>PVIJ01000576.1:0-174674 GCA_004024925.1 Scalopus aquaticus | reverse complement strand
CCTGTTCTTCTCCTGTTCCATCAGCATGCAGGGATCTAGATTTTCACTGTGGTGCATTATCAACCCCACACAGACTAACACAGGAAGAACTAAATGACCTGGTCCGTGATTTGCACTTATCTAAGAACAAGGCAGAATTGCTAGGATCAACACTCCAACAATGGAATTTTCCAGAAGAAGATGTCACAATTACTTTCTATCAAAAGCACCACCAGTAGTTGGAACCTTTCTTCAGAAAGGAAAGTACTCCGGTATTCTGTTCCGATATTGAGGCCTTCATGAATGCCTTAGAAATCACTCATGACCCACAAGAATGGAGACTATTTCTGCACTCTTCAAAACTGAGTCTTCAGGCTGTGCTTTTGCACAATGGAAACCGTCTTTCATCCGTTCTATTCCTGAACAGCTGTACAATAGACAAGCGAAGAAATCTAAGCAGTAGTCTATGACTTGATTTTTTACAGGTATTAACCATAGGCCTATTACTATTGGCATGCATTTTGTGATGTAAACATCAATTTATTGCAGATTCCAATTTTTTAGAGCCAAAATTAGAATTTGACTGTCATATTCATGTTGAGCACATACAAATTGATGGGAAATGACTAATTTTATTTCAGTAATATGACTTTTGTAAGAATTCATTGACCAGTGTTATTATGCCCATCTTCAGATGAGAAAACCAAAACAGCTAGACAACAACTGCCTCAGATCACGTTGCTCTCTGGTAGAAACAAGACTAAACCTGAGGCTGACAGACTGTATCATGTGCATTAAAGCAATGCGGTATAACATCTCTCAAAAAGATGAGCATCCATAAATAAGTATAAGGCAAAGTTAATTTAAACACAGCTATACTTAGACATATTTGTTGATTTAAAGCATTATATATAGATAAGTATATGTGTATGTGAATACATATTATTATAATACTTGAAATACATATAATACAACTTCAAAATAATGTTTTTATAAAAATCCAGGAAGAAAAATTAAAACATCTACAGAGAAATATGTCTGTATTTTGAAATATTCATGGCAACTCTGAATACCAAAAGATCTTTTTCTCTAGAGCTTAAAAATGAAAGATATTATAAAATATATTTATTTAGCTTAACCGAACCAAATTAACCTGTCAATAAAAGTTACACTAGGAAAACAGTCTCAGCTATATAAGGCATTGAAAAACATACCATCGTTGCACATTTAGCAAGTTACTGAACAACACATAAACACCAACTAAATTAATTTATCAAAATTAGGAATTTTAAAAGTGACAAATTTTGTACAATAAATGACAGTAGCCTTAAATGTTTGTGATATAGTAGATCTTTTGCCTATTGGTCATTTAAAAAAAATAGCATCATGGAATGCATTTGATGATATTATTTAATAAGACCTTATAAAAGATGTTAAAATATTAATGTGAAAAAATGTTCATTTCTATGAGGTCTAAGTTGAATGCAATGCAAAGTCCCAAAGATATCATTTAAAGATTTCATAAAATGTGTATATAACGTTAAGTTCCCCACTAAAAGTCCAATTCTATACTTCACCTTAACATTGTTCCTTTTCTCCCTATTTACCCACCCCTTTCCTTTTGGTAAAAAATGAATTGATCTTATAGTACCAAAGTTTTTTTTGTTTGTTTTATTTAGTTCATCTGTTTTTTTTTTATATACCTCATATGGTGTTTATCTTTCTCTGTCTGGCTTATTTCACTAAGCATAATTCCCTCTAGGACAAGCCATGTTGTTGCAAATGGCAGAATTTCATCATTTTTTTTTTTATAGCTGAATATAGTCCATGGTTTATAAATACCACATCGTCTTTATTTATCAGATGATGAGTTTTAGGTTGTTTCCTATTCTTGGTTATTGTAAATAATGCTACAATGAACATGAGCGTGCATGTATCTCTTTGGATTGGCAATTTTTATTAATTTGGGGCTTTAAAACCCAGCAGTGGGATAACTGGATCACAGGCAACTTTTCTTTTTACTCTTTTGAGTAATATCCATACTGTTCGACTGCACCAATTTACATTCCCTCCAACTTCCTGCCCATATCCTCTTCAACACTTGTTTGTCTTTTCTCTCTTCCACCTGAATCTTTTGGGCATTACTATCTTTGAAGTCATTGATTTGATGCTCCATTTGGTCTCTTTTCCTTTCATAACTTTCCGTAAATTTCTTGATCCCATTTATTGAGCTCTTTACATCATGAATCTTTGTTATTTTCTTATTTAAAGTGTTAATTTCCACCTTCTACTTGTTAACTTTATTTCTGAACTCACAATATATTTTCTGAGTTTTGTTTTAGCTTTTTGATTACTTTTTCTGAGTTATCTTGTATCATCTTGATGTACCTTTCTGAGTTTTCATCTATTTGAACTTATTATTGCAATTTTGAGCTCTCTCTCTGATAGGGAGATCTATTTGTCCATGTTTTTGTGGTTGGATTATGGAACGTTGTTCTCTCCTTGTAGTGTCATATTCCTTGATGTCTCAAGCTCCATGTGTTCTTTTTTGTCTTCCAATTGCCATTTTAAATTTTTCTACTTCTGTAGTATCTGTAGCAGTTGGTACAGGTTTTATTTGAACTAGTTTTAGTAGTAGTAGTAGTAGTAGTAGTAGTAGTAGTATTTAGTCTTTTGCCTTTGTGCTGGATTCTCTAGATACTGAGACCTTTTTTTTTTTTTTTTGGAGGGGGGTGTTGACTTAAGGAGTCAACAAGGATGGTGAGGGACCTGGTAGAGTCTCACCACTAATGTTAATATGGTGGAGGGGATAGGCAGCTGGCTTGTGTTTGTGGCCCCACTGATATCTTTCTCTGGGCTTTCAGATCTGAGATTCAGCTGTTTGTCCACCATGAGTGCATCTCATGAGGTCATTACCAGCCCTGAGTTGTAGGGGAGGGAGCAGTGAAATTTAGACCACCTTCTGTTCTTTCCTCTACCAGAGAGTTGGCCTTTATGGAGCATCCAAGCTCCTCTGTGTAGGTTCTCCTGGATCAAGATGAGTACCTGAACATTTTCTTCCTCTTCCCCCTCCCAGCATCCCTGGCTGAGCTGGCAGACCTCCTGTTTGTGTCTCCTCCCCCCTAGACCATAGCCTCTAGTTGTTTCTTTCCACCACCTCCTGTCCAATGAAGCATGACTATTCTGCGTCTTCCCTGGTGCAGTATATGCTGGTATCTGATATCCAGGTGGTATTTCGGTCTCACCCTGAGCTTTGGGAGTCTTTGTGTAGTGTTCCTCTCATTACCATTAAATGTTCCTCTTGGAAGTGAAGCAAGGAACCTCCTCTGTCACCATCTGGTGGATGACCTCTGTTTCTAAAGTTCACTAATGGTTGGCCTACACATGCAAGTGCATAGTGGTTGATAAATAATAAGTTTATGGGAAGAGTTCAGTGCAGCAGTGCCATGGAGAAGCTAAATAATAGTTTTGGCTGCTATTGCCCAGTGGAGCCCTTGGAATTTTGTGTGTGACAGCCTCCTAAATTTATCAATTTAATTATTTTATCCCGTACACTGAAAATAGTAACAGTTTATTTTCAATAGGTAAAAATGAAAAAATATTTATTTTCGATTAAATTATTTACATGCAACACATATTCATTACATTTATAAACAAAATAAATGTCAAGCTGTAAATATGAAGTTCAGTACAAATTACCTCTTATTGTTTTGCGACAATCTCATTATTATGCACTGTAGGCAGGTACTGACATTTAAGGAATATTGTGATAACCCACAAAGTATCTCACTGATAAATTACTCTTTCTGACAGTCCTGCCACAGATCTCTAGAGATTTAGGGGTTGACTCTTACTATTCCTGTGAATTGGATGCTTTCTTTAACTTCGCCTCTGACAAGAGCTCTAATATTTCACAGTACATTCCATTTCTCTCCCCATGCTGTGGCTGCAGTTCAGCTGTGTCCCTGGAATTTATTTCCCCTTGCGTTGATTGCCTGAGTGAACCATATTCCAAATTGATAACCAGTGGCACAATTGACATCTTTTTGTTTTAGCTCTAATAGGTATCTCAAAATTAACATGTTCAAAAGCTTGACTTTTTATCCTCCAGTTTTATTAAGGCATACTTGACAAATACACTGAATATATCTAACATGTACAGTGTATTGCTTTAATAGCCATACACATACACATACACATATACAGGAATCTTTTCTGTGTCTCTTCTGCTGCACTCACTGCTGACCCTGAGCTTCAGGTGTGTTACAATCTCACCCTGAGCTGAGGAACTCTCAGTATAATGTCCCTCATGTCCCTCTGGTCAATCAATTGTTAGGTGTTCCTTTGGGAATCAAAGCAAGGAGCCTCCTCTTTGGTTGCCAAACAAGGTCATCTCTATTTTTATGATTCCCTGATTAAACTGTGTTTCTCAAATTTGCCAATAAAACTGACTCTTACTCAACAAAATAATTAATTCTTTCTCTCTGGCTTCTCTATTAACACACACACACACACACACACACAAATCAGAAGAGAGAAAAACATCAATGACATGAACTTTAAGTGAGTAAAAAATCATTTTCTTTGGTTAATTTTTTTCTATTTCAAAATAAGCTGATATAATGATTAAATAAAAACTACAATTTAAGAAACAAAATTTTAAAGTATAAATTTAACATAAAGAGGATTTTGGAAATCTGCAAAGATAGCCCTCCTCTATGTCTACAATAAATCTATTCATTTATAAATTTACAAAGCTTTTCTAGTTGCTTTTAAATTTTTAAATATATCAATCCAAACAACTTTAAAATGAGAACTAGAATATTGGAAAGGAAATCATTTAAAAATCTCATGGATTTTGGTGAAATTGGTGCTTAACTTGAAATAAACCTATATACTAATGTGAAAAATAGCAGTGTATTTCTTGTCTCTTTCAAAAATTTGTGTGGCGCTGCAATTATTTAAATTTATTTTTGTTTCTTCTTGTAATTTAGTAATTGTCTTCACTGAGATCTAAAATTATTAAATTTATGTTTTTCTATTTTATAACTTACCTGTTTCCTATAAATCTATAAAGGCAATCACTTTTTTCTCTTATTTCATAAATCCTAATTTTGTATACATAGGGTATTTGTATATTAATTTTATGTGACTTTTGTAGATTCATTTCTTGATTGTGCTGTTTTCCTCTGCAGCATTGTAGCACTTTAATTGAGCAAAATACCAAATATACTTAAGATGTATGCTTTATACAATAAAATTTAAATGTTAATAATTTCATAAGACACTGAAGTTCCTTATTACCCTTACTGCAGTTGAAAGAATTGCATACTTGATAGTTGAAAGTACTGTATGTTTTAAAACATAGCATTCTGGGCCTCCCTGGTGGCGCAGCGGTTGAGCGCTGCACTGTGGAGCTGTCCACAGCTCGCAATGCGAGTTTGACACCCGGCCGGGGAGAATCCCGCATGGTGCGGCAGACCTCTCCTGCCTCGCCCGCTGCTCCCCTCAGCAGTGTATTTCTGATCTGCCTGTTCTGCTCCCCGCTCTGTCTCTGGTGAACCCTCTCGCCGCCCCACGCCTCTGGCCTGTAACCCCGCTTGTATGTATAAATAAACAAATCTTTAAAAAAAAAACATAGCATTCTAGAACCTTTAAAGACCATAGATCAATCAGAACTAGTGGAAGAATGGTTGTTTGACAGACTGGAGTAAACAAATTAATTCTAGTGGTAAAAATTCTCTTTTCTGGGTTAATCTCATTAAAATTACAGACTGTTTCTATCGGGTGCAAAAAATTACAGAGGAGTGAATCCAAGACCGATTTTATATGGAGATATTTTCTATGTTTTCCCTATGTCCTTTTTCCTGGAATTTGTGAACAATCTAGAATTTATTTATACATGGCATTTTATTTTCAACTCACATTTAGTAAAATGTGTAATTATTTCAGGTGGAAATAGGCTAATTCATTGCCTTAAGCTAGGGATTGTTTTCTTCTTTTCTCCATTCTGCAGGGCCTTGCAGTTTAAGTATCTGTCATTTGTGGTGCAACTATGGAAGTAATAGTGAGTATGTCTAATTAAAATGAAACTTCTCCACTTATTATAATGTGGACAGAGCACAGATGCTAAAATTATAATACCTTACTGAGCTTGTTTCTTCAACCATAAAATGGTGTAATAATAATGATGATAGAAAATGGACTGGAAAATATGAAATGTTCCATCATCATTGTATAATAATATACAAGCACTGATTATTTCATGTGACAATTTATTCTATATAAAAGTATTATAGTATCAATTACTGTGTTATATATTATTGAATTCCTTCTTATTTCCAGCTCAAAACCACCAAACAATATTCAATGTCCCAGTGTGCCCAGAGCTATGCTAGGCAATTTACAGATTCATATTTTGCCACATATTTATCAGGCTTCCATTTAATGAAAAATCACAATCCAGAACTTATTTGGGGGTTTTAAATATATGTAGGAGTTTATTAGAAAATGTTTCCAAAATCAGTATGAAATATTTGTAAACATGAAATTCAATTTGTTGGTAGGGACTTCAAGCCATACCTGGATTAAACAATTAATTATAGAAACTTGTTAATAAATAATGGACCCTTACCTGTGATTGTGATGGGTTAGTGTACTGTACTTTGAACAAGTGATTTTTTATGTAATTACCGTACTTGTCACATTTCACCTATAGAATCCAACATAGAAACTATTAGAAGGAAAGCTTGGTCCATAAATAAATTTAGAGTCTGTTCCTACATGATAGCAAGACATTCAGCAATTAGCCAATTCAATAAAAAATCAGACAAATAAATTTTGGTTCACTGAATTGCTGCATTGAGTTCATGGTAGTCGCTTTACTGAATTGGCACTTTTTTGGTTTGGCTGACAGGAAAATGGTAATTATTAAAAAAAGAATGTGAATTTAGTAAAAAAAAAATCACAAGGAGTATTTGAATTCCCTCTGAACATTATGAATTTGAATATGTAATATATATTGTCAGAAGAAACTAAGGGCATAAAATCAAATTTTCAAGTTAAATGCTAGCCTTTCATGCTAGAATGCATGCATGCACACACACAAGCACACACACACACACATATTTTGGTGCTTTGCATATTTGCATAATGAAAAATTAAAAGAAAATTAAGTATTTTATAACCTTTTATTAAACAACCATGAATCACAGGATATAATTAGAAGGTATATTTATTCTGTTTCTGCTCTTAATTTTTTTTTTTCAATATGGTGACTATTCTGTTTCTTACTTTGGATGCTAGTTGCATAGGTATATTCTATTTGTGAAAACTGAGCAAACTGTACACTTATGGTATGAGTTTTTCCCTGGTATGACATTCTTCCAATAGTAGAGAAGTCATGTTTTTATTTGAGTGAAGTATTAACAGATTGCCATGAAGAACTGTATGGAGGAAAAAGTGCATGTATGTCATAATTGTTGACATAGAACATTGGAAAGAGTCAATGGCAGAATAAGAGGCAGGAGTAGGAAAAAGAAAATAATACATCTATTTGGGTACCCATGCACAGGAGATATTAAGGCAATTGTAGTTAATGGTAGTTGAGTAAAAAATGATGTCATAGCCCAAAAATTTAACAGGATTTGAATGTTTTGCAACTAATGGAAAGGAAAGGACAGTAATAATGAGAAATTCAGGAGAGTTTCAGAAAAACACAGAAGACAAAAGTTCAATTACCAATTAAAAACTAAAGGTAGGGAGTGAGACCTCAGGCGTATTTTTGTCATTTTCAAGGACAGACTGGCATTGCCTTCAGGAAGGTTTTTAAATGGGAAAACCCATAAAGAGCTCTAATCCTAGTAATGTTAGAGTTCTGTGCTAAATCTCAAGAGCAATTTAAAAGCATCTTATCCAGAGGTATTTGGTTATGACTGCAGGAAAAGTGTATTTTGTTTACTTAATATCTATAGTAAAATGAACATAAAGTAATTTAAAAAGTATACCAAGTGCCATACACTGGTATAGTAGTAATGGTCAATACCTAGAACAGTATCCCCAGGCCACACCAAAAGTGTTAATGTTATAATGACATTTACTCTGTTCCCTCCAACAGTATCACAGATTTAGAACCACAGCTTACTTGGAACTTTCCTTTTGTAATGGGTCTTTGCAAGCTTATGCCACTCTATGTCCTTATTGATTGTTCCATTTGCTAGTGCAAATGACAAACTTGGTACTGGCACCCCTTCCTACTACTGCTGTACTATCGATTCTTCTTGCTGTTACTAATGTGGGTGTCTCAGAGTAAGTTTGTCCTGAGCTATTATGATTCAGATACACTGCAAAAGGAAAGACTTCCTTATCTGCTTCACAGCATACTCTTTTTCTTGAAAAAATGTTTCAGCAACTTGAAAAAAATGTTTCATGGGACTGGGACATGACATTCACACCCCTGTAGATTCAGGATTTTTCTTCCTCACCAATAATCATTCAGTGTCCAGAACTAAGATATATGAGTCTTGGTTATCTCTTATTTCTAGGCATGTGCTCTTCTTTCTTGGAATATATTGCTAATTTTAGAAAATGGTATGGCCACTTCACTTACGGCTTTAAAGACTGATTTCTTGGAGTAAAAGAGCTGGTGATGGTTGTTCCCTGAAAGACAAAAAAGTCCCCTGTTGGCTGGCTACCATACCAAATTTTGGAAGTGGATGTGTCATAAGGGCTCATTACTAACAACAACAACAAAAAAAATGGAGATACAGAGAAATTACCCAAAGGAGGAAGCAGTACTTCACATCAGGCTCTCTGTCTCCTAATATAATGTAGATTACCAACTAGCGAGGTCAATAAGATATAATGCTTCCATTTTGTAGGTTAGGGACTTTGCTCTTATCAGTGAGTGAGCATACCAAAAGAGTGTATAAGAGCTTAATTAAAGAGAATTCAGTGAAAGAACATTTGCAGAGACGAAGCATAGTTGAGGAAGACGGCAATAGATTATGCAGCAAAAAGGGACTTGCCACAGTGGAAGGCTGCTACCACCTGCTGACCTAAAAGTTAGGTTAGAGAACCTAGAAGGATCTATAACATGGAAGAAGAGCCTCAGAGACAAATTGTGGTAGCAGACAAATGTAGCCACCGCTAAACCATAGTCCAATAGGGACGAAATGAAGGATAAACACTCAACCTCTCTCTTCCTTACCCTCTGAGCTTCTACTAATGCCTCTTATCAGTTGAACTCAAACAATAGCCAACTAGCAAAGATAGCTGGTGGTATAACCTGTAGATGTCAGTCTCCTAGAGCACAGGGCAGTGGAAAGAAGGGCAAATGAAAGATATACAAGTGAACTGGAGAAGAGTATAGCCCATTCTTTTTGCCATTCAGATTCTATTATCATCCTTATATTTAGATTTTTTTAATTATCTTTTTGAATACAAAGGAAATACAAACATGTAAACCACTTTGTCACTGTAGCCCCAATGGCCTACCTTCCACCTATTTTCCATTAGACGCTACCAAGTGATTATTTAAAAAACTCATTACCTCTACAGAACATCCATTACAGTGTTATACACACACCAAAACTCAGAATCCCATATTGAGCATTTGGTTCTTGTGTGAATCATGCTACCAATTATTGTTTTTATCAGAATTCTATCAGAAATCCTATTTCACATTCAAAATTTGATTAAAGGGAGTATAATGGAACTATATTTCATAGATACATGGAGAGGGGTAAGGGAACCAATGACAAATGGTAAAGTGCTCAGAGATTAGCAATGCCTCGAATCTGTAGTATCACTATACCTGACTGGGCAAGGGGAAGAAGCTGGGAATCAGAGTCTGATGAGAGTGGGAGTTGTCATAAAGACTAAGTCCTTGCTAGATGAAAGGACCAATGATAAAACTGGCCTGATAGAGAAGGGACAAATGCCCAGTCACTTTTGTTTCCTACTTCTACTCTTTTGCCAATTTCCTGTATAAAACCAAATGGAAGCAGAAGCTGAGAGAGCCTACGTGCTGCCTTTTATAAATTTTTTTCTTAGGTGATGCAGAGCAGGGCAGAAAAGAATGAAAATTAATCAGGATTGTAACATGGAAAAAACTAGCATCATTAACTTTGGTCTCTTCTAAGTTAAATGTGAATCAGTGATATATTTCAGTTGGACGTTAAAAATAGTTATAAAGGTTTAGAAAGGAAAAATCTTATCACATTAGTAGATCTCACACTGGGTCCCAAAGGAACATTGATGAGATTTTTGTTTCCCTTTAAGTATTTGCTTGCCTGATTTCCAGTATTCTAGCTCACTAAGATTCCACAGTGAAAAACAAAATGAATAAAATACAGTTATCTATTTACTTGGCCGTTAGGCACATATTTCACAAGTTCCTCCTGTGTAATTGACATAATGAAAGGCATTTAAAACCATATTTTTGAATTATTTGATAAGAGGAACGCTAGGACATGGAGGGAAACACAGTGTTGAAGGAGAAAAACGTGAGAAAGAAATTGGAAGGCTATTATCCAAAAATCAATCAAAACATTCAAAATTGCATAAAGGAAAAGTCTCATTTGTTTTCAGAGTGACAAATGTATGCTGCTTCAGTAATGGCCACAAAAGTCAGATGTTTGCTTTGCTCCGGCAGGGAAACATCCATCATGAGGCTTAATATGTGCGTGTGTACTTTCTCGAAAGCTTTGCTAATGCCTGCTGATTTACCTGCAATACATTTTCCAGAAACTGTTGAGTAAAATGACAACATATATATTTAGTTTCACACTTCAGTCTGTCCAATTAGCTGTGTTTGCAGAACCAGCTGTGAGCCCAGGAGAGGATTTAATTTTAAGTACAGCAGTCTAGTTAACAAACAAACAAAAAAAGCAAAAAGCTAAACCATGAATTTGCTCAGCGTTAACTTCCAATCATTTTTCTGAGAAATAGCTCCTCAATGCTATTATTAAAAATTGTTCAAAGAACTATCTCCTAAAATTATATAAAGGAGTGGCATGAGGCAGGCTGCTGTGGTAGACACCAAAATAGTCAGTGTGATAATAACCAGGATACCTTGGGCAGATTCTCTGCTCTCACTTAACCTTCGTTCACTCATTCTTCCATGCTCATTTTCAGTGACGATGGCATGGGATTAAAAAGCTTTCAAAACAGTAAAATCATACACAACACTAAAATGTAGAAAAAGGAAGAAGATTCACTTTTATACAAAGAGAATCGGCCTGATAGATTTTTCCTTCTTCGTTAACTATTTAGGCAATAACTAAGTGCTATTCGGGAGTATATAGCTGAAGTACCAGAGATAGTACTATTAAAAAGTATGTATTAATTTGAAGACATAAAGGAGTTTATGTACTCTGTTCTTAGTTAGAAATATATAAAAGGTGACCAGTAAGTCATCTATTCTAGATAGTATTAGCCAAGGATAGAATTTTTCTAGCAATTTGTATTATCCATACCAAATATATAATGATAAGAATTATCTAAGTAAAAATGAATTAAAATTATCTCATTAGATTGTGTTTTCAAAAAAGTATAAATATTAAATGTGATAATTCTCTCTGTTAAAATTAATCTCAGCTCTAGCTGAGGAAAAGAGGAAGTAAAATCACAAAAATAAAATATTTAAGAGAAAATGAATTCAAAAAGTACCAAAATCTAAATGAAATGAATATATAAATATATGATGGAACAGTTCTTGATTGGAAATACTTTTATTCCTGAATAAAATATTTTAAAAATGAATTAAATCTGCAATTATAGAAGTAATAACAAAACATAAGAAAGAAAAAGAGAAGAAATCAATAATAAAGCAGAAAGGAAAGAGATAATATAAAAGAGTGAAATTCATTTATTGAATCTATGGATAGTATATTGAAAATAAGGCAACACATAAATTTAAAAATGAAATGATGGGTCTCCCTGGTGGCGCAACAAGTCTCAGCACTATGAAGCTATCCGCAGCCACTGCAGCACGAGTTCAATCCCTGGCCAGGAAGCTTCCCACATGGTGCAGCAGACCTCTCCTATGTCACCCACTGCTCCCCTCAACAGTGTATTTCAATGGATCCACCTGTTCTGCCCTCACTCTGTCTCTGGTGAATCCTCTCACCACCCCCCACCTCTGGCCTACGCCCTGGTTCTTCTTTGCATCAATAAATAAATATTTTTTAAAAATGAAATGATAAGTAGCCTATCAATAAAAACACAATCCAGATACTCAAAAATGGAAATAAGAAAGAGGGTATGTGGTATAATTTCATATAAAAGGCTGAAGCCACATATCACTACAGCCATGTAGTTAGGATTGCAGGATAAAATATAAGATGCCCCATTAAATTTAAATTTCAAGTAAACAACAATTTTCTGAGCACATATTTATGCTAAATTCTACTTGGGCATGTATATAATAAAATGTCTGTTTTATTATATACCTGTCCGCTTTATCTGAAGATTTATTGGAAATTATTTACCTAAAATTCAAATTGAACTGGAAGTTCTGTAATTTTATTTGCTAAGTCCACCAACCCTATATGCATTGTACATACAAAATACAATTTATCCGCTGAGAACTTGGCAGTAGGTAAGTAGCAGAGAGCACGCAAGTGTCTGAAGTAGCAATAACCTGATAGCTGAAGTATATAGGTGAGCTACATGCGCCACCACCAAGATCATAATAAAAAAAAAGTCCTGCCCCTAAGTGTGTGTGTGTGTGTGTGTGTGTGTGTGTGTGTATATAAATGGGTAGGAGGTAGAGAAGTAGAAGCAAAAGACATCTATGCTACTCTGAAACAAAGGAAGCCTTCAGATTAGTGAAGTAGCCTTGTTATGAATGGTGAAATTTACTACCCAGTGTGTCTTTAAACCAGCTCTTCTGCTGAGATAACTAATACCTGGTAAGTTACCAAAACACCCTTAAGCCAATTTTGGAATACATATATGTCCCACAAAATCCTCTGGTATTTTCCTGGATTTGCCTTTATTAGCATAGAGCTATATGATTTTCTTACGATTATTCTTATTTAATCTGTAATTTTGTGCTCCCCTCCTGCAAATGAAAGACAAATTATAATAACCACAGAGCCTCATTTATTCCCTCAGTTTGGTATCTTTGAATACAACGACTTACTACACACTGTTCACCAATACTCTTGTAGAAAAATATCCAAGAGAACATATGGTTAAACTATAGAAGTGGTAATGATATAAATCAATACGTGTAACTATATTATACAATTATACATAGGTAATAAAATAGAAAATAAAAAAATTAAATTATACTGATATCAATCAGTTACACTGATATCAAAAACATAAAATACCTAGAAATAAATCTTAAAAAGGAATACATGAGACCAGAAAACTAAAAGTTATAAAACACTGAGAGAATTGAACAAATAGCTGAATAATAGGATATATGGCTTTTATGAATTCAACATTATGAAGATGTCAAATAGCCCCCAAATGATCTTTAGCTTTGCTGTAAAACACACCAAAACCCCAAAATTATTCTAGAAGTTGATAGATTGATTCCAAAGTTTACATGAAAATTAGAGAGCCAATGATAACCAAGACCATCTTACCAGTAACATAGTTACTGGATACACACTGATAGTTATCAGACACATTACAAATTATAGTAATTAAGACAGTGAAATGAAGATGGACATGTAGACCTGAGGAACATTATATAAATGCTAGAAATAGGCACACACAAGTATACAACCAAGTAGTCATTTATGACAAACATATCACTTCAGATAATACTAAAAACCAACTTTCTTCTTAGTAAATGGTATCAGCCAAATTGGATGACCACTTGGAAAACAATATTATCACTGCCTCATAATATGGAAAAACAAATTCGATGTGAAGTATATATCAAAATGTGAAGGGTAAAATAAAATTTTTGAAGGAAACATGGAGACTATCTTCATTATATTGGAAACTGGGCAAGGATATCAAAAATAGATCACAAAAAGCACTAACCATTAAGAAAAAAAGGATCAATTTCATCAAGAGATGAAAAGACAAGCCACAAAGTGGGAGATGACATTTTCAATACATATTTTCAATATATGATTCATGATCTTCCCTTCCTGCTTGCCTGTCTGACAGATTTGTTTATCCAGCTCCCACAATTTCATCAACCGAATTACACTGCTTCTGCTCCTCTGGCTGAATTCTGATATAGAACTAGTTTTCTATTGCCATGTAACAAATTAATACGAAAATAATGACTTGAAAATATATTTATCAAATCACAATTTATGTGGACAAGGAGCCAGGCACAGTCTAAGTGGTTTTTCTGGTAGGGTCTCACAAGGCTGTAAGCAAGGTCTTATCAGACTGCCTTCATTATGGTTAGGCTTTTCCATTTCATGTGGTTATTGGTAGGATTCAGTTCCTTTCAGTTAGAAAACCAATGTCCCCATTTTCTTGTTAGCCATTTCTTGCTGCTCTCAGCAACTTGAGGTCACAACCTAGCACCTTATATTTTTAAGATCAATAGCAGAATCTCTTTCACCTCTAAGACCCTCTATTAAAGAGATTGATTAGGTCAGGCTGACCCAGGATAATCCCTGAATTAATTTAAAATCGTCTGATTGAGAACTTTAAATTTCTTCTTGAAAAATTCCTTGATCTTCACCGTATATTATACTTAATAATAAAAGTGCTATCATCTGACCACAAGTCTTGCTTATCATTCAAGGAAAGATATGCTACAGAGCTTTTACCTAGGGACTAGAATCTTGAAAGTCATCTTAGAATTTTGCTTACAAAGTTCTAGACTCTAGAACCCGTGGTTCCTATCCCTCATACATGTAAAATAGGTTTATCCGAAGGTGAACCTCATGTAGTTTTAGCATTAATTAAAAATTTAAAATCTCATCCTCTAAATCATATGCAGGTAATTATGAGCCTCTCCCCAACCCCAATGCAATATTAGATACAGTGCTTGGGGCTCAACTCCTCTCCATCTCCATACCTGTGAAACTAAAGCTACATGATACCAACCCCCAATGGTGAACAGATAATGGTAAGACAAAATAAATATAAAATAATAACTGAGCATTCCAATTCAAAAAGTACAAAAGTAGAAGCTAGAAAGGGCTCCATGGCAGTTCTGAAATCAAGAGTTCCTTGGCTAGGTTTCAAATCCTGGAAATTATCCTCCATGATTTGGCTCTTGGTTCTGATCTGGGATCATTCCTTTTAGTAACCTGCTTCCTTCTAGAAGAATCTTGGATCTCTGACAGTCTCCTCCTCTAATTTTATTCTCTGCCCATTTTAGTCCAAGCTGGCAGTGCTTTTGCTGAAAGAACTTTTCTCAGAAAGTCTGAGATTCTTGTGTGGATTTTCACTAAGTTTAATTCCATTATGCAAAAGTCACACCCACAAATCTTTTCAAAATATTACTTTCTCTGTCTTTGTCTCCTACTGTGATGGCTGAGGGTTAAATGGTCTTAAATTTCCTAGAGGTGCTCTGGTTTGATTGAAGAGTTCTGTGAGAAATGCACTTAATTTCAAGGAAAGAGATTCTTGTGTGACTGTATATTCTGACCTTTTGATTTTCAGAAGTTTCAGCAAAAGATTGTATAGACACACACTCAGCCTTTTCTTTAATCCATAGTTTCAGTTGACATTTTTGACTCTTACTATCTTTTTTTTAAGTTACTTTTTTTTAATATATATTTTTATTGTTATTTATGTCTTTTACATTTTGTATTCCCTTTGGGTAGCCCACCACCAATTCACCCATGATCCATCTCCATGGTCCCTTGTGTTCTTTTCTATTCCATTTTGTGCGCTTTTCCTGCCCTCCCCCCGCCACTCCCCCAACCCCCCGCTGATTGTCTCTCTCCTATTTGGTTTCCTTATAGTCCTGTTATAAGTGAAGCCATTCGATATTTTTCTCTTTCTTTCTGGCTTATTTCACTGAGTATGATCCCCTCTAATTCCATCCATGTCGCTGCAAATTGCATGTGTTATCTTAGAATGCTGAATAGTATTCCATTGTGTATATGTACTACATCTTCTTGATCCAATCATCTATTTTTGGACATCTGGGTTGCTTCCATACCTTTGCTATTGTGAACAGTGCCGCAATGAACATGCGGGTGCATGTATCCTTTCGGATTAGTGTTTTTGTGTCCTTTGGGTAAATTCCCAAAAGTGGGATTGCTGGGTCGTATGGAACCTCCATGTTTAGCAGTTTGAGGAATCGCCATACAGCTTTCCATAGTGGTTACTTTTACTAATAATTTTTTAAAGATTTATTTATTTATGCATACAAACTGGGGTACAGGCCAGACGTGTGGGGTGGCGAGAGGGTTCACCAGAGACAGAGTGGGAGCAGAACAGGCAGATCAACGGAAACACACTGCTGAGGGGAGCAGTGGGCAAGGCAGGAGAGGTCTACCACGTCATTTGGGAATCTCCCTGGCCGGGCCTCGAACTCGTGTTGCCGCTGCCCACAGCTCCACAGCACAACGCTTAACCACTACGCCACCAGTGAGGGCCGACTCTTACTATCTTTTGACATCCAGAAAAGCTGAAAATTTTCAAAATTATCTAGTTGTAGCATCTTTTGTTTAATAGTTGTTCCCGCAATTCATCTTTCCTGCCACATACTACTATATGCAGCAAGAAGGAACCAGGTAGCGGCTTTGACACTTTGCAAATCGTAGCTAGTGAACCAATTTCCTTGTTTTCCACATAAGTGAAGGAGAAAAGTGGGATGATGTTCTTTTCAACAAAGGAATGAATCATTCCCCCCCACCCCCGGACTTATTGGTAGCCTGTTGTACTGGAATAATTAAACTTGGATTCTTGAAAGGTGGAAAAGATTCTAGAATGACTCAGTTTTTCTTTAATCAGTCATATGTATCCTTCAATACTGGAAGCATCATTCCTGTAACCCTTATCATAGATAAGTCCAGAAAAGCAAAGGCAAGCAGTGAGTAGCAGAATGAGAAAATCTCCTGGTAAATTTTTTTAAAGACTTGCTGAAGTTTGAGTCCTTGTCATTCATAACTTAAAGAATAAGAAATTTGCTTTCAGTGTATATTAAACAATGGTATGAAATTTGAGCTAAGAAAGGAGGACATTATTAAAATTATTGCAATCATACAACAAACTAAAGAAAGCTCTACAACTGCAAAGGATTATGCTGTCACAACGGTAAGTGGGATAAGGAACTCCACATGCATGTAAAGTTCCAATTATGTGACTGACTTGTCATAAACTATTGCATATTACAAATTCCTATCCTGCTGTGGAAAACAATTGTCTAGCATGAAATAAAGAGAACAGGGTTAATGGAATTGACCTTAAGAATGACAAAGTTCCAAAAGCACCCGAGACTGGATTTACTTTTTACAGAAAAACCTGTTAATCATTCTGAATATTTTCCTTTGCTGAAACATCTTCCCAACTTCATAGTCAGTTGTAGATTCCATGATCATATTTCTCAATTAAGACACATAAAATTTGGTTCAGAGCCACCGATTATTTTTCTTAAAACCTATTTGTGCTTTTCCCTCTCCTAGTGTTTCTAATCTCTGAGTGTGTGTGTGTGTGTGTGTGTGTGTGTGTGTGTGTGCGTGTATGTATGCAATTCCTCTGATTCGTCCTACACTTCTGTGTCTGAAACATTGAATTAAAAATCATTCAGTTATCCATTTTGCCAGAAGCAAGGTGGTTTAATTCTGGAATATTGGTATAGGGTATGGATATGGCTTGGCATAAGTCAGCCCAAACTCGAGAACACACACTCTAATTATGGAGGATAAGTCTTCAATTAAATGAGTACTTTCATAGAATTCTGACCATAGGAATTTGGCTTAACAGACAAGGTATGTTCTCCAGTGGTTCAGCAAATGGTTGACTCTGGGACAGAGCCACTGGCAAAACCAATATGTAAGACAATAACACTGGTCAACATTGAGATCATTACTGATTTAAAAAGGCCCTAATCCGTAGTATCTGGATGTGCTGAACATGAATATAACCCTGAAAATTTTTTATTAACTCTCGTTTTGAAGATCTTTCAAATAATTCATTTTATATGTTTCACCATGTAAATTTATCCAGTAGGAGTGCAACAACATCCTAAATCAGCCTAGAATGATGTAATATTGCATCACATTGCATAATACCATCATGCACACATCATCCAGAGTTGATTGCATCATTTTCTGATGCAATGCAATACTGCTGCTAGGCAACTGCTGAAGTAAGCTGAAGTCAGCAGTGCACTGTAGAAAGCCCTGTCAGAAAGGTTGAGCACTGAAAATATTTCAGACTTTGTGTGAGACAGTTTAAGCTACTGTTCCATAGAACTGTTATTATTTTATCCATTTAGGCACAATACAGAGCAGTCATGCCTCGAAAGTGTGTTAATAGCGTGGACAATTTCTGCTCTATTTGTGGGGAAGGGACATTTGCCAACCAGAAGAAGAGGGTCACTTCTCAAGTGAAGAAGGCTTATCATCTTGACTTCAGATGCAAGGTTGGTGACCAAGACAAACCTTGGGTCCCGCATATATGCTGTGCTACTTGGACAACACAACTTTCACAGTGGTTCAATGGCAAAAGACCATCAATGCCATTTGCAGTCCTCATGGTGTGGAGAGAGCCAAGCAACCACATAAAAAGCTGTTACTTCTGCTTGGTTCCTCCCCTTTCCAGCGGAATAACAAAGCAAAAGAAGTCGAGAGTAGTCTCCCCAAACATTCCGTCTGCATTGAGACCAGTTCCACATGGTGAGGGACTCCTATTCCAGAACCTCCACCAGAATATTCTCTTGATTCATCTGATGAGGACGAGGGTGAGCCAATCTGTTCTTCTGTTCCATCAGCATGCAAGAATCCAGATTTTCACTGTGGTGCATCATCAACCCCACACAGACTAACACAGGAAGAACTCAACGACCTGGTTCATGATTTGGACTTATTCAAGAACGAGGCAGAATTGCTAGGATCAACACTCCAACAATGGAATCTTCCAGAAGAAGATGTCATAATTACTTTATATCGAAAGCACCACCAGCAGTTGGAGTCTTTCTTCAGAAAGGAAAGTACTCTGGTATTCTGTTCCAATATTGAGGCCCTGATGAATGCCTTAGAAATCACTCATGACCCACAAGAATGGAGACTATTTCTAGACTCTTTGAAACTGAGTCTTAAGGCTGTGCTTTTGCACAATGGAAACCATCTTCCATCTATTGTATTCCTTAACAGCTGTACAATAGACAAGCAAAGAAATCTAAGCTGTAGTCTATGACTTGATTTTTTACAGGTATCAACCATAGGCCTATTACTATTGGCATGCATTTTGTGATGTAAACATCAATTTATTGCAGATTACAATAAGACAAGAGCCAAAATTAGAATTTGACTATCATATTCGTGTTGAGCACATACAAATTGATAGGAAATGACTAGTTTTATTTTAGTGACATGACTTTTGTAAAAATTTGTTGACCCGTGTAATGGGATGGCAGACAGAATCTGAAGTGCCTGATACTAAAAATAATCCACATAAACTTTAATGCTTAGAACTTAAGGGGTTGGCTGGAATCCCCAGGACTGATTGACCAGTGTCATGTGAACTTCAATTATAAGATGGGATGGGAGAATAGGTTATTTACTTGCATAGGAATTAAAATTAGCAATCAGAGAAAAAAACTATATATTATGGACTAATAACTCTAAGCATTACCAAAAATACCTTCAATATTAAGTATTTTTATAGCCATTATGTTATTCAATCTTAAGATAGATGGTGGGCAATAGGCAGTAATAGGATAGGCAGTTTTTGAAATGACTCCCAGTAATCTTCCTCTCCTCATGCTTTTGTGTAGACCTCTCCCTTTTTGTGAGTTGAAGTAGTGACTTGCTCCTAATGAATAGAATATGACAAAAAGATAAGATATCAGTTTCAAAATTAAATCATAAAATACTTGAATTTCATCCTTCTGGTCTTTACTCTAGCTCTTCTCAATGGCTTGCGCTGATGAGGCAAGATGCCATGTTTTCAGTTTCATGTGGCAGGAGAGGCCATGTGATAAGAAACAGAGGTGAATTCTCCAACAGTCAGCAAGAATCTGTGGCCCTTATTCCAACAACCCTTAATAAAATTAACCCTGTAAAGAATCATGTGAATTAACTGGGAAACTAAATGAGTCTTCAATTGCGACCATGGTCTTAACACATACCTGTTTTGCCTCTTGTTAGACCAAGAACCCAGTTAATCCATGCCCCAATTCCTGCCCCAGTGAATTTGTGAGGTAATTTTTTTTTAACTTCTAAATTTTGAGACAATTTGTTATGTAACAATAGATAACTAATAAATATGTATTTTGAAAGTCAGTGCCCTCCCCTGAACTTGAACTATTCTATTCATAGCTATGATTTATCATAACGGAAGGATACAAATTAAAATTGGCAATGGGGAAAGGTACCTAGGATGTGGTCCAGGTAAGACCAGGTGCAGAACAGCTTTTAAGTTGCTTCCAGTAGAGTTGTGTGAACAGTGTTTATTTCTCCCACCAATAATGTATAACAATATACACATAGTATAGTCAGTCACAGAAATTTGCCCAGTCCTTAGTGTCTGGAAATTTACTGGGAATTAGCCACATAGACATGAGAACTGCCTGCCTGACTGACCTTAGTCTCCACCTTCTCTAGCAGTCAAGCCAATATTGTTTGACCTAAGCTCACCAACATAAATCATATTGTTAGCATAGAATTACCAGTGTGGTCCAGGGCCCCTAGGTAAACAAAGACACTTATTGAGCAGGATATCTCAGCGGCTTAAAGGTTGCCTCCCAAGGAGATGGGAGCTAAGGCCAACATTCTCTCTTGGCAAGGTTAACCTTTCAGTATTACCTGTACTCAATATTCTTGTTTTAGCTCTAAATTTATTCTATTTCTCAGACTACAGACTTCTGTAATTTGCATAATTCATTGCAACCAACCCGATTTCTGCAGATGAAAGTTATTAATGGCCTTTATGCCAATTATCAATATTTTGCTTCTCGGCAACAAATCCATTCTTTATTGCCCTGCTTTGTCATAACAGAGTCAGACCCTGTAAACATTTCTCTTTTGCCAGCTGGCATGATGCGAAATTTTGTCAACAGAGAATGCTGGAAGGACACTACAGAGGAAGAGGCTTCTCTTTCTGCTCTCACTGTGCTCCTCTCTTGCTCAGAGGTCAGTAAGCAGGGCACTGGCTGCGGCAGAAGGATGCAGTGGTACTTTCCTCCCAGTGGTGTTTGCATCCCAGAGTTCTGTCTGTCACTGGCATCTAGAGAGTTCAGTGCAATTCTGTTGTCAGTACCCTCACTGGCATCTAGAAAGTTCAGTGAGATCCCAGTAGGCAGACATCTCAGAAAATTCCACCAGTCCCACTACCTATTTCTCAGGAAGTTTAGTGCCAACCCCACAGTGTGGTTCCCAGCAATCCCACTGGCACCAAAACTGGCTTCCCTCCCTGTCAGTCTTGAAGGTGCCCTAATGCCGGCTTGCCAGCATGCAGCAGTGCCCCTGAAGGCAGCTTTCTAGGAAGTTTTGTTTGGCACACCAGAGGACCATTCCCTGTTTGCCAGTCTCAGCCTGTGGCACCTGTAGTAGACCTCAGTCACTCTTTCTATGAGACCTGGATCTCAGTCTTCTATATTTTTTCTTTCTTGATTATTCTGCATCAGCCCTAAGGTGCTTACTGTTTCTTCCATCTGCTTTTCTTATATATATTTTACAATTATCATCACCACATAGTAGTTCATTGTATGTTAATTGGTTAATTATATCATCCTTCATATGAAAGTCCCTGCTCAAACTAATCTGTGTTTTGGATTCCTGACTGAGTCCCTACCCATACAGTCTTTAATATAAAAAGATAAAAAATAATTTTATGTGATATATTTTGCCCATATTTTAAAAAAAAAGTAGAAAGTCTTTATTTAGAATATTTCCTAACAAAATTGCTGGGAACTTGTGAACTCATTAAGCTAAAATTCTCCCCCAAGCATTTGTGTACATTTAAAGGAAAAAAATATATATCTGTAGGGCCTCCCTGGTGACGCAGCGGTTTGGCAGCGCATGATGCGGGTTCAACACCCAGCCGGGGAGAATCCCACATGGTGTGGCAGACCTCTCCTGCCTCGCCCGCTGCTCCCCTCAGCAGTGTGTTTCCTATCTGCCTGTTACTGCTCCCCACTCTGTCTCTGGTGAACCCTCTCGCCGCCCCACACCTCTGGCCTTTACCCCAGCTTGTATGCATAAATAAATAAATCTTTTTTAAAAAATCTGTAAAAATCCACTCTGATATAAAAGGAGAAAACCAGGTAAAACTTTCATTTTCACTTTGAGGACAACTGTGGAATAATACATGTTAATGTACTTCCTGCAAAAAGACAGTTTTAAAATAATTATGATGCTCACTTGTGATGATCTCCAGGAAGAGGCTGAAAGTAAAAATAAGATTAATTTTAAACTTCAAGAAAAGCATTCCAAATTTGAGATAGAGTTTAAAAACTTAATTCATTATTCACATACTGCCTCTGGGCTATAGATATTTTTGCCTGTGTTTGGCTCCTTGTAGGCACTTAGCAAGTCTATGAACTGCATGCCTGATGCATTTCTATTGTCTAATGGTTAATTCAATAACTGGCATTTGAACTAAAAGCACAAGGAATCTCCCTGTCATAATTTTGACAATTTCATCCTGGCACAGGTAGTATTACAAACAGAAAATCCACATGGTGGTGTCGAGCAGCATTTACTGTAAATTGTGTCCTGACAATCTCACTTTTCCTGCACTCTTTTTCCAGAGTTTAGATTGTTACTTGAATGAAAACTGTTACAGAATCAACACCTGAAGAACTATTAATATGATATGTTCAGTACGTACCTGCCATGCACCTCACACGCTCTCTAATTTTACCCTCATGTCTCAGTAGATGTTATTATCACCATTTTATAGACGAAAGAAATGAGGCCCCGTGATCCTACATGACTTTCTCAGCAACACACTCTTTATTAATAACAGAACTAGGAACTATTGCCAGATTATCTGACTCAAAACCAAATACCCTTTTTCATTATGCTGCATTAACTATTTAAACTAAAAACCTAAAAAGTTGTTTTTTTTTAGGTTTATCCAAACACTTAACTAATATAGAAATACTCTCTATAATATTCCTGACAGGTATCTCTGCTTAAACTTCTAGAGATGAAGATTATTATTCCATCAGTTCAACTTTTATCCCTTTCAAAGTATCAGGAAATTCTTATGTATAGATGTTTGTAGTCTTTCCACTGACTTCCATGCCATGGTTGTAATTTTGCTCTCTGGCATGCCCTCTAGCAGTTGTAACTGTGTCCTCTTGTCTTCTCCCAGAACTAGTATAAACCTCTGTTCCACATCCCCACTCAAGCAGCAGAAAGGCATAATATTTCTCTGTGTCTAGCATGTCCCTCCTTCCATTTTGTTAAATTTGAATCCAACTTACAATAGACTCTCTCAGGTTCTCAATATTTGGTATTAGCTAGTAGAGCTGCTAGGATGTGTGCAAGCCTTCTGTCCTTATTATTTAAATGTAAATATTAGACATTTCTACACTGTGGTATGCACTTCAAAGAACAGATGGTAGATGTTGATTTGGTGGAACACTCACCTATACATCCAAACATGAAACATACATGAAACATCCAAACATACATGAAAATCGGCTTGTTTCTATGCTTTGGGGAAGCACTTAGAGGATCCTTTGTGAGTAGAAGTCATCATGGAACTTTGGCATGAAGCTCACTGGGAGTGAGGGGGGTGATGATGAGGACAAGGAAGAATACTGGCAGCTCCTGCAGGTTTTGGAGAAAAAAAGAACTGAAAGAACTTCAACTTCAAGAGATGGGACAATACTTCTAATTCTGGAATTAGAGAACACACACCTGGTTATGGAAATAGGGATCCAGGTCATTATTAAAGGTTTGAGAGTCAAATGAGTTTCCTTTGCAATGAATCAGGTTGACCTCCATAAGGTTGGAGAACAGAAATACAATCACTGTCTATCTGGCTGTCTTCAAACTGGGACATTGGTCTTCTCCTGCACTTGGAATAGAATTTATACCACCAAGTTTCTTGGTTCTCAGGCCTGCAGATTCAGACTAGAATTAATACCACAAACTCTCCTGGGTCTCTAGCATGCAGGCAGAACCTGTGGGCCTCTGAGCTTCCATAATTGTATGAGCCAGTGCATTAAAATAAACTTAAATATATAACCTATAGAGACTGTTTCTCTGGAAAACCCTGGCAATAATATACTGTCCTCTGTCAAACTTTAAACTTCAGCTAAACTGAACTATTTCCACTTTCCCAAAAATATCTTGTTCTCATACATCTCTAAGCTTGAACATACTTTCCTTGATATTTATGACAGCATTCCAAACATTTACAGCACACACACACACACACACACACACACACACACACACACACAAACACACACACACACACACACACACTTTAATTGGCTAAATATTCTTAGTGTCTCCATACTCCCACTCTCCAAAAAAAGTAAACCTCTACCTAATACAGTAATTTCCCCTAGGGATTGTCATTTTATTTTAAATTTAGCATATTTTCAGAGTACATATGAGGTTGAGTGTCAAACAATTTATGCTTTACCCACCAAATGTGATAATGGTGATGATGATAACAGCAGTAACTTCTGTTGTTTACTGAGTGCTTACTACGGTCTAGGCTCTCTGCTAAATACTCTTTATGCATTATTTATTATAATCTGCCCAAGCAATTCAAAGAATATTATCCTTATTTTTCAGATGTGGAGGCCATGAATTAAAAAAATTAAGTATTTTGCTTAAAATTATGCAGTTAATAAATGGGACTAATTGAAAGCTAGGTCTAGTCTCATCTTAGTTTCTACTCTAAATCATTTTATATACTGTCACTTTTCCACAAAAAAATAAAGTGGCAGCTCTTAAGATTTTCATTTATATGGTAATTCTTCCCTATCTTTCTATATATATTCTGCTTGAAATTGCAATATAAACATGCAAACAATGAAAAATTAATAAAAAGCAAGCTATTAATC
Source organism: Scalopus aquaticus (assembly GCA_004024925.1). Taxonomy (NCBI): domain Eukaryota; kingdom Metazoa; phylum Chordata; class Mammalia; order Eulipotyphla; family Talpidae; genus Scalopus; species Scalopus aquaticus. Next base: position 149,551 of record PVIJ01000576.1, on the reverse strand, counting down.
TAAGTTATAGGTATGCTCTTGGGGTAATATGGCAGGTGCACAATAGGGTGTGTTATCAACACAGCATATGCCCTGGACAATATCTACTACAAAGCAAGGGAGAACATGATCCAGTTGTCTTAGAATCCCATTTACTATCTGGTTCCCAGTGAGATTCTGTCAGTGCAAAGCATTTGAAGAAGACCTAGAAGTACAGAGTGGGAGGGACAAATCACTATTCTCAAGTGTTATCTGCAAGCCAACTGTAGTTTCCCTAGGTTTCCAGAGATTTTCTTGAGAATCTTCCACTTTTTCAGTACAAGAAGCTGATTATATGCTGGTAGCTTTCCTCACCTTTACTTCTACAGTCTTTCCAAATACTCGTACAGCATAAACTTCTATTTCCCTGTTTTAATTCTCTCTCTCTTACTCAAAATAGCTAACAGTGTGTCTGTACTCCTAACTATACCCTGACTGATGTTTGTTTCTATGTTATCTATCTATCATTAAATATGCTATCTATTGTTTTTAATAGTTTTATATATATATGTATATATACACATATATATACATATATATTGTATGTATATATACATATATACATATATGTATATATACATATATGCATATATGTGTATATATACATATATACACACATATATACATATACATATATATTGTATGTATATATATATTACATCTTTGTTCATTCATTTTTTTATACAATGTTTGCTTTTTTTCCTCAGGTGTAGTCCCCCTAGAATTTCCACCACCAGTTCACCTGTACACCATCACCATAATCCCTTGTGCTCTTCCTGCCCTCATTTTGAGCCCTCTCCCCCAGCCCCATCCCCTGCAGAATGTCTCTGAATTATAGTTGGCTGTTTAATTTTGTTTCATTTTCTTTTTTTTTGTTTTTTTATTATTGTTTTCCCTTAATCCCTTGTTTGGTTCTCCTATATTCCTCCTATAAGTACACCATGTGATATTTGTCTTTCTCCTTCTGATTTGATATCTATCTTTAAAAGAAAATGTTTGATGAAACCATAGGAAGATAGTCTTTAACAATTAACAAAAGGGAAAAAATATGTTTCCTGGAATACAATTCTAAGTCAAGGGTTTAAGAGCATCTTTTAAATGGAGTGCTCTGATTATCTGCAGTTATTGAAACACTAGGGCAATATTATATTCCAAGAAACCTCAGCATACTAGTATGTATATTTGATGCTTTGTAAATCAGTGAAACAGTTTGTGGTATAAATGTGATTCCTACTCCCAAATTGATGCAGATAAAAAAATGAGATTAGCAGGACTAGTTTGGAAGTTGTTTTTTTATTGCAGTTTGCCATTCTTTATTTTCCACCTAAGCATCTCGCACATATACTTGTTTTGTTTGTTAACCTACTATCTCCCTTATTAGATGATAAGATACTTAAAGTGAAGGGCCCTGTATTATTCACCTTTACGTTGCCATTCCTACCCAGGGACTGGCATGTAAGTGTGAATTGTTTGCTAAGTTGAACTGAATCAAGTTTCAGAAAGTCTAAAGTACACAGAGTGGCAGAAGGGATCCAAAGTCTACCTAAACTTCTGCTCTGCCTCACAGGCTCCTGGGATCTTATAAAAACTTAAGAATTCTGGAAAATCATCTAAGATAACATGGAACTTTCTAAAGCTGCCTTTGAGATTTCAAACTTCCCTGAGTATCCTAACTAGGAGTCTCCCTGACGGATGTTATTTGAAGATATTCAATATGTTACATACATAAAAATGAAAAGGCACTTAATAAATCAATTGTTTGAACTCATGTTTTAGGTATAGTGTCATGAAGTGGCTGAAGTATTTTAGGAATCATGAAAAAACAAGCAATTTGCTACTTAATCTTTTATATTTATTCTTAGGTAAAATATTTTTATAAGACTTGGAAAAATATTAAGTCTTTTTTTGGACTACCAACAGTTAACTCAATAATTAATTAGTCAGAAGACTTTTCAAGGTGCTTAAAACCCCAGAGTACTGTGAGTTTACTGAGTTGTTTGTACATGAAATAAAATCTGAGAGTTCATTATCATAGATAATATCTGCCTAGTGGAAATATACAAAAATACCAGAAAATGAAGCCTATTATATTTCTCTATAGACATGAGAACTCTTATTATAAAATGTAGAGACTTACAAAGTCTCCTGCTATGTCTACTTTTGGTGTCAGAATGAGCACAAAAATCTTTGAGAGTCATAAAATCATCAGTGAAATAAGAATGTTTAATTAGTGCATTATAATGCTGATGTGAGGATAAAATGAAACACAGTAAGTGAAAGTCCTTTAAAAATTGTGAAATGCCAAATATAGAGAGAGCACCAAGAAAATAAAGTAAATTTTCTTGGCAAACTCACAATAAATGAAAAGGATGAGTTGGGTCATCTCTTAGGCAGTCCTTCTAAAAGATTCTACTTGCTTCAGTAGTGCTTAAAGATTATTAAAAATCCTCTTTTAAAAGTCCTTCAGATTCAGACATATTTTTTAGCATTCAGAGTTGAAGCTTTGGGAAATTAGAATATAACTTGGTCAATAATGCAAGTTATCACTGAGGTGTTAAATTATTTAGTAGGAAAAAGAGGAATAAATGTGAATTAATGAATTTTTAAGCTGTCTTCAAAGATTAGTCCAAATAAACCAAAATTAATTGAGTAATGGAAGCGTCCTTGGATCTTTGACCTTATTCAATATACAAATTTTGACATGTGGCAGTCATTTAAAGATGTAAATGCAAGGCATTTGTTTTAAAGGGAAGAATATGTTGTTTGTGCATCATTAATTGCATAGAACCTTTCTTGGTTTAGAGAAATCAAACCCAAAATGAGCAAGATAGAACAGCTGCTGGGATGATATCACACAGATGGTTATCTTCTTAAATCAAACATGCTTTATATATTGAAAAGCAAACTTAAGACTAAGATAGAAATAAATAGGATGATTATTGTATTTCATTAATGTGCTTTTATTCATAAGTGGATATCTTCTTTCAAGTCTGAGATACTTCGATGTATTTAAATATCAGCCATATTAACAATGTGACAGAAAATAGATCCAAATAATAATGCATTGTTGACCAAGTAGGTCAACATTTGTTATTTATCTCAAAACTACATGAGGAAATATGTATGAAAGAAAAAAATTTAAAGTAAATCATAGTTATGTAATAATATAAAATTCAGTAAATTAAATATTCTATATGTTGGAATACTTGTCATTAGGAAAGATTAGAATTAAGATTAACATTTTCCTTAATTAGGGAAAAGGCATATATGACATGTTAAAAATCCCCTTGAAAGAAGAAAAAACACCCTCTCAACAGAAGAGCAAACTTCTCTTTCTGTCTATGAAAATCAGACTCACTTCATAAAGTGGATATATTTAAACTCATTCTTGAAATATGAATTTGCAGGCAAAGATAGCAAGAAAATTGTAGATATGGGGAGAAAAATGTGCATTGCAAAATTATGCAAAAGGGAATATAGTTTTAGGTGAAACAGTGAACAGTTGTTTGGTTAGAGAACAGGTTACATGAAAGGCATGGGGGATACATTAAGGCATGAAAGATAAGTTCAAGTTGAACTTTATAAGGTCTTGATCTTTACCATGAAATTTGAACTTTGATAATGGAGCTAGATCTCAAGTTCTTGAAAATTACAAAGCATTTGATAGCACATTTGTGAATGATATAGAAAAATATGGATGAAATTGATTGATGTTATAGCTTGCTTAATGATACAACTGCTTTAATTTGACTTTTTGTTTATTTGTCTTGCATAATTAATTGTAAATTTCAAAAGGCACCTTCGTGCTACTGAGATTCTTAGACTTTGATATAATACTTGGAAAATAGAATCGGTATCAAATAGACGTTTGAATAATGAATCAATAACAATCAGAAAGCATGATTCTGGTCCTCTGTTACAGTTTGTTGGTTAGTTAATTAGTTTTTTCACTCTATTATGTGTCAGGTAGTTTAAATACAATAATGGAATATCAATTTAATTTTCATATAAGCCACTACTTTGCATATCAGACTGAAAATATTGGTAAATTTCCTTTGCATTTTACTGATTATAATTTGAAGAAAAGAAATTCTGCTTAGCTACAAAAATCACACAACTATGCTGTTCAACTATTTATCACTTACTTCAATGATAACATAAATAAAGCAGTTATCAGTTTTATGGATGAAGTAAGTTGGTTGGAGCAAAGGAACAAAGAGATACAGCAACTAATATATTGAATAGCAAAATCAGGATTTCACATTATCTTCACAGGTCAGGAAGTTGAGTCAAAATCAATAATGTAAGAGTCAAATGTGGTATATATATATGTGTCATCAAACAAGGTGCGTGACCCAGAGGTCCCTTAGGTCCAATTTTACCATCCAAAAATGCAAGTAAATAAGTGCAGAACAAGTCAGCCCATTTCTGCTCCTCCATCTACTAGGAATTGGATGCTTAGACCAAGGGGCCCTGCTTTCAAGGCTGTAAGGGGCTTTTGAGATACTTTGGTGAAGACTGAAAAGAAGACTCCACAGATATTGATGAGGGCAGGCAAGGAATCAGTATTTATTGACTTGTGAAAGAACAAAGAGTCTAGGGAGACTTCTCTGAGATAAGAAGTTCCCTGAGTTGTCAGGGCTTGGGGTCTGTATAGATTTCAAAATTAGAGTTTAAGACCAAATAAATTAAACTTCATTGGCAGAGAAAGCAAGGAAATTGAACTTGCTAAAGTCCGTTTGTTCATCCAAGTGTGGCACATTTATGTTTCTAATTGTGGCACCAATCAGGGCCTATGAACATCTTATTAAGGTTGTGCACATGTGTATACCCAAAGCTCCAGATTGAACCAGTCTGTAACTCCCTTCTGCAACCACAAGGGAACTCAGAAGGTGAAAGAGACAGCTCTGGAATGTACAGGCTAAGGAAAGAAATGCTAATAAAAAAAACACTGGGCCAAAGAAATGTATGGCGGGTGTCTGAATCTTTTGTGAAGAATCAAAAGATAGGGCCTTCCTGGTGGCACAAAGGTTAAGGGCTCTGCTGTGGAGCTGTTGGCAGCTGTGATGCAAGTTCAACGTCCAGCTGGGGAGATTCCCACATGTTATGTCAGACCTCTCCTGCCTCGCCTGCTGCTCCCCTCAGCAGTGTGTTTCCGTTGATCTGCCTATTCTGCTCCCCACTGTGTTTCTGGTGAACCCTCTCACCGCCCCACGCCTTTGGCCTGTACCCCAACTTATATGCATAAATAAATAGATCTTTAAAAAAAAAAAAGAATCAAAAGAAATATTTAGCCTTTTGTTTGACCAAGTTAGCCCATAGGAACAGCAATGTTCTGTCCTTGTCCAGGATCCTTAGTCTCTCATATATATGCCAGCTCGTAAATTCAAAAGGTCTTTATATACATTCAATATTTTTTAGTGCTTCTCTTTAGACGATGAGATGTTTATTTATATGAGTTTTTCAGTGACTACCAGAGTACCTAGAACTTAAGATATTCAAGAAATGTGAATGCAAGTTGAGACTTTAAACTCATTTTGAATGCTACAGAACTCATGGAAAGATAACAAACATCATGTAGGTGCCATTATCCTTCTATAGTCGCTGAGATAATCAGGACCCCATACCCAAAGTCAACATTAGCATTCCAAATCAAATTTAGCAATTATACTTTCCATATCTGATTGATTTACATTGAGCATTTAATTAAGTAGTATCAAATCCAATTAACTACTGTAATTTCACAATTCTTTCTGAGTATGACCTCCTTCCTAGGGGGAAAAAGAAATGTAGCAATCAGTAACTGAAGGAAATGGCATTAGGGCCTCTCACTTGATATTCTTGTTAGAGTTATCAACTATTTGGTACTGTCGTCCTTTAATTTAATTTTTAATACTATCGCACACCTTTATGGCTATCAATCAAGTAATTTTCATGCATTTGGATAGGTCCTTCTTGTATAATCTCATTTTCCTTCTATATTCTTTTAATCTCTTGTTTGTATCTTTGTTAACATAAAATCCTAACAGTGACTCCTGTTGTAAAGGAAATATGTGTCATTACTCAACCCTCTTACTTTTTCTTAATTGACACTTTCCTCCCAGGAACTACCATTAGAGAGAACAGTAGCTGGAAATCTTCAATATCAATTATCTATGGAATATGGGACTTGGGTTGGGTAGTCCTCACTTCTGATCCCTTCTTTAAATCCTCAAATAATTCTCCTTTGCCAGAAAAGGAATATATATGTCAGTGGTATTATGAAACCACATCACTGAGATGGCCTTACAGAGTAGCCTATTTCATTGGTTAAGTAAGCCTTTATTCTCTGTCTTACTTAAACTTTTATTGGAGGTTGCCTTTGATGTTTGTAGACTGTACTTGTTCTCTTATAAAATTTCAAGTCTGAACAAAACAGCTTACTGTAATTTCCAATGCTTAAAAATTAGAGACAACCTTTCTTTTAATGCAATGTCTACAATTCTACTAAATGAGCACTGAAACTCCAGATAAATTCAAGTAAGCAAGTGGAAAATGGTTCACACAGTTCCAGGTAAGAAATTGCATTATAAGAACCTATGTGTTGCTTGTGTATTTTTTTTTTGTCTTTATGTTGTAATCTACCTATAAAGCATCTAGTTCCACACTCTCCCTTGTCCCTTAATAAAACCCTCTCAAAAGACTGTGTATGTGCAGTAACTAGGAAGCTCATGATATAACTGATATTTCAGGATTTAAAATTAAATTCTTGAAAGTTGCTTATTACTCAAGTGTGTGGGTTAAGATGTTGGAATGCCATACATATTATTTTCAATAAAAATTGTAATGGATTTAAATACGCAGTTCCCAATTGAAACCCACAGTGATCATAACAATTTTATATAACGTAAAGATAAAACAACAAAAATCAATGGCTTCACAGGTGGATAGTGATGAGTATTTATGCCAATAAATTGGCATAAATTGACATAAAGTTGGCTCAGCCATTTTAAACTGTTGAAGAGAAATAACTTGACAAATACTTAATATTGTTTAAAGTAAGTACCAATATTTTCCTTATGAAAAGTGGGGAAAAATAGGATATCTAATGAAACCAGTAGAGTGAGGACTTCAATAGTGATGAAGGCATTCTTTTAAGAGCTCTCAGACTTGATGAGACCAGTATTACAAGTTTGTGGGGCAATCTATCTGTGTGTTCTCAGGGAGAACAGGAAAGCAGAGTAAAATCTAACTGCTAAAAATTCCTTTCACATTGCCCCAACATCGCCTGGGTGCATCTTAAACTGAGAAAAACTACGAAAACAATTCTTCTAAACATGGCTTATAGCCCAGCCTATTTTCTGGATTCTGTCTATTATACCATCATTTTAAAAGTCTTTGGCTTAGAGCAAAACAAAAAGATTTCAGTATGATAAGCAAAACAAACTAAAATGAGTAGCAAACTGAACCTAATGTTTAGACAAACATCCACAAATTATTTTTAGTCATGTTTAAACATGTCTAACCCCTAGTTTCAGTCCTATCAGCAGGCATATCTGTAAGTACCCAGGGGAGAGATTGGTGATAGTAATTGATAACACTGGTCAACAATGAGATTGTTACTGACTTTAAAAGGTCCTAATCTATACTATCTTGGTGTGCTGAACATGAATATAACCCTGAAAATTTTTTATTAGCTTTTGTTTTGAAGATCTTTCATATAATTCATTTTATATGTTTCACCATGTAAATTTATCCAGTAGGACTGCAACAACATCCTAAGTCAGCCTAGATGTAATACCGCATCGCATTGCATAATACCATCATGCACACACCAACCAGAGTCGATTGCATCATTTTCTGATGCAATGCAATACTACTGCCAGATGGATGCTGAAGTAAGCTTAAGTCGGCATAACATGGACAATTTGTGCTGTATTTGTGGGGAAGTGACATTTGCCAACCAGAAGAAAAGTATCACTTCTCAAGTGAAGAAGGCTTATCATCTTTACTTCGGATGCAAAGTTGGGGACTAAGACAAGCCTTGGGTCCCGCATATATGCTGTGTTACATGTACAACACAGATTTCACAGTGGTTAAATGGCAAAAGACCATCCGCATATATGTTGTACTACATGGACAACATAGCTTTCACAGTGATTCAATGGCAAAAGACCATCAATGCCATTTGCACTCCCCATGGTGTGGAGAAAGCCAAACAACCACATAAAAGACTATTACTCTGCTTGGCTCTTTGTTTTTCTGGCAGAATAATGAAGCAAAAGAAGTCAAGAATAGTCTACCCAAACAGTCCATCTGCATTGAGACCAGTTCCACATGGTGAGGGACTTCCTATTTCAGAAACTCTATCAGAATATTCTCTTAATTCATCTGATGAGGACAAGGGTGAGCCGACCTGTTCTTCTCCTGTTTCATCAGTATGCAGGGATCTAGATTTTCACTGTGGTATATCATCAACCCCACACAGACTAACACAGAAAGAACTCAATGACCTGCTTCGTGATTTGGACTTATCCAAGAACAAGGCAAAATTGCTAGGATCAACACTCCAACAATGGAATCTTCTAGAAGAAGATGTCACAATTACTTTTTATTGAAAGCGACACCAGTAGTTGGAGCCTTTCTTCAGAAAGGAAAGTACTCTGGTATTCTGTTCTGATATGAGGCCCTCATGAATGCCTTAGAAATCACTCATGACCCAAAATAATGGAAACTATTTCTAGACTCTTCAAAACTGAGTCTTAAGACTGTGCTTTTGCACAATGGAAACCATCTTACATTTATTCTGTTCCTGAACAGCTGTACAAGAGACAAGCAAAGAAATCTAAGAAGTAGTCTATGACTTGAATTTTTTACAGGTATTAACCATAGGCCTATTACTATTGGCATGCAGTTCATGATGTAAACATCAATTTATTGAAGATTACAAAAAAACTAGAGCCAAAATTAGAATTTGACTGTCATATTTGTGTTGAGCACATACAAATTAATAGGAAATGACTAATTTTATTTCTGTGACATGACTTTAGTAAAAATTTGTTGACCAGTGTAATTGGTTATAATCCGTAGGTAGTTTAGTAAGAGAATTTGTTAGATTAAATCTTGCCACTGTCCTCCCACATTCATATCAAGTTATTATCTCCTCTAATTTCTGTGATGATAGAAAACTGTTCATCTCCTTATTGGACTCACATGAATGCTGATCGGGATCATACTGATAGCAAACTGTGACTTAGCACCATGGCTTTCAGCCAAAGATGCCCCTACTTCTATCCTGTTTTTACCTTACAGAAAGAGTTGTAACAAAGTGGTAGAGTCATTCCTAGTGACACCTGAAAGTCATTATTTCTTTATCTAGAGTTTATATTGTCACATAACGTTGTTAGAATAACGATAACTTTAACTTTAAAAAAATATAGTTATTATATCCTCCATTGCTAACACACAAACACACAGATTGACTTCTGGAGGGGTTTCTGATCTGGCATGTATTATGACTAAACTTGTATTCTCTAAGGACATGTTAATGATATATCAGAAATGACAACTAAATAGTCGCAAAGTGTTCTACTGATAAGAATTTGACAACTTTATCTTTCTCTCAAAACACTTTTTAAGAAATAGGCAGAAAAGTGTAAATAATGAAAAATAATCAAAAATATGTATGATATTTTAAAGCAGAACAAGGTGACAAAATAATCACCACAAACTAAATATGGATGAATATGATCAACGCTTCCCAAGTATCATGAGCAAGTGGGCAGTACTGCGAGGAACAAGAGCAGGAAGAGGGCAATTCCTTGGAGATTCCCAATACTCACCTCCAAAAAGATAGTAAACTGGGAATTTGAGAACAACGGAATATTTAAGAAAGTTCTTAAAAGCTCCAGGTTTGGGATAAACAAAAAAGAATGAGAAGAATCACTATGGAGTTGTAGGGAGTACAGACATTTCTAAAAGCAGTTTAGCTGTCAAGGATCCTAGGATTATCAAACAAATATGTGCTTCCAAAAAATAAAATTCACCTTGAAATAAGTAATAGCCCAAGAGAAAATTAGTGCACATCTGGAATATGTGGGCATAAAAAGGGATGAAAACAGTAACCCCAAAGTTAAAATGAACTGAAAGAATTTCAAATAAGATCTAAATTTTTTTGAAAAGCCTACAGTGGAATTTGCACAGGTTCTAAGGCAATATTCCCACCTTTAAAATTGCATTTTGCTGTCACTGTACTTTGTAAGATACACCTCCTCTCTCTTACCCCTCTTCACAACTGGCTCTTTTTCTGGGATCCACGTGCTTCCTTCTGCTCTATGTGAATTTTGCCTTCAGCACATTTACTTCAAGAATATAAAGCTAAAATAAAACAGTTAAATTTGCATATATAAAACAGAATCAGAATAGAAGACATAATGGACCTTGATTGGATGCTATTTTATGAAAAAGAAACAGTTTTAAACCAACTAGGGTTATGTATTGGGTATTAAATGTTATTAACCATTTCTGTGAACAATTAAGATGTAATAGGGCACATATGGATTTTCAAAAACCCTTTCCTTGAAATACAGTTTGAGGAATTTAAGAATGAAATGCTTTGACCTGTCTTAGCAAAAGAAAAAAAGTGGAGCAATAAATAAAAAGTGTGTAGAAAATGTCAAAATCTTTTGAAGCTGGATGATGGTCATTGTACTATTTACATTGTATATTCTAGAATTTTCATAATAAAAGCTAAAACAAAAATTTTAAAGGAATTGCATATGATTATGTAGCTACACAGTCTATTAAACTATTCTTAACATTACTAAATTAACTCTATGAAGTATTTCCAAGTGTTGAGTCCCTGGAATTTCAGAGCATTCACAGGATGATAATTTTTGCTAGGCCTCTGTGTTTAATTCTTCTGAGAATATCCCCCCATAATTAAGCACTTTTTTATCATAGTTTTTTTCTTTAAATGTAAATAGAAAATAACATTACCTTAACAAATAATATGTTAATTTTTCTTATGAAAAATATCTTAAAAGTCTTGTTTAAGTAGAAGTGGTTGTTAGTGTCAAGATGTCAAAGCAGAAAGTTATTTTACAGTATAAAATATGAGAATTGAGAGGTTACAGGAGGAAACTTGCCAGGAAAGAAGTGAGCAAGAATGAAATAGTGTGTGATACACATAGTTACATTGCTTCAGCAAAGATTAAGAGACTCACTAAACTCTAGGTGGGACAGATTAGATTGTCAGTGCAGAGACTGAATTCTGAATCAAGGTTTATGTAGAAAATTATAACAAAGAGGAAGCAGGCAGTCAGTCCTCCAACTGCCCCCTAACATTTTTATGTATCTTTTAAAAGTCTTAAAATCCATTCTTTATGCACCATCTTTGAAAAGTTAGTATATTTTCTGGGCAGACATAAGTATTTGCCATCTATGTTTATTGAGGGGGAGCAGAATGTGGATTATTTTGAGCTGAAGGCAATTTTCAGGGTGCAAAGGAAATCATCCTGTACCCCTCATGGTTCTTCTAGGTTGGCAAATAATCAAACAAGTACCAGACATATTGATAAGAGAAAAAAAGCAAAACCAAGTTTAATAATAACATGTGTACCTCCTGTGTACATGAGGAAGACACAGCATGACTGAGAAACTTGCCATATGGTTTCAGACACTATCCTAAATAGCTTAGCTAAAACAAGGGAGGGTGTGTTGGAGAAAAGGGAAAGTCAGGGAGTTTACCAATGAAGTCACAATTAACAAAGGTATAGAGATTTAAATTTTGCCTTCTCTATTGGAAAAAAAGAAGGGGGTAGGTCTTCCCAGCCCAGGAAGGAGAGACTCCCTTAAGTGTCTTTCACAAAGGCAACCTCCCCATAGCCTTCAGAGTCCCTCCCATGAACTCAAACTTTGCCAAATACATATTTTAGGGTGGCAGATTTTTGCATCCCTACATAACCAAGGACTAGCTGACTCAAAGAATTTTTTGTTTATTTTTTAACCTTAGCTGCCTAAAAGAATTTAGTTAGGGTGCCTATGCCAAGGGAGACCTAACACAAATATAAATTTTTATCTGAAAGACTTACCTGCCTGACAAAGCAAATAATTGTTTACCAAACATTTGCTCTTCTTATCTTCCTCTGAATTCTCTTCCACCCCTTAGAAGTCCCAGTTCCTTATCTATTTCTCTTTAATTCAAGATGGCACATAAACATAATGCCCTGTTTTGGTTCTCATATGTCTTTGAGACTTCCTTATGTTTGAGATATATTTTTCTTCTTCTAATATATATCAATTTAATTAGACCAGCCACAGAACTGAAGGAAAGGTTTTTCTCCTCTGCACATAATATTTTCTCCTAATATTTTTCTAGACCTCGTTTAGAGTGTTAAATCACAGAGATGTCAGAAATTCAGTCCATCCCTGAAGACAAACTCATCCCTCTCCTCCTTTCCTGATAGGCTTTTCTGATAGGCTGGATGATGCTTCACCAAAGTCTGTTTACATCAAAGGCACAAAAAAATGAAGGGAAGAGAGTCTAAGGAGAACCTTTTCTATTTTGTCTTTGGCAAGAATAATTAACCCCTAGCTGGTGGCCACTATAGCTTTTCTTCCTTCCCCTTTACAGCTCATCTTTTATTGTTCAGAGACACTTTTTCCCCCAATGTCTCCATTTTGTAGATCTTTGGATTGAAATCCCAGCTTTATAGAAAAGTCATAACAAGTTGTTTGTGTAGAAGTCCAACCAAAAAGAACAAAATGTAGAAAAAATTAAATATAGATGGCCAGTAAAAAATATTCATACCTGAATACTCTGAAATAAATTCTTATTTGAGAACACATAACAAGTCACCATTAGGAAGTTTTAGTAAATTTTGCATAAACGCTCAAAATGTAACTGAAAACAAAGAATTTAGACAATGTCACAAAGTTAGTTTTTCTTTTGCATTAAGGCACGCATTTTCATCTAGGGAAAATCCTTAAGCTATCAAATTCTAAATGTACTCTCCTTATACTGAAAACAAAACAAAACAAAAAGGCCAGGATGGAAATAGAGAAATGTTCATTCCTAAGTAGACATACAGGACATAGATAATTAAAAACTTAGCACTTCTTTTTTATTGTAGTTTGAACCAATATTACATTCCTGGAGGGAAAAATAAAATCAGGACAAATACCCAGTCCAGTTTCTCATTTCACGTTCATCCTTAATAAACTCAAGGACCTTTTATAAGTCAGAGAGAAAAAAAAAAAAACTCAGCAGAAAAGCACATTCAGCTTAATACAAAATACAACAGACCACTCATTGTAGGGGCAAATATCTCTCTGCTTCCCAAGTGATTCTAAAGGCAATTTTGAATTGCAGTCCATTCATCTTCATTATAATAGCACTGAGCTATCAAGAAAAAGTTAAATATTTAATTCATCTCTAGTTTACTTTGTTCTAAGTGCTAAAATTAAAGATTTGGGGTGGCTGGAATATAAAGGGGTAAAAAATCATTATCTGAGAATTTGGTTGTATAAATTGCTAATGATGTCATTTAAATGAAGATTCTCTGAATATATAATATGTATAGTAAATAAAAATTTTTTCCCCTCTTCTCCATGTATACACCTGAATCCTGACTCTTATGATTTACAACTGTGAGACACTGAGAAATCACATCATCTCTCTGAGCCTCAGTTTTCTTATGTGTTTATCAGGACTATATGCTTGTCCTTTTTCTATACATAGCTTTCCTCAATATATTGCAAAATATGAAATATCTTGCTAATATTATTTTAACATTTATCCTTGTTTTAAAATTTAACCACATTTGAGAATATATAAGATTGTTAAGCCTTAGAAAAAAAACTCCCTTACTCAGGATTTTTTCAATTATGTTTATATTTCCCTACCAGGTATAAATAAGTGACTGCTTTTTAAAAATGGCAATATTGTTTTATACCACAAAACATCTTAGACCACATTTTTGTTCTTAAATTCATTTCCCTCGGGAAAATGCAAACTGTCTTGAGCTCCCATCCTGATTTGACATCCTGATTCCACTTTCACACTTAACAGTGGCCACCAGGTGTTCTATCAGCATGGATGGGAAAAGCCAGCATTTCTGCAGCGTAGGATAACCTACTCTGAATGTAAGGCAATATTTTACGTCTTTCATTTTGGCAGGTTGTTTTTACAACTTTGTAAGCACAAAGATATGGACTTCTGCAGATAAATGTTGCTTGGGGCTTAACAGCTTCACTCTTTCATCAGACTTTTGATGCTAGCAAAGTACTGTAGAAAATTCGGAGGAGTATTATCAATTCACAGCAACCATGGATGAGTGGATAGGGATTAGGGAGCATTCATTTTAGCCTGCTGTTATCTTTCCCTTGTCAGAACAGAACTCTGTCATGCTTGACTGCCTTTAAGTGCTAAATGTGATGGTAAAACCTGGTGATGATGACTACTTTAAGAGGATATAAATAATATCTAACATTTGTATAGCACAATATAATTTTAAAAGCACTTCCACATTCATTCTCCAATTTCACCCTCGCCACAATTTTATGAGATAGCTCATAATCTTTTTTTTTATCCTTTTTCTTCTAAGCAGATCCAGAAAGTAAGTTTTCAGGAGTGCAAGTAACTTAAAGTAAACAATGTCTGAAAATGGGAAATGAGGTTCGGTACATTCTCTAAATCTAGATTAAAATAAGGTTCGAATGCACTGGTTATATGACCTTGCAGAAGTGATTGAATGTCTCAGTTAACCATTCTTCTTGTCTTCTGAATGGGAAAATATTATGTTTTACAGGGTGGTTGTCAGCACTAAAAGAGATGATGCTAACTTAATGTTTTCTGAAAGTGTATATAGTATTTTGTATGCTCATCACTTGAATGTCCTCCATGGATCTCAAACTCCTTGTTTTAATCCTCTAAGTAGAGTTAGTTCCCAGTATTGTTTACCTGACCAATGGAAAAAACAAACAAACACTCGATAAACCTAGAAGCAAGTTCGATTAAATGAATAGGTGTCCAGATTTGATACTAACTTGCTGTTTATCTTACAGTTAGCTATTACCTCTTTCTCAACTATAAAATGAAGACAATAACCTACTAATTCCTAGTTTTTTACCTCTAGAACTATCAAAGCAATTAAAGTGAGGTGTGTTAGCAATGATGCTTCCACTCTTCAAACACAATCATGAGATTTCTGAATTAATGTTTAGCTACTCAATAATCATAGAAGACAGGACAGGCAGCTGCAGTTTTAAAACGATTAGCAGAATACTAAAAACTCCTCCAGACCTGCAGTTTAACAGAATGTCTATCTAGCCATAAAGCAGCCTTTGCTATTTTTCCACTAATACGTGTTTTGTTATCTTGGGGAGGAAAAAAACGTTTAACTTGACAAAATTTTCCTCCATATTCTAGAAGGAAATAGCACTAACTAAGAAGCAAACAAAACTGGGCAGTAAAATCTGCCCCTGGTTTTAGCTCAAAGCAACACACACTCCACTTCTTAAAAACAGAAATTTGCAGAAAAATGGTTGGAGGTCACTTTTTTCTCACCCATTTTCTGCCTTCTGATTCAGCAACAAAAGCTGTGCTCTAATTGGAAATATGGATAGTATGGGTAAGCATGGCTCTACTACAGAGGGAGCTGACAAACATTTCCCTGACCAAATTTCTGATTATTTTTAGGAACAAAATGTACTCCCTGCTCCAGAGCAGAATCAGAAATAGTGTTTGGAATCTCCTTGTGGATAGAATTGCAGGAAATTATGGCAGTAATAGGAATAGAAAATACACATATACTTATAAATTACATATAACTTAAAATATATAGTTATATATAATAGATATATTTGCTAATAATTAAAAATTCAGGGAAAAAACTGTGAGTATATAAGATCATTTTATTGCAAAACAAAAGGTTAAATTAAATGAATATAGCTACTATAAAATGGGAATCAGACTGGAAATTGTGGATTATAAAGATTTCTTTTGCCTTAAGTCAGAGAATCAGACACAATAATTGCCCAAGTAGACATTAGAGGATGTAGGTCAACCTACAGTCTCTGAATCTGCATATTCCTTACCTCATTCAAAGATGTTCAAAGAGTATAACTAAGAAATAATGTTTCAGCGCAGCAGACCTTTCTTGCTTCTCCTGCTGCTCCCCTCAGCAGTGTATTTTGGTTGATCTGCCTGTGCTGCTCCCCACTCTGTCGCTGGTGAACCCTCTCGATGCCCCACGCCTCTTCCCTATACCCCAGCTTGTGTGCATAAATAAATAAATCTTTAAAAAAAAAAGAAATAGTTTCTATGAAAGAAAGTAGAGCAGTAACTAAAGAAAATTTCATTCAAAAGAATGAATACCTCTAGGAAATCATCTATGAAGGAACTCAGAAAAAAAATCAGAAATTTGTCAATTTCAATAACGTGAGAGATGGCATTGATTTAATAGACTTGGAGTAGAAAATATTACAAGGAAAATACAATGTAAGGGAGGGGAAAGAAGCTGCTTGAAATGATGACATATTGCAAGTACATGAAAATGTTAAAACCAAAATGAGAATCTGTATTTGAAACTGTAAAAACAAGAATACAATTGAGGAATCCAAGATGTGATATGGAAGACAAATGCCAGAATGCTCAATAATGCAAAAAAGGTGAGATATGACAATTTTGAGAGAAAAAATAGTTAATTTGAATAGAGAATATGCTAAATGAGTCTAAGGAGAAAGGGGTAGATTCAATAAATGAAAAATAAAAATAACATAAATTAAAATAATTGAGTTAATAGCTCCAATCTAGTAAGACACATCCAAGAAATAGATGTGAACTATGAGAAAGATAATTTGAAGGATAATTTTATAATAATTCTGTTCACTGGTAAATTAAAGAACTAAATATCAGTAATATGTTGACTATAACTAGATAACTAACTTATTATCTAAACTGTGAGTTTGTTGTGATTAAAAAAGGACTGCTCTAATAATTACATCAGGACAGCAGTTATATATTGGTACTATCCCAGGCAAAATGGGAGGGAGATTTTGTCATCCTAAATGTAGATCAAATGAACATAAAAAATGTAGAAAATGTTATAAATATTCATAGTGGGGCTGTTCTCTATGAGTGGATAGAATCGGATTAGTAGGAAGATTCCTGCTACTACTATTGTGCTAGTGAAATTTTATCATGAAAACTATGTAATAACACTAAACAAGTCAAATGAAGAGAATTGTGTTTCTGGATGGGAAAATTCAGTTTCATAAAGGTTTCCCCAAATTAACTTAAAATTATAATGAGATTATTAATAGAAAAAAAGTTCTATGTTTTCCAGTGGAGGAGAAGGAGAAAGGGATATTGACTAATTCAAAGGGTTATGTGGAATAATATATAAAGATAGTACAGACAAATTAGTAAAGAAGAATGAAACTGGACTTGAATTTATCCAAAACAACAATATAAAGTATAGCTATGTAATTCAAAAAGTGTCCTACCAATGTAAGAACATTTATAATTAAAATACTAAATATAACATTTAATCATTATATTAATAATATCACAAATACTAATTACATAATAAAGCATGTCCACATTTTCACCTTTCTGTAAATTCTATTACATCAGTCTTTCTTATTGATATCATTTGGGTAATTTTATTTTAGCTGTATGAGTTTAAGAAGAAAAATAAATAAAATCTATAAACATAATTTGATTAGAGTTTGCACATACCCAGTAAGAACAATGGAATCCAAATATCATGCACCAATTTCCTGGTTTTCATAGAATTGGAGCTGAATTACTTAAGTTCAGATTCCACCTTGCTTGTCTTTAGCTGTGTGATTTGTGCAAATTATTTTATCTCTCTGTGTCTCAATTTCTTCATAAAACTGGAAAAATAAATAACAATGCTATATTAATTATCTGTGGAAACAAAAATGGGAATAAAAATAGTACCTGTCTATCTTAGCTAACACTGATACAATAGTGATACATAACAATCAACCACAAAAATTCAATGGTACACAGTAAAATAAGCATCTCTAGCTGACATTCTGTGGTCTGTTGGGAGATGGCTGATCAGATGAGACCCCGCTAGTGGCAGTTTATCAGGGTTGTTGATATTCCCCATACTACTGCCTTCCTCCTGGAACCAAGCAGCATGTTATTTTCTCCCTATAACAGAAGCACAAGAGAGAGCAAGTCCAATCATGAATAGCTTTTCAAACCTTGGCCACATTGTGTGTGCTAACATTCTAGCGGTCAAAGCCATTTGCAGGACCAAACCCCAAGTCAAAAGACACAGAAATAAGCGTCATCCATAAAGACAGACTGTGGAGAGTGAATCTTTTCAATAATCTGGGTTATAGAGAAATAATAATTGGTTATTATATTGAAATATTTAGTACCTGGCACAGAGAAAATACTCAATAGTTAACTAAAACTATTATTGTTCATTATTATTTGCTTCTCATGCTAAACGTGTTTGCTATAATGAAAACATATGCATAAGCCCTAAATGGTCATTTTCCTCTGAAAGTACAAAGGATCGCCTTGAATGTTTGGTTTAGAGGGTCAACACAGGACAGTCTATCTCACTAGATTTTTAAAAAGCAAAAACAAAACAAACCAACCCAGGAGGTGCAGAAATAAGAACGGAGCTGCAATTACTCCTCCCAATACTAGCCGGACCCTGAGCTTTTGGCTCAATTTTCTCATTGTAACAAATTCATACTTGTATTGTTTTCGAATTCTACAAGCTTTCATATATGATGATTTTGGCATACAGTCTCTATTTAGTTGGTAAGGTAGTCATTGTTATTTGTAATTTAAACATGAGGTGATTAAGATTCAGACAGCTTTTACCTTGACAAAGATCTTAGGCTAATCAGCAATAGAGTTATTACTGTAACCTAGATGTTCTGCTTCTTAAACCAGTGTTTCTTCATTAAATGCACAACATCCTGGTTGTGACTTAATTGTGGAATGAAATCCATCCAAAGGCTTTGCTGATTAACATTTACACATAATTTTCATCGGTCTTACTCACCAATCTGTACTAGATACATAATTACTAGGTGTTTACAAGTATGACTTTTAAGACCAACAATGTGGGGCCTCCCTGGTGGCGCAGTGGTTAAGCGCTGTGCTGTGGAGCTGTTGGCAGCGGCGAGGAGAGTTCGACGCCCGGCCAGAGAGAGTCCCACATGGCGAGGCAGACCTCTCCTGCCTCTCCTGCTGCTCCCCTCAGCGGTGTATTTCTGATCTGCCTGTTCTGCTCCCCGCTCTGGCTCTGGCCGCCCCATGCCTCTGGTCTGTACCCCAGCTTGTATGTATAAATAAAAAATAAATCTTTAAAGAAAAAATAAATAAGACCAACAATGTGGGCCCAAGATTAAAGGAAAAGTGTTTCATTTTCTGGATTATCTAATCCAAAATGTGAAGTAAAAAACTATGCTTCTTCTGAATTGTTTCCACAGATAATTAATATAGCATTGTTATTTATTTTTCCAGTTTTACAGTTATTCACTTACAGGAAAGCTAATCTAAGATTTTAGTTTGTCTCACATAATTATATTAAAAATCTCAGTGTTAAGTAATTGATCTTTCCTTTCTTCTTAATCTAATGGTGGGCTCATTTAATAGCCAAGTACATTAAGTTAATTACATATTGAATCTACTTGCTGCTCAATTAGAGTCCACATAAACATGCAATTTGATAATTTAACTTCAAAGTATAAATATTAATAAAGTAAAATATTAAACTAACTTATATAAATAGGAAATTTGAAGTACTTTATGAAGGGAGACATTCATGCGATAAAATGTGAGACCTTTAAGGGACGAAACTATTAAAAAAATATATCTTTTTGCATCTTTACCTAACATCTTAAGATCAGCATATACATTTTAATTTTCACCAGCTTTTTTGACTGCTACGCTTATGGTTTTCCAATTTTAGAAACTGCAACTGTTCTCTGTTTTTATTTCCCCTTAATAACTTTCTGAAAGTCAAATCTGAAAGTCTAGCTAATGTTTGGCCTCCTTTTCATGCCCACCATTGATGGTACATTTTAGTCAACATCATTTCTCTCTAGAAAAATTGCAGAAGCATTTTAACATGTTAGGTTATCTTTTTTAAATACTCCTCTATTCTATCTCAACTTCAGTGCTATCCATGAATTAATGTTGGTCAAAATCAAATTAGATGGAAGAAAAAAAGTGGAGAAAGCATATTCCAAAACTATGACACCATGCCTACAGACTTGGCATTGGGAAAAGGAACAACATATTTTTCAAAATATAAGGTATGTGGTATTTTAACATATAATATGCAATGACAGAAACACTGCAGTACCTCTGGAAAAAATTAACAAGATGATTTCATTCTTTTCTAATGTCTTGTTGCTTATAGTCAAATGCTTTAATACAGTACAAAAGCTTCATCAAAACCAGAGTAACTCTTCAGCCCATTCTTCACAAGAGGAATTCTTTTCTCTAGCCATAGAGAATAAGCCATTTATGCCTTAATTAAATCATTTCTGGAAATCCCCTCTCTTCCTCAATAAGGACACCACCTCGTTGCCTATCTATATTCCATGCCTAATGCCATAACTTCTGTAAAATCTTTTTCAAATCCTTAAGGCGATGCTAACTTACTCTCTTCATTTGTTCATTATGTAAATTATCTGTATTTCAGCCCATGTTATACCATGGTTGCTGAGGGGCATCTATATCCAAATATTGATTTCTTCTTGCTTATGATTCATCAGCTCCTGACACAAAATCTGTCACACGGTATTGTTGATTGAATAAATAATGTGGTGGAGTAAAGCACATAGGCTAACAAAAATGTCATCAAATCACTTAAAAGCCCTCAAATTTGAGTTTATCTCAACCTGTTTAATTTTCAGCCCCCATAATTATAGGATAAAATTACACCAGATATTAATTATAATAATTAGCATTAAGGTATCCTATGTTGAATATTTTATGGTTTCCATGAACCAGAACCAGAACCATGAACCATGAACCAGAATAAGAAGGAATGTTATTTGAAGTTAAAGACCTTGTATTTCTGTCCACTTTGACATTTTCTTACAATGTGACTTAGTAAAAGTTATTTAACTTCTCTGAGCCTCAGTTGCCTCCTCAGAGAAGAAGGGGAAGATAAAGCTGGCTCTAACACATAGATATTATAACAGATTGTTGTAACCCCAGGGTAGTTCTGAGTCACTAATGAAGACTTATAGCTCTCAGCCCCTTACCAAGATCTTTAATTTCCTCCTAACCTGCATGAGCTGATCACATTAAACATGCTTGACATCCAGGCTTTTAAAGCAGAAACTGTGTAATGGGAATTGGGATGTGGATATCAAAATAAGAACAATGGTTTATGCTATTGCTAATATCATTCCCTACCTTGGATTTGGGAATTCTCACCAGCAACGCTGACAGTCTCTTTAATGCATAAAAGAATGAATGAGACTGCTTGGTGAAAGGTTTATCTATCCTACCTGGGTATCTATAACTCTTTATCCAGAAGAGGAAAACAACACAAAGATCAAAGCTCAATAGTGGGGTTAGTATCCCTGTGATAACCAGAAATCTACAAACAGGACCTCCACTGCTCATTGCCATACCTTTACTCTCCAAAGAACTTCACCCTCCTGTCTGGACCAGGAGTTTTGATGCTGCAAAGGATGATTGCCTTTGTTGCTTTATTTTTTCCTAATATCAATGGATAGATTCATTATTGGACAGTACAAATCTTCTAATCATATACCACTTGAATCTCTAGATGTACCTGGTTAGCTTAGCGAAGAGTTATTGCCTGTGTTGCTTCAACCTTTATTCTATAACAGATGGGGTTGGTTCCCTACTGGACAAGTTACAAATCCTTTACCATATAACTCTTGAAATTGTGTATGCACCTGGGTAAGCTAGCACAGTTTCTCTGTTTGTGCTCTCTCTCCCTCTGTCTTTTTCTCATTCTTTATAAACAAATATCACTCACACAGTCAATTTGATCTTCCCATTTCTATCAGACATGACCTTTGATACAGAAAACTTATGATGATAGGTCAATGTTTCCTTAACAGTGGGTTCAAATCCTAACTCTAAACAAACAAGGATTTTTATAATGGCAGATCATTAATTTTAAAAAAATACTGATTCTTCTCTTCTATATACAACTTATAGTCAATTATGTTATCACTCTTTTTTTTAAAGGTTTATTTATTTATACATACATACAAGCTGGGGTACAGGCCAGAGGCGTGGGGTGGTGAGAGGGTTCACCAGAGACAGAGCGGGGAGCAGAACAGGCAGATCAGAAATACACTGCTGAGGGGAGCAGTGGGCGAGGCAGGAGAGGCCTGCCGCACGGTGTGGGATTCTCCCCGGCTGGGCGTCGAACTCGCATCACTCACTGCCTGCAGCTTCACAGCGCAGCACTTAACCACTGCGCCACCAGGGAGGCCCAGTTATGTCATCACTCTTAAATCACGGGTCTTGATCTTAAAAATGGTGGCAATAATAATCCCCTCTTCAAAGGGTTTTTGTGGTAAGTCTATAAAGCACTTAGCACAGTTTTTAACATACCAACGCTCTGATATTATTTATTATGAATATTGCTATCCAATTAAATACCTACCAGCTTTGGAGACACAATTGGCAAATACTCCAAAATTCTACTGACTAGTTTTTAAACTTTTGTTGCCTTGAAGTCACCACAGTATGAGTTCATAGAGCAAACAAATTAACAAATGTTATAAATTAATGTGGTTTTCTTTTATTTTGCAAGCTGATTATCAATATACTGCTTATATATTATGTGTGAATCTGACAAAAAAAATGATATAATAGTTGTTAACATTATCAGTACACTATATACAAGTCCAAACTACATCTGGATAGTAAGCTCTTCTCAATATAGATTTCTTCTATTTTAATTGTAATAATAATGAAATAAGTTAAATAATTTGAGGCATACAGCAGGGGAGGAAGAGGGAGAGGGGCAAAAACAGGGGAGGGAGGAGCACAAGGGACTGTGGTGAAGGATCACAGTTGATATGGTGGTGGGAGCACCACAGGAACGACACCTGAGGGGAGAAACCAAATACTATTCAATAACTAACAAAGATGTAAATAAATAAATAAAATGAGTAAGTCAGTGAACATTGTGAACACTAAAGTAAGTTGTTAAAACAGTTCTTATTCTAATACTATTGACAATTCAAAAAGGTATGTGATGTTACAATCTAAAAGCAATTATTGATTAAATTATCTCCTTTTATTGATATCTAAAGAAAATTTGTGTTTTCAAAAGTTTTGGTCGAGAGTGAATGAAGCATGTGTGCATAAGGAGGTGTGAAAATGTACTCCCCCATTATATAATTATGTAAACAACTGATAAATTAACACAATTGGGGGTGAATGAAAGATTTTTTAAAAAAGAAAATATGTGTTGTGATATTCCTTAATTCATATTGACTGATGTGCAGGCATGTTTAGTTCAGATGTGGAAGAGACAATAACATTTCAGTAATGAACATATTGTAATGCTACTTAATTTTAGCTTTCTACAATTGAGATTGTGACATACGCTTTTCTAACTAATTGAGTGTCTGCTGAGATTTTCATCTCCCTCATTCTCTTTATATGAAACCTTAATTCAGCCTCACCATTCTTTTCAGTAACCTAAACTTAGATATTAATCTACTTCGATAATTTGCATATAATGATCTCTGTCTAAATTATCCCTTTTCTTAGCCCACTCAGAAAATTTGCCTTACTCCTCCTTTTCTAAACCCCTCTAGTAACCGGACCCATCATTACATGAATTGCAATTATTTATACACCTGCATGTCATATTTTGGAGACTTTAAGTACTATGAATGTTTTGGAATGAATAAATATGTATGATAACATATTCTCTTTAAAATTCTCCTGCTACCTTACTTTTCTATACTTTATTGTGTTACATATGGATTTTTAAACTATTTGTCTTTCTAAGCAAGAATGTTGACTGAAATGGATCAAACTTTCTGGAAAATATTTTACCAACTTAAAAAGTTACAATCTTAAAGGAAACAAAATAAAATCACTTATCCATTTTTAAATATGGTGGTTAGAGTAGGTATAATTCTTAGTTGCTGATCTCTAAAATGCAATTAATTCCCAAGGAAAGTTATCACAGTATCTGAAATGACTGGACTATTATTAGCATAGGTTTAATCTTTACCATTCAGCCGATGGAGGATGATGCCAATGAATTCCTTAACAACGGTTGTTTTCCTATATGATACAGTTAATTTTAAGCAGTTTGATAGAGGTAAGATCTCAGGCCTTCTGCTTTATAGTCACTAGGTGGATAATTGTTGTATCTAAAAAAAAAGTCAAACCCCTCAGTTAATGATGCTCAACTTCCCTTATTGATTATCAGTGATATCTCCCATATCACCTATAACCTTGCTAATGTTTACATTCGTTTCAATAAAATAACCATTCTTCAGCAATCATTCACTTGCAAAAAAGGCACATTTTGTGTTACAACCATATGCCAGGGACCCTGACTGTCCTTTGAGCACTAACAGGGGATTGGTATCCTCTGTTTGTGCACCCCTCACTCCTGGATGCATGATCTTTTTCTCTCAGCTCCCCAAGCCTCTGAAGAACTGCATCTTCCTTCTCTTTGTTGGACAACTGCTCCATTGTTCAAAATGCCTGATAGAAGCCATTAGGGGTCTGTTTGAAGAAGCTTTTAGGGGTAATAGGAGTCAGAGTTACAAATTCGCACTCCCCTGATTTCACACACACACACACACACAAAAAAAATGCTCCAGTGTAATATAACATAGTACAGTACCTTGATAATGGTGATAGTCCTTGAATTCTTTGACTTCAAAAGTCTAGAAAGTGCTAAACAATCAATTTCCTTCTTGTATTTGTGACTGAATTCAGCATCTTGAAGTAGTTGTGGGGTCATTCTTTCCAGAGGGGTCAGATAGGTTTTTCTCAATATGCCAGAGTAGGCCTCTTCTAATGAGCATCACCTTAATATGGGGACTAAAGTTCAAGCGAAACCGTATGAACCTCAAGACATCTATTACCATTACTTAATGAATACAGATTAGTTTGAAGTAAGAGTAATACAATCCCTAGAGAATAATGAGAAGCCTGTGTCTTTGCCTGAGTCCTCCACCCTTCCCTAATAAAAGAAGAGATGATCACTCCCCAAAATTATGCCCTATCCCTAGTCAAAAAAGCAATCAGTATCTAGAAGAATGTGTCCAGTGAGGGGATCATTCAGATGTCTGTTTATCTGTAAACATGCCCCCTCTGAGATTCTCATCTTTAGTCTAATTCACCCCCTTCTTGTCTGTCATGGAAAGGCTTTCCCTCTCTTTCCTTGATGTTTCCTGGCTTGCTCTATTTTTCTTTAGAATTCACCATTGTGTAAATTCTCTGTGCATGTTACGGAATTGATTTTTGCCTTGCTAACCCATCTGATGCTCTTTTGATTATTTGTCTAGTCCAGAAGAAGTCAGCAGGGTAGGTAGAGGATTTTCCCCTGTGCCCTGATACAATCCTAATTTTATTTTAATTTTTATTGTTCTTTTTACCTCCAGACAAAATGGAAAATAATCATAGATGATATCTAGTGAACACTTAGTTTATGAGAGCCCTGTTCTCCATGCCTTGAGTATATTGTTATTTAACCTTCAAAATAATACTAAAAGGTAGTCACTCCCATTAGCCTCATATGAAGGTGAGAACATTGTGTCACAGAGAAACTCCCTCAATTAAAAAATGCACATAGATTTTTTTGTTGTTGTTGCACAGACAGGATGTGAAAACATTTCAACTGGCTTCCAATGAATCTAGAACAATAACATGTATTTTGCAAACATGCAGAAACCTTCAGGTGTCTATACAAATTCATTTCATGCTCAATGACTTTTGTCAACAGCTAGATAAAAATTAACATAATATTTTAAGGTACAATATTTTAATGATCAGGAAAAAGCTTAGATAAAAAAGCTGTATCGAAGATTAAATGCAGGAGATAAGGCAAGCAAAACAAAGAAATTATAACAAAAATATTCTGAGCATTATGACAAAATATATGCAATTACTTAAAGAGGAAAAATACTCTTGATTGTTATGGGATAGTCTTGCATAATGTTAATTCTCACATGTGGAAATAAAGACAATATTTTGTATTAGACTTATGTGATAGACAATAATTTCTTAATATGCAAGAAGTGTTAACATATATATTAACAATTGTCAACAAAGTTGACAAAGTTGCAGTTTTGATAATGGAATAATTCAGATAAAATACCTATTCAAATAAAGCATATTATGAAATAAGATAATGAAATAAGAAACACAAGGGGAAAGTCATAAATATTTTGGGAATTAAAAAAACAAGAAAGAAGATTATCAAAAATATTAGTGAAAAGTTCATTTAAAAAACTATCAATAAAAATGTATGGGATTGTCATTTCCCATAATAATTTAATTTTTAAAAAAAGAATCATAAACAAGTAAATTCTGGAATACTTGAAGAACCAAGGAAATTAGTAAGAGAGTAAATACAAATTATGTATAAAAGTACACAAATCATTTTTACGTCTTTGTTTTCTACTGCATCTAAGTATGAGACATATATGGAAAAATGCTTCAGCTTTAAAGGGGAAACAACCTGTGACTCAAGTATATTAAAAGAAGTCAAGGTACATTTTATATGAACAATTTTTTTAGACAAAGTAGTAAAAATAAATTCAGTCTTTATATAATTTTTGAGTAAAACTAATGAAGATATGAACATGAAAAGAAATGTAAATATGAATGCAACAATGTGGAAATCATGGATTAAAAGTATTTGTGACAAATGTCAAAACCTAGAAATATTTGTATGTGCATACACATGCATGTATATTTATATACATGCATTATGTATATGTATTTATGTACATACTTTATATATGCATATATAAATATATATGCACATAACATAATTTTCCTCAATCTCATAATTAACCTTAATTTAAATGCCAACATTAATAATGGAAAATATAAAGTGTCTCTTAAATGCATTTAAAATTCATATTGTATCAAAAGACATAGAAGTATATGTAAGGGGAGGGAAGAAAAATGGTGTAGGAAAAAAAATAAGTCATTACAAACTACTTGTCTTAAAAAGGTGTGTGATAAAAAGGATACCATCTCACTTTGACACTGACATTTAGAGAAATATAAAGCAAAAAATACATAGTGGTATCTGATGCAGGAAAAGCAAAAAGCAGATAAATGAAACAAGATAGAAAATACAAAAACTACTCAAGAATATAATAAACTTAGCTTATGATAAAGGTGACATTTTATATCACTGTGGAGAAAATGATGGATATGTTAATGAATGCTTTGGGGACAAATGGTTAGCCATTTGGAGAGAAAAGTAACATTAGATTCACACTGCACATCATACATAATAGTAAGTGCCAGATAAATTAAGGCTTTAAATGTAAAAAATGAAACCATTTCTGGAAAAAGTGTTATTAAAAAGGATTCTAATCTTGGTATAGTATAACATGTCTAAGCATGACAGCAGAGAGGAAAAAAAATCAAACACTAGATTTAGACCACCAGTAGATAAATTTAAAAATATTTTATTACTAAAAAATGCACCGTTGATAAAATATAAGCACAAACTGTAAACATATTTGCATCATATATAACAAATTACTATAAATTTCAAAATTCAGAAATTCTTAATTTAATAAAAATACCCAGATTGAGCAATGAACCAAATCTTGAGACATTGCCAGAAAAAAAAGGAATACAAAAGTCCATTGAAATTGGAACATAAGAAGAATCATATAAATATCTAACTTCCAGTTTTAGATATATTTTTCTCTCTAGATTGTAACACCTTGCAATTATTTCTAAACTTGGATAGAATCTATTACTCCAAAGAGACATAATCATAGTGCTATGGGAAGTAAGGAATCTTGGAATCATTCCTCGTCATACTGTACTGCCCATTTTAAATAGAACTCAGGAAATCCAGGTGACTGGATTTGAACTGCCCCCAGTAAATGGAGTTAGGAGAGTGAGGTTCAATGAAGACATTAATTGTCAAACCGCTTTTTCTTAACAAAACAGAGTACAGGCCTTGTAGTGGGAGTGAAGTTTCTCCTTCTACTAGGGAATTCTAGCCAAGCCTTAGACACATATTTACAAAATAAAAAAGTAAGAAATAACAGTAAAAGCAAAAAGAACTAAACTCATAGAGAATCTCCTATTATACACTAACAATACAGTAGTCATAAGCCACATGTGGCTCTTTAAGTTTACATTACCATTTGTTAAGCTAAATAAAATTAACAATTAACCTTCTTTGTCATAATAGCATATTCTAAGTGTTCAATAGTAACAGGTGATTACTATCAGGGAAAGGAGAAATTTCTCCTTGTGTTTCTTCTCAGGCTAGAAAAAATAATTAAATTAGCATCAGACAGATAAAGGGAAAATTAATCACATATATATTAGAAATTGATAAAGACATAAGGATTACAAAAACAATAAGGCAAAATGGGTATTTATCTCCTGAGCTAAGAAAAGGGTTAGGTGCCTAGGGACATTGTGAGGGGGACTCGTGATGAGAGAGAGGGTGATTGACAAGATCAGATGCTCTTTGACAAGATGTTTGTCCTGCCATTTATTAGGTTTCCCATATAGAAAGGTTATTTCTGTTAATAACCCTAATTTATCATAAGATTCCCAGTTTTCATTCTTCTAGCTAGTTGACAAAGTGGTAAAGGTATCTCATGAACCTGCAAATCCTCAGTTGACCTCAGCTAGAAGTAATCCATGTGCCAAAGTGGCACACCTGGGCAATGCCTGTTCTGAACAGCTTGAGAGGCCTGTCACTTCCTCGGTAATGCAGGCAGAGAATCTTTCCATCACTGCAGGAAGCTGTATGGGACAGCTTCACTCTGTAAAGTCTTTTCTGGTCTCAGGTTTAGGCCCAGTTAACTATCTTAGGCTTTGGACACATCTATGTCATATATTGAACCTCCTTATTTATATCCCTATCCTTCTTAGTATGTTCCAAGCTTCCCAAGCATAAGGTAATGTCTGATTCATTATTCTGAATCACAGAAGCCACTCCTTGAAAGGTATTTAATAAAAGCTTATTGATACAGTGATATATGGAGCGTCAAACATCTTTTAAGAGGAAATAAATAAGAAGGAAGTTAATGAGTCCTTATGCTTCGTCATCCTCTTAATCTGTTTTTCACCAATCCAGAGAGTATCAGTTGATATTAAAACACCTCTCCAGTGGGAAAACAATCCTTTAGAAATATATAAATGGACTTTAAGAATATTTTTGCATTTCTCCTCAATCCCTCATTTTAATTCAAAGCAGGAAAAGGACATTATCTCTGCCTTGGTACTTCTAATTTCTACATTATGATGGAAGCACCAATCTTTGTGTCCCATGCAAAATAAGGGTAAAAAAGGCATTAGGTGCATGATTACTTACCAATTATTCTTTATGATCTATATAATCAAATACCATCTGGAGGGCTGGAAAAAATTCAACCAAAATAGCAAAAATTGAATACCAGTGTCAGATAAACTTAGCCATCCTGCAGTGCAGTCAGGCTGTGGAGCCTCTCCATGTAACCTGTAAAACCCCAGTTGATTTGAAAGAGCAAGTGAGGCTGGCCTTTAGTCACTCTCACAAGCAAATCATTTTCACCTGTGAGTTAAATGTGGCTCTTGTTAAAAAAAAAAAAAAATCTGCCTTCTAACCACTAAAACCACTAGAAGGCAAGGTGGCAAATTTCAGCTCAAAGCAAGCAAAGGCCCTGATAAATTGAGGTGAGTAAAATACAAATGACTACTTAATCGATTCGGACAATTGACACAAGGAAAACTGAGGCATATTCAATGTTTTAAGAGTTTATATGTGCAAAGCTTGATGGCAATGGGGAGCACCAGGCCTAAGTGGGAAGGAGGCAGCTGCAGATAGGAAGTAGGTGAAGAATTAGAGAAAGTGCTAAGCAAAAAAGGAAATCATTTGGCCATAGTTTTCAGTTCAGCTGGATGCTATGACTAGCTGTCCTTAACATAACATTGAGTCATTTACTGGCTTAGATCTGAGTTTGCTTATGTAGGCTACCAAGGCATGAGTCATTTCAGTATAATGGTCTCCTTGTTTAATTAATTAGCATAATTGTCTGCTGATCTTAATTAGGACAATTCTCAAATTTTGCATAGAAACACTCCAATGGCAAAATGGAATGAAAATATGTCCCCAGAGAATCTGAGGACATATTCCAAAGCAGCAGACTGTATCTTATGTTTTCTTTTTTGAAAATCATGCAAACTCACTCAACTTCCTATTATATATGTACCGTTTGATTATCAAAGTAATGTTTTAAATTGTTTACCAACAGTGAAAAATGACTTACCTGTCTCAGTTAATGTAATAAGAACATTGCATACAGTCTTTTCAATTTTAGGAAATTGTGCTGAATTGAAGGCAGGTGACACTCTATATCAGATTTAACATGCAAACAATTTATCTGTTCTGTTTTGGCATCATTATATATTTTGAGAACTCAGATGCAGGCAAATAGGTAGATATAAATAGCAGCATTTTCAATGCTGCCATAGTAGGAAAATTACTAAATAAAAGAGGTCCAAGATGTTGATATATAGATATAATATATTAAAATGCTGTTACCTGTAGGGAAAATATTGGTGTTGTGTTAGTTTCTTTAGAGGTCAAGTTGCTGGTGTCATGTGAGATAAATGTGTCTCTGATCCAGTGTTATTGAAACACAGAAAAAAATATTAACAGTCATGCAGCAAAATATTGGTCGTCTGCAAAAGGACACAAATCAGGCTTACTTGTGTTGTCTCTATCACTAACTAAAGAAAGTAAATGGAAAAAATACCTGTTTTGAGGGGGTATGGCATCAGCAACACACAGAACAAGTTTTCTCTGATCTGGGCAGACAGGTCAAGGAGGAATCCTGGAGCCTTCGGTGGCTTTTTCAGGCTTTTAATGATCTTTCTATATCATTTGTAGTGAGGCGACCAGGTGTGGGGCAGGCAGGGATGCCTAGGGGCCGGGAAGCTGGCATTCCTCCTATCCTCCATGAATCTTCGCTCTTTCTGGACTCTGGCATTCTCTCGTTTGCTGGTCTCTACTACAGTTAGCTGCACAGTCCTCTGCCGCCTCTGCTCTCTGCTGCTCCCTTATATGCTCAGCCTCCAGGCTCAGGTGTGCCCACTCACCACACCCACCCCACACTCCAGGTGCCACCATCAGTCACGCGTGTAAGACCGCTGGTGTTGATCATAGATGTTAATTGTGGGAAAGCAGAAAAACCCTGATAACTTCCACTTACCCCACAGAGGGAAAATTTTGGACCCAGGATGAAGGGGGATTGATGATGATGCCCTTTATATTTCCAATAATGTTATAAATTTTAACCCTGGCAAATATGTTGATTTCCAAATGACTAATCATCACAAAAATCTCTCCTCACAATTCTCTAATTGCACTTCTGCATATAAAGCAGTGTCTGGCACATAAGAGGTCTCAATAAAAGTTTTAAATATATGAATAATAGAACTCCTGATACGTGCAATGAAAATATGTATGGTTTACATTGTAAAGAATTCACTGTATCAGCATCTGGGGTAAACAAGAGTCATCAGGTTTTTCTGCCCTGCCCTAAATGATAGACCCCTGCAGGCCTACACGTATGCCTGATGGCGGGCACCTAGAGTAGGGTGTGGGCCTGTATGAGTGGGCACACCTGAGCCAGAGACTAAGCTTATAAGTAGAAGAAGCAGCAGCAGAAGTGGCAGCAGAAGAGAGCAGAGCATGGAGCAGAGGAGCTTTTGGGATGCAGTAGAGTGGCCACAAGAGAACGCCTGAGAGCCCGAGAGACCATTGAAAGATTAAAAGCCACCAAGGGCACCAGAACTCCTCCTTTCCCTTTGACCCATCTGTGCAGCTTTATAGAGAACCTGTGCTCCTGGTGCCTTCCTGCCTCTAAACAACCGCAAATAATATCTGCTAAACAAGCTTTTATTGAGAATAATGATATACTGACTTTCCCTTGGATTTCACCCTCCTCTGTAAGACATTTTGTTTGTCCTTGACAGACAATACCTGTTTGATCCGTGCTCAAGATTTTGACATACACCTCCCCTAGACAAGAAAATCTACACAGATCTAGAACAAACTTTCATAATTATTTCCCCTATTACACTGTGGCCTAAATAGATCTGTTCTCAATTTAACCATCCCCATCCCATTAAACACACTTTAAAACAAAGAGCAGATGCTTTCATGTGTGTAATGGATCTCATCTGTGTACCATTCCCGCAGTTGAGACTGTCAAAGGCAGGAATCATCTCTGCACATGTTTTATCTTATTTTAAGTGATATTGTGCCCCCTCCACCAAAGAAAAAACCTAATGGCAACTACTTGTTTATTTGTTTGTTGTTAGACATAAATCAGTGAGGACATTGCTTGTTCTGATAAAGTATAGAAAGGTCTTTATCAGCTAGACTGCAAATTCACATTAGTTCATTCAACCCATACCACTAAAGGACTGCTCACAATTCTATAATTCTTACATAGTGTTGTGCTTAAATTAAAATACCATACTGCAGCTATTTTGTTTTACAATTGCTGCCTAAAATTTGTGGTTCTAAAAAACTGCTTTCTTTGCTTATGGTGGGACAATCAGAGTTCAGGTGGGCAGTTCTTTTGTTCTACCCAGTGGCCACTATATGGAGTCATTCAGCTAACACTGGTCAACAGTGAGATAGTTACTGACTTTAAAAGGCACTAATCTGTGGTATTTTGGTGTGCTGAACCTGAATATAACCTGAAAATTTGTTATTAACTCCCGTTTTGAAGATATTTCATATGATTCATTTTATATGTTTCACCGTGTAAATTTATACAGTAGGACTGCAACAGCATCCTAAATCAGCCTAGAATGATGTAATATTGCATCGCATTGCATAATACCATCATGCCAGGTGACTGCTGCACTAAGCTGATGTCAGCAGTGCACTACAGAAAGCCCTGTCGGAAAGACTGCTCATTGAAAATATTTCAGACTTTGTGCGAGACAGTTTAAGCTACTGTTCCATAGAACTGTTATTATTTTAGCCATTTAGGCACAATACAGAACAGTAATACCTCGAAAGTGTGTTCATAGCGTGGACAATTTCTGCTCTATTTGTGGGGAAGTGACATTTGCCAACCAGAAGAAAAGTATCACTTCTCAAGTGAAGAAGGCTTATCATCTTGACTTCGGATGCAAGGTTGGTGACCAAAACAAGTCTTGGATTCTGCATATATGCTGTGCTACATGGACAACACAGCTTTCACAGTGGTTCAATGGCAAAAGACCATCAATGCCATTTGCAGTCCCCATGGTGTGGAGAGAGCCAAGCAACCACATAAAAGACTTACTTCTGCTTGGTTCGTCCTCTTTCCGGAGGAATAACAAAGCAAAAGAAGTAGAGGATAGTCTACCCAAATAGTCCATCTGCATTGAGACCAGTTCCACATGGTGAGGGACTTCCTATTCCAGAACCTCCACCAGAATATTCTCTTGATTCATCTGATGAGGACAAGGGTGAGCTGACCTGTTTTTCTCCTGTTTCATCAGCATGCAGTGATCCAGATTTTCACTGTGGTGTATCATCAACCCCACACAGACTAACACAGGAAGAGCTAAATGACCTGGTTCATGATTTGGACTTATCCAAGAACAAGGCAGAATTGCTAGGATCAAGACTCCAACAATGGAATCTTCTAGAAGATGTCACAATTACTTTATGTCGAAAGTGCCACCAGTAGTTGGAGCCTTTCTTCAGAAAGGAAAGTAATGTGGTATTCTGTTCTGATATGAGGCCCTCATGAATGCCTTAGAAATCACTCATGACTGGGCCTCCCTGGGGGCGCAGTGGTTAAGTGCTGCGCTGTGGAGCTGTCAGCAGCAGCGACGCGAGTTTGACGCCTGGCCGGGGAGAATCCCTCATGGTGCAGCAGACCTTTCCTGCCTCAGCAGTGTATTTCAGTCGATCTGCCTGTTCTGCTCCCCACTCTGTCTCTGGTGAACCCTCTTGCCCCCTCACTCCTCTGGCTTGTACCCCAGCTTGTATTCATAAATAGATAAATCTTTAAAATAAAATAATCTTAAAAAAAAAAAGAAATCACTCATGACCCACAAAAATAGAGACTATTTCTAGACTCTTTGAAGCTGAGTCTTAAGGCTGTGCTTTTGCACAATGGGAACCGTCTCACATTTATTCTATTTCTGAACAGCTGTACAAGAGATAAGCAAAGAAATCTAAGTAGTCTATGACTTGATTTTTTACAGGTATTTACCGTAGGCCTATTACCATTGGCATGCATTTTGTGATGTAAACATCAATTTATTGCAGATTAAAAAAAAAAAAACTAGAGCCAAAATTAGAATTTGACTGTCATATTTGTGTTGAGCACATACAAATTGATAGTGAATGACTAATTTTATTTCAATAACATGACTTTTGCAAAAATTTGTTGACCAGTGTAATGGGGAACGGAAGAGAACTGGACTCAGCTGAGATGCTGGGGCAGCTGGGCTTATCCCTTTCTTCATGTATTCTCAGAGCTTCAGGACTTTATTTGCATCGCTTGATCTCTCTTATAAACCAGAAAAATTTCACAAATGAAAGTGCTAAGGATGCCAGCAGTGTAAAAGTAGAAGCTGCTAGGCGTTTGAAGTTTATGTCTGTAGTTGGCAGTTTCACTCTGCGACATCCTTCTGAATGAGGCAGATTATGTGCCCAGACCAAATTCTAGGACAGTTGGTGACTCAAGGAGATGAATACCAGGAAACCTGGCTTCTTAAGAACCAACTAACAGACTACCCTAGAAATAACTACCCCATCAGTTATAACCCAAAGGAATTACAATGCAGCTTTAGTACAGTGCAGTCATGCTTAGTAATAGCTATTGTATAGTCATTTCTCTATGGAACTCCTACTAGTGAAAATATCAGTTTAGCATATAATTGTAAAAGTGCAAAACTTTAAAAATTAAAATGAGAATTGACACTAAACCACACAAACTCACCAAAAAAAAAGGGGGGGGGTTGTGTTACAGAAAACATTTATGCAGAAAATGATTGCTTATGTAATTTTATTTTTAAAATTTAAGCAGTTGCAGCAGGTTGTTGAACTGCAGTTCTGTTTCTGGAACCAATTTTTCTTGCGTGTAAGTAGAATTAAAAAAAATAACTGTAACTCA
Organism: Scalopus aquaticus; assembly: GCA_004024925.1. Taxonomy (NCBI): domain Eukaryota; kingdom Metazoa; phylum Chordata; class Mammalia; order Eulipotyphla; family Talpidae; genus Scalopus; species Scalopus aquaticus. Next base: position 114,184 of record PVIJ01000576.1, on the reverse strand, counting down.
TAAGTAGACAAACACATTTTCCTAAAAACCAGCCGTGCTGCCTGCCACAGGCAGTAGAAACAATTATAGTTGCAAATCTCCTGCTTTGGCTGACTAGCACTGAGTTAGCTAGTGGCACTATCCTGTTCTTTTTTTTTTTTGAAGATTTATTTATTCATGAATACAAGCTGGGGTACAAGCCAGAGGCATGGGACGGCGAGAGGGTTCACCAGAGACAGAGTGGGGAGCAGAACAGGCAGATCGATGGAAATACACTGCTGAGGGGAGCAGCAGGTGAGGCAGGAGAGGTCTGCCGCGCCACGTGGGAATCTCCCCAGCCAGGCCTCGAACTCGCATCACTGCTGCCGACAGCTCCACAGCGCTGCGCTTAACCGCTGCGCCACCAGGGAGGCCCTATCCTGTTCTTAAGATCTGACACTGCATTTATATCAACCTAACTAGACCAACAACATGAGTTACCTGATAATAACATGAGCACATTTTCCAATGACTACACATGTATTATTTCTTTGCCTTTTGAGGAGCCCGTATCCCTTCACGCGGTTGGCCTAATTCATCATTTGTTTAAATCAAATATATAGATATAGATGATTTCTTCAAAGGTATTTGGGAAACTTGACCCCCAAGGAATAAGGAATAATTGACCTCTACTATCTACCAGCAGCAATTCAGTGACTGTGAGATAAAAAAAAACAAACGAGTGAAATTTATCTCTCAAGCCATCCTGGAATGTACAAGCCTAGGAAATTTAAGATATTTTGCTAGCATATAGCTTGTGGATTCAATTTTTTATAGTATATTGGGTCTGATTAATAAGAATGTCAAAGTGGTTGACATTGAATGCACATCTCCTCAGATTTTAATAAGGTTTACTTCCTCACTTGTTCAGGTTACTGCTAAAATAGCACCTTCTGAAAGTGAACCTTTCTGAGTACTCTACCTGTTCCCGGTACTAAATAATTTCCTCTTGATAATCATCAGTGCTTTTATAGGTTTTCTGTGGCTGCTGTAGCAGAGTACCACAAGCTGAGTGGCATAAAACAGGAGAAATGTATTGCCTCACACCTTCAGAGACTAAAATGGGAAAATTTTCTTCCGGATTGGCTCTTTGAGAACGGTCTGAGGGAGAATCCATGCTTTTCTCAGCATCTGGGACAGCTGCCTATTCTTGGCAATCTTTGGCATTTGATGGAGTGCTCTAGTAATCTGCCCCCACCCACATAAGGCATTCTTCCTGTGTGTTTCTGTGTTCCAGTTACACTCATAAAGACACTAATCATATTGGATTACAGTCCACCCTGATGGTTTCATCTTTACTTGTTTATAGCTGCAAACTCTATTTCCAAATAAGGTCACATTCACAAGTACCAGGAGTCAGAGTTTCAAGATACAGACATTTTGGTACACAATTCAACTCTAAAGAGGTACTGCCAAAAGTTTCCAATTCTCCCTATTGCCATTATTGTAGCCATTGTGCTTCTTGACAGCTGTGTTGTGGTATGGATGGTAAGACATATGAACTTCTGGCCAATGTGTTAGGAATTTGATATATTTCCTTCCAGATCAGAAGATTCAATTGCCTTTTTATTTTTTTTTAAGATTTATTTATTTATGCATACAAGCTGGGGTACAGGCCAGAGGCGTGGGGGCAGCAAGAGGGTTCACCAGAGACAGAGTGGGGAGCAGAACAGGCAGATCATTGGAAATACACTTCTGAGGGGAGCAGCGGGTGAGGCAGGAGAGGTCTGCCGCGCCATGTGGGAATCTCCCCAGCTGGGTAATGAACTCGCGTCGCTGCTGCCAACAGCTCCACACTGCGCCACCAGGGAGGTCCCAATTGCCTTTTTAAGACCTTCCTAAAGTTCTTTTTGCCCTTGGACTTACCTCTGGTTGAGGCAGTGGTAATGTACAGTTGTTCTGGATTCTGACATGAAAGACGGGTAGAATGAGCAAGAAATAATCTTCAAGTTTTGGACTTTTGAGATTTTAGGTGTCATCCTGTGTTTGATGTTTCTCCATAGCTCTTATAGAGAAGTTTGTATTTTGTACTTATTTTATCATCTTAATTGTCTGCTTCTCCTACTAGAATGCAATCTCAATATGGCAAATAATTTCTTATTATCTATTCTATCTTAATGCTTATATGAGAGATCATAGTAATAGGTAATCATTTAAAATTTGATAGATGAATGAAGAGATGAAAATAAATATTACCTCAACGACAACAAAAAATTCCCCACCCAAAAAGAATAAGTAGATATAGAATAGTAAATTATATTATCATTATATCCTTCTTTTTTCTGTCTTTACCATTATAATCTTTGGATTTTATTTAATAATTTTGATTTTCTAGAAGTCACAGACCTAGATACATCTTGGATAATGAATGGATTGAGGAGAAAGTCAGTCTTGGAATTGAACCTAGTTTTTACTGCTTAAAAGCTACAAAACTTAGTGAAAAGTATTGATTCACTATAAACCACATTCCTCATTAGTAAGATGAGATTCATAGAATTGCCAATTACTTCAAAATAAAGTAAAATAATATGAACATTTAATAGACTTTCTTCCCTTCTTTTTTACATTCTATTATTTTTCTCTCAAAATGCCTAGAATAATGAACAGCATACAAAAATAACATAGAATATTTATTTCTTGGTTGTAATTATCAATAAAAAGAAATGATACTATTCCAAAATATTTAATTTCCCCTGAGTTATAGTTTAAATTAAAATAATTAAAACTTCAAAAATTGTAATTCCTCACTTTATAGTTTCTTCCTTAGAACAATATCAGTAAAATATGTTATTTTATCAATTACACTGTAATTGAAAATTCAGTCTCACAGACACATATAACACACATACATTTTGCCACTTGGTTGTTAGAATTTCAGTATGGATTTCATTGTAGTTTGTGGCATGTTCATTTACTTTATAAAGAGATCACAGCAAGGGCATTTGAGTGATTTCCCAAACCAGGTTTTATTTTCTTTGTGTGTTGATGAATTCTTTAGCCCAATTTAGAGAACAAAGATAATTGTTAAAGAAGTCTATTCTTTAAAGAATAGAATTGCAGAATTTTCAATGTGATGAACATACTGTGTGTTTAACATATGGAGAGGTGGCTGTAAGTTCAAATTCTGAATCTTCTGCCAGCAACCTACTACTGTTGCAGATTCCAAAGGGAAATACACAGCATGAAGATTCCAGAAAATATAACAATGTCACCTCTGCAATGTTATTCATTACTGTTGCCTCAAAGCAACCCTTATGTGGATTCCAGACCATAGTGAGTTGGGCCAGATAAAACAAAGTGTTAGGGTTACTTTTAACCTTTTTTCTTCACTCTGAGATTAGAAGTTTAAAAACTGCCCTCTTAGAGATAGAAGGAATATACCTCAATATAGTAAGACCATACATAACAAATCTGCACATAACATATTCAGTGGTGAGAAACTGAAAGCTTTCCCTCTAAGATCAGGTGTACAAGGATGTACATCTCACCAAAAATATCCAACATACTACTGGAAGTTCTAGTTAGAGCAATTATACAAAAAAAAAAAAAAAAAAGATTTAAAAGGAATCCAAATTTGCAAAGAAGTAAAACTACCACTACATTAGATGATATCATCATATACAGAGAAAATCCTAAATATTTCACTAAAAAACTATTAGAAACAATAAGTCAGTGCAGTAAAAATGTACTATAAAGTAAAATCAGTAAAGCAGACTGTAAAATCAATACACAAAAGTCCCTTGCATCCCTGTCTGCAAATAACAAAAGAGGAGAGAAAAAAATCCCACTTATAGTAGCATCAAAAGTATTAAATACCTCTAGGACTAAACCTAACAAAGGAGGTGAAGGACCTATTCAGTGAAAACTATAAGATATTGCTATGAATGAATGAATGAATGAATGACACAAGGAAATGGAAAGATAGTCCATGTGTATGAATTGGAAAAATTAACATTGTTAAAATGTCCGTCTTACTCAAAACAGTATATAGATTCAATACAGTCTCTATGAAAGTTTCAGTAACATTCTTCAAATAAATAATGCAAACATTACTGAAATTTATATGGAATCACAAAGACCCTAAACAGCAAAGCAAGTTGACAAAAAAGAAGTAAAAATATCATGCTCCTAGATTTCAGCTATACTACAAGACTATAGTAATCAAAACATATGGTATTAGAATAACAGTGAACACACAGACCAATGGAATAGACGAGAGTCCAGAAATAAACACACATTTATATAGGTAGTTAATCTACAACAATGAGCCAAGAGTATACACTGGAGAAAGGAGAGTCTCTTGTGACTTTTGAACTGCAAAAGCCTCTGTGAAGATTAAACTAGGGGATCAAAACTTTGAACTTATCTTTAGTTTAATGTAATCAAATTATCCAATATATACTTCAGATAGTTGGACATTCAGTGATAATTTTAAAGACTTTATAGGGAAATAATTGTAGTACAGACAAAGGTTGTATCTGATTTTTTAAAATGTTACTTATCTTTATTAACTTTTAAAATCTCCACTCAGGTACGCCAATCCACATTTCTCATATGACTGTGATTTTTTTATGTCTATGATTTAAGTTATTTCAATTTTGATTAGAGCAAGTAAAATATATATTAATATTTACTTAGGATGTTAAATATTCTTCTGTCCAGGAACTTCGGAATTTTGTGACTTTGAGCAAGTTTATTAACTTCTCAAAGTTGGGAGTTTGCTCTGTATTTTTTTTTTTTAATAATAGAGAAAGCAGTAGTATCTAATTCATAGTTTTTGTGAGAATTGTGCCTTAAAATGTATGTCTTTGACAAATAATTTCTGTTATGATAACAAAAGCACAAGTAACAAAAGAAAAAAATATATATATTGTATGTCATCAAAATTAAAAACTTTGATGCTTCAAATGATACCATCAAGAAAGTGAAAATAATCCCCGTGTGTGTGTGTGTGTGTGTGTGTGTGTGTGTGTGTGTGTGTGTGTAGTATCTGAATATAAATAAACCTCACTTAAAAGAAACTAATTTTAAAAATGGGCAAAGGATATGAAAAGACACTTGTCAAAAGAATGTCTATAAATGCCCAATATGCACTTGAAAAGATGCTCAATTCATGAATGAGGAAAATATAAATCAAACTTACAAGATACCACTTCACACCCACTAGAATGGTTAAAATAATAAAATCAGAAAACAGTTGTTAGTGAGTATATGGGTTCAGAACCCATATGCTTTGCTGCTGAGGATACATGGAACAATCTTTTCTGTGTTGATTGAGAGGAGCATTTGTCAGTCACTATAAGCGTCCTTAGGGCCAGACTTGAGCTAGATAGTGGGATGGAGGATAGCAAGATAAAGAGAACATTCATGTTTCTTTAGATGAGTTAGAAGACAAAAAAAAGGTTATTTGGAAATATATTGTTACATAAGATCTAAACTCAGATTTCATAAGACTCGTGAGAATTAAAAGAAATGACACTCAGAAAGTACTTAACAAAGTGACGTTAACAAGTGCTCAGTATATTTTAACTATCTTAATAAGGTTAAATTTGATGAGAAACCTAATGGCATATAAACACCATAGAAATAATGTGGGGAAGGATTTTAAGTGTAACTGAAGCGGTTAAATGAAGACAAACTTGGAGTCAAAACAATACTTAAGCTAAATTTTGAAGAGAAACAGAGGTGTTAAGGGAAGAATTCAGATACAGAGAAGAAGAAAAAGATTTATAGTTGTATATTTAAATCATATATTTGAGGAAACAGGAAATTGTACATGTATGATGAGACATCCTCACATTTTCTATTTTCCATTTCCTAGTAATAAAATCAGTGTAATTATCCTCTCAGGAAGCGTTCTGATGGAAAGTTATCCGTGTACTGCTTTTCAAGTCAATTAAGCACCCAAACTAATCTAGGTTTTGGAAGTGAAAGAATAATTAAGAAAGAAAGAAAGTAAGGAGGGAAAATGAAAGCTAGAGAAATACATGCATATATTGGCTGATTGTTGATTTTCAGTGAAGGGACAGTTCAGTAAAGAACAGTTCTATTCATTGCATTTGCATTAGACTTTGTGGTAAGACACTAACTGAAATTCCTGTTTTAATTTTACAAAGGACTGATGAATAATCTCCAGGTTCTTAGTTACCTACTATCTTCCTTCAGTCTATAACTCACCAAATCCCATTTCATTTTCTATAAACGAACACAGCTACCTATCAGCTCTGCATTTTTAGAATTTTTTTCCGGTTCATTTACATGCATATGGGTATTCATAGCACACCACAACTACCTTCTGTCACTTAACAAGTCACTTAAGGTCACACCATCTAGTTCATTTATTTTAATGGCTGTATATTATTCCATAGTATGTATCAAAATTTTATTTAAACATTTCTCTGTTTTGGGGGAAATGCATATTTTTCTAAATTCACATTTTGCCTTTCTAAGAATGCTGAAACAAACTTTCAAATATATATTTTATGTGTGCATATATATATATATATATGTATATGAAAGTATTTGTTGCAGTAGACAGCAGCTCTGTAGATAGATTCATAGAGGTTAAACTGCATCAGGGTATGTGTGAATGTGCGTCTTTGTTGATATACACTGCCAAATGTCTCTCTAATTGGCTCTCTCTGTTTCATTTCCAACTAGCTGTGTTTAGTAATGACTGATTACCCTACTCTTACTCTTGCCAACATAAGATATTACAAAATTATTTTGGTCAAATTCTTACTTTAATTTGCACTTTCCTGATTACATTAAAGCTAAACATCATTTTATTTTTGTTTTATTTTAATTTACTTCCACTAAATTTTACTTCCTGTGAAATTTTAATGGGTTTGAATTTCTAAAAGTGTAGTGTAACACATAAGACTTTAAAAATTAGCATACTGAAATATTAAGAGGACAGATTTCACCAGGATAGCTCTAGAATGAGATTTTCTTTAAAAAAGACTCCTTACTATTACAAGGAAATTTCATTATTTTACTTACTTTATTATCAACTTTCCCCAACCCCTATTTCAATTTTTAATTTGGTCTCTCCTTCTGGTTTTTCTATTAAATGACTATTCAAATTCCTGTAACTATTTCTTTGTCTCAACCTTTTCTTCTTTGCGTCTTTAGAACCACTTTGGAAAGAATATGTTGGTTCCTGTTCCAGTTCACTAATTCAGATTTCTATTCTATTCTACTATTCATCCCATCTATTAAAGTGAGGTTTTTGTCTATATATGTTTATAATGTCAGAATGAGAGTTAATTGCTTATTTTTCCCCCCTTGGAAATCTGTTTCTTTTATATTCATTATTACCTTCTCTGATGATACTATACTTAATTCAGCATTTCCTTCTGTTCACCCTTGGGGAAAGCTATGTTTATTGTTTTTGTTTTCCAAAAATATTTGGTGATTTTTAATCATCTGTTCATGTTTATAGACAAAAGTAGAGCTTCATCAGTTTAACTGGTTGGAATATATTTTCTCAACCTGAATGACAATTCCTGTACTGCTGAAAATCAGTGTGCTTTTTAATAGAGTATCCCTGGCTTTAGTCATCTGACAGATTACTAGAAAGTCCATCAGTAGATTTTCCTTAAGTTATACAAATGGCTTGTTTTCCAGCTACATGAGCTCTCAATCCTGGTACTATTGTAGATAGTTCCTTCAAGGGCACATTTTTTACTATGGTTGTTTCTGACAATCAGATTCATCTGCTATTTGATTTCAGGGATGGATGCCTCAAAATTGCTGTCTATTGATTGAAGAAAATACTCTTTCTAGATTTACTGTGAATGCATGCTCACACACACACACACACACACACACACACACACACACACATAAAATGACAGGTAAATATGACAATATTTACCCAATTCCATATAGATTACTATATACATATATACATGTTTATATATATATTTAGTTTTTGTATATGTATTTTGCACAAATATATATATATTTAGTGTGAGGGAATTAAATGTGTTCCATTCTTATCTGATCTCAACTCCTTTGTATACTATTTCATAAACACTATTAGTTATGATAATTGAAAAAATATGCTAAAATATAAAATGTGCCTTATAAAGTGTTAAAATGATCATTCTTTCCTTTTATACAGTACATAAGGAAATGTTTTTACCTTCCTCACTTTTTTCCTTCCGTTACTTTCTTTTCCAGTCATCTTTCTTTCTTGCTCATTCATCTCCATCCCATGTAGAAAATGTGTGTTTTTTTTTTAATTTAAACAAAAACTGACTTGAATCTGATTCTTATACTCTATGTCAAATTCTATAGTTTTATTTTGATGAAAACTTTAAGGAAAATGCCTGGTCCCTTTAAGCTTTATTTTCATGGAAGAAAAGTTGCAATAGAAAAGTTTGTCAGTCATAGATTGTGAAATTAATAGGATTTTGTCATTCCCTTTGAATACAGTATCAAGCAATAACTTTTGATATATGTCCACAGTTTCATTTTTAAGACTTTTTAAAATCTTTAATGTGAAATGTCTTCTGCCTTTAGACCTTGCAGTAGTGTGTCTTCATTTCAGATGCTTAGTTAAAGTGTAATTACAGGAATTTTACAATTTCCCTCCTTGTTCTCTTTTCTCCAAGATTTGCCTTAGTTTGTAGCTCATCTGCTATAATCAGTGTCTGAACTGACAATAAAATTTTTGCAATTTCCCCTTTAGAGAGATTTCAAAATCAAGAGCTCCAAAACTTCCAAAGCCTGTGTTTTTAATTCTTAAAATTAATATTTTCCCTAACCTATTGAAACATGTACATCTGCTTGCCTATTTTAATGAGCTAATGTCTACCATATGCCAGTTGCAATCTGCACTGCCCCTGCTCCGGTGTCTGTAATATTAACTGCTTAGCAGGCAGTACCTTCAGCAGTCACAATCATAAACATGCACTTTGCTATTCAGTTCCTATTAGTCACTGTTGTCACTTAAGAATGGAAAGTGATTTCCCATTTTCCTCAGCTCTGGCAGCCAGTAATGCTTATTAAAATACCCTGAACATCTCTACTTTCCTATAGTTTTCTGACTTTCTTAGTCAATATTATTCATATGAATACCTGTCACAATACTTGACATTTCTCTGTAATATTTCTCAAATCCATTCTTTTATCTCTATCTCCACTACTGCTACGTATTTCAAGCAACCATCCATCCATAGTTGTCTGGATCATAGCAACAGCCTCCTAACTTCTCTGCCTCCTGCCTTGTCTGCCCCCTCCCCCCAATATACAGAATCATTGCTGTCAAGAGAGTTCATTATAACACATGAATTCTATTGTCACTCTTTGATCTAACTCTTTCATTGTCCTCAGGATAAGTTTGGAATTCATTGACAAGCCTCATGCTTTGATTTCACTAAAGCATTTTTTTCTTCAACTTCTTCTCTCCTTACTCTACTTACTCTCTTGAGTTTTTAAATCCACAAAAACATAAGTAGTCTCCCTCTTAAAGTATTCTCCCCTCTAACTGTGAGATGTTTGTATATGCTGCTGCTTCTGCCAATAATTTTTTCCTAACTTCCAGCTTTTACCAAAAACCTCATTACCATCAGTTGATGCCTTTACTGTATGATCCAAGGACCTCGCATCATCACACTTCGTTGTAACTATCTACTTACACTATTTCTTCTGTAATTGAAGGTAAACTGCTGGCAGCTCAGGATTACTCATTATTCATCATTGTTTCTCAGGCGTAGCACAGTTTTGACTTATATAAGGTGTTCAATATGTGTGTTTTGTAGAGTGCTATTAAGAGATCAGCATGTGTCTGGGTGTGTACCATCCTTGAAAACCATTTTAATAGCAACTAAAGCTTTTTTCCCCAAAATGACTTCCAAAACCTTCTATAAACATATTCAACTTCAAAAATGTTTTTCATGATCTTACAAGACCCTATATTTGTCTTATTTCTTTCTTTTTACTTATCTTTAATTTTTTATTGCAACAACATTGATTTACAATGTTGTAATGATTTAGAGGTATAGGATTACTAAGTCTGAATTAAACAATCACCATTTCATGATAATGTTTAACAAATGAATATACATCACACTGTAATATGAAAACTGAACACTTGAGCAACTACTAGAATAATAACATTGAGTTTATACTATCTTTCAGGGAATATGCTCAATACTAGAACTAAAAATATAAATAAAACATGGTAATTATTCATTAAGGAATCCCAGTAACAGAGATCTTTACTCACAGAACAATCCTGACAAGAGAAATAGTGATACTGATTACATAATGATAATTACATAAGTAACATTTTTCCTTTTTTTATTATATTTACACACACACACACACACATTTTACATCATTGTTCATCGTTTCTGTACAGTTTGATTTCTCTCAGGTGTAGTCCCCAGAAAATTGCCACCGCCAAGTCACCCAAGAACCATTACCATAGTCCCTTGTGCTCTTCCTGTCCCCAATTTTAAACCCCCTCCCATCCCCTCCCCTGCAGAATGTCTCTGATTTATAGTTGCCTTCTACTTTTGTCTTTTTTTTTTCTGATCCCTTATTTGGTTCCACTATATTCCTCCTATAAGTCAAACCATCTAATATTTTTCTTTTTCCTTCTGGCTTATTTCACTGAGCATACTCCCTTCCAGCTGAGTCTATGTTGCTGCAAATGGCATGAGTTTATCTTTTTTGATTGCTGAATAGTATTCCACTGTGTATATATGTCACATCTTGATCCAGTCATCTGTTTTTGGGCATTTAGGTTGTTTCCATATCTTTATGTAAGTAACATTTAATGAGGACTCCCTTTGGGCTAAATTTCCCTCTAAGTCTTAGTTTAAAATATTTAATCATTTAATATTCACAACAACCCTAATAAGCTAGGTGGTTTTTTGTTTGTTTCTTTCTTCATTATAAAATTAGCTACATTGGAGTGGTTTGAAAAAAAGACTTTGAAATGAAAAAAGTGACTATATGCAAACCTTAAAAACACCAGTAAAATGCAATGTTATCCAGCAGGAAATGTGGAGATCAAATGAGAGAGAGGTATAATACAGCAGATGAGCTAGTAACATAGGAACTCTTTGTTAGGAAGTAGGATGAATAAAACTGAAATTGTAGAGGCAATATAATTTCTGATGAATAATAATAGTCAAGTAATTGGGTTGTGACTATTGCTTACTAAGATGCAAACACTTATTTGCAACAGACTGTAAATATTCTTGTACAGGGTTGATTGCTAAATAATGACCAATGTTACTGAATTCTAACATTTATATATCACCTGTCATAGGCTTGCTTGGTGTATATACAGATAGCCATTTTATTAAAAACATATTTTTAACCAACATTTTTTGTTCTTGAAAATGGAATGTTGATACGGATTTATCAATTTACAACAAACATTTATATACCTATATGCATTATACAGTATGTACCTTAGCATCTGTAAACAGTATCTTCTTTTTAGAAAGTTTCCTTATGTTTTCTGGACTTCTTTCTGTAATTTATCAATATTGTAAATTAAAGCACACACACACACACACACACACACACACACGCACAGATAATTTGGGGAAGACTGGCTGATTTTAGATACAGGAACGCCTTCAATTTTCTGTCACACTGTAGAGATAAAAAAGACCTGGAGAATTTTTTTGTCTTGCCTTAAATAGCACTTAGTTTGTGGTAAATTTGAAACTCCTCCAACTGTTATACATCACTGTGTATATTATAACTTTCCCAACCTTAAGTTATCTTACTGGGAATTAAAAGTATATGTGAATTCATTTATGTATACATTTTCCTTATCAGTAAGACTTCTGAAAAAGAGTAAATGTGAGGAAGTCTAGTTCCTGACTAAATGAGTCATTGTTTTTCTGTAGACATACTCATGAAATGGGATGTCCCTCTGAGTCACTTTCATTTTCACCTTTGTTCTTCGGCCTGTGGTGCTAGCAATCAGTCACATTCGTTCTCTCTCATGAAAATATATTGTTGTTTCCTTTTAGTCCTCAACTCAGATCTTGGAAGCCACAGGAGACATTTAAAAGACAAAGATCAATCTGGCTTTTAGAATGTTAGAAGATTGCATTAACCCCTGCCAACATGGGTATCACAGGAGGAGGTAATGGACCTCTCAATCCTAAGGCTTAGAAGTTGACTTTTTCAAGAACATATGACCTCAGTCACCTTATCCATTCTCATAACAACCTCTCTCACATAATAATCCATTTCAAACTTCTGAATGCCTAAACGAACTTACAGCTGTGCAATTCCCAAGTTACACCTTAGAAAGGATCTACTTATATTCCTGTAGCCACATAGTTGCACATCTTTCTGGAAGGATAATCCTTGACTGCCAACTACACCTCTTCCTAGGACTCTAATAGGCTTATAGTAGTACAGTGATCATCTCCAGATAAGAACAGCTGAGCATAAAACTAAAAAATTAAAATTTAGCCAAGCGGAACCAGGTTCCTCTGATATAAATTTGTTACTCAAACCATAGCAAGGTACACAGAGTTTCTAGAAACGTAATTTCAAATTTACATGGAAATTATACAATTTAAATGCACATTTGTGAAAGGAAAAATCCTCTAAATGATATCCCAGTTGCCAAAAAAAAAAAAACAGGCTTGGTTGGAAAATAGGTTTGAAAGATTCAAGGGTATCCTTTGTCCTTAAACACACTTGAAAGGAATATAGCTTGCCATAATTCACTTCATATGTTTCCTTAGGCCACTATCAATATAATAAGTAAAAAAATGAATAAATAAAAAGGACTAAAGAAAGGTATTAGTGTTTTTTAGTTGAATAGGTGTTTTCACTTTTCACAGAAAAGCTTAAAAGTCCCTATTCCACACAAACTATTTTTCCATTTCTCCTAAGCATAGTCATGTGTTAGGTATTTATATCACAGAACAGAAATATCATCATGCTACAAATAATATTCAGATTCTAATAAATAGTCATAATGATATAAGCTTGCCTGTTACAGAGAAAGAGCTGTGGTATCACTCAGCCATTTCTATTAATTTGAAATGCAAGCTGACTATCTCTGCCAAACAGTTTACAACAAATAAGTCCTTTTCTAAAAGCACCTCATCTATTTTATGGTACCTTAATATTTTGCTCTAGCAATGTAGAAGAACTCTCTTTACTGCTAATGGGATAAGCAGAAACCCAAGAGAAGGGAGTTGTACATAAGGCGTATATTAAAAATATAGGTTCCAGAATGAACAAAACTACTCCATTTGCAGCATTCAGCTTGCTTATTGTCATCAGTTGTAAAATTCATCCTCTACAGATCCTTTTGTGGGCTTCATGATGATCCCAAATGAAGTAATGTTTGAGAAATACTGAATTTCTGGATTTTCTGGACCATTCTTGATTTTAGCGTACAGAGTAAGCACAGCTCCAGCTCAGCAGCAGCATCCTCTTCAGAATGCTGATTTATAAAAGCCACATTACAGGGTAAATATTTACAATAGATGTATAAGTAAAATTCAGAAAGTAACAGTGGGTCCTCCCAGGTGGCGCACCAGTTAAGCACTGCGCTGTGGAGCTGTTGGCAGCAGCGACACGAGTTCGAGGCCTGGCCAGCGAGATTCCCACATGGCGCGGCAGACTTCTCCAGTCTTGTCTGCTGCTCCCCTCCACAGTGTATTTCCGTCGATCTGCCTGTTCTGCTCCCCACTCCGTCTCTGGTGAACCCTCTCGCCGCCCCATGCCTCTGGCCTGTTTCCCAGCTTGTATGCATAAATAAATAAAATCTAAAAAAAAAAAAAAGAAAGTAACGGTGATCTGTATTGTCTCCACTATGTTGGTATAACTCCTTTCCATCTTTATTGATGTGAACATATATATTTCTGTTAATTTACAATATTATCAAAATATACATACAACTGAAGGCACCCTCCCATTCATTAAATGCAAATGTTATATATTATGATATTTATTTCTCAACAATTAATATTATATACTGTTTAAATTTTTATTTTATTTATATGTAAAACTGAGGTGTAGGGCAGAGGTATGGGAAGAGGGAGTGGTAACAATTCACCAGAGACAGAGTGCGGAGCAGAACAGGCAGATTGACTGAAATGCACTGCTGAGGGGTGCAGCAGGCGAGACTGGGAGGTCTGCTGTGCCATGTGGGTTAGCTCCTGGCTGGGGATCAAACTCAGGCTGTAGAGGTGATAATACTGAGACTAAACCCCTAGACTACCAGGGATGTCCCTATTTAAATTTTTTAAAATATCAGATTAATGAATGACAACCCCTCAGGCTTGTGAACAAGTAAATGGGTGATAAAACCACAGAAATTGCTAAAGAGAAATAGTACGATAACTATAAAAATTTTTATCTTTTTCCATACATATATAACAAATAGAAACTTTGACCACATTATTTGTAATGAAAAGAGTAATGTTTGAAAGTTATTTGAGATTCATAAAATTACAAGTCATGCAATAATGATTTTAGATCTGGTGATATAAATGATATAACAAAACTGCCTCTGTATCTATCTCAATAATAGAAACAGTAAGAAAATGACAAAAGATAGGAAATACTTACAAAAGTGATAAACTAGAAAATGCTTCTTAGAACACATATAATCTACAGCTAGAAAAATAGAGGTATAGAGTTCATTAAAACTTCAGGGACTTCAGTGTTCCAGAATTTCAAGGAGGGAATTGGTGACTTGAAATTTTTAGCAAGTGCCAAGGTCTGCATAAAAATGTGAAAGTAATAGAGGAGGTTACACCAACATCTTGCTGCTACGTGAAAGAATACTGAATATTTGTGAAGATAATTAAGAGTATGTGTTATTTTCCTGAACACATCTTCAGCACTGATGATATTGATCTATTATAAAGCTCCTTATTGATTGTATAATTTATATTCATTTGAAAGTGGGGGAAATTGCTGTAAAGCTGCAGAGATCAAGCTAATTATTTTTAGAGTCAATGCTTCAGTGGACTTCAAGAAAAATTCCATAATTTTACAGAATCATAAATATTTTTTGTGAGAAAGGGAAAAAATACTTATTCCTTGAATTAATTTTTTTAATCACTACCTTTACCTAGTTGAAGGCATAGTTAAAATAATTGATTTATTAATTGAACATAATTTAACAAAAAATTGCATCAAAGTTTTGCTTAATTTGTACAATGCTCTTATTCACTTCTTGACATTCTACAGTTATCTTTTGTTTGCTATTTCATTTCCTTCAAGCAAGATTTTATTACTCAATTTATGGATCAACATATGGTCAAAGTACTCAAGAGCTACCAAGGAGGGATATATGCTTAGCTATATAACACATTTAATTAACAAATAATCCTAATTTTACAATGAAAGAATACTTTTGCTTTGACAAAAATTAAATGATGTATGAGTAAAATAATAGTGCACTCTTAATTAAACCCATTAGAAGCTATGAGTGAACATTTAATGCTTAAGCTTTTTCTTCAATGACAATTGATTCAAACCTTGAAACACATAATTTGGGGTTATGCCTTAAGTCAATTCAAATCCCCTACCTACTAGACACTTACTCTCAGGAATCATCGAGAAATATTTCAAAGCATGGTTGGCAACACTGAGTGATAATGTGGCATAAAAGAAAGTTACAGGAATAAATATGAGGCTGTCTCCAAAACACTAGAATTGACTAGTTCCCTATTCCAGACTTCAGAGCTCCCTGATGAAGCAATGGAAATCAATCATTTTTTTAGCATGAAGCTTGACCTTCAGAAAAGGGTTGAATGATTTGCTGCAACTTTATAAAGAGGTGCAAAGATATCTTCATTAATAGTCCACACAGCTTATAAGAAATGTTTTTTATCAAAGTGATCTTGAAAGAACCTTCAAAGGAACAGAGATCAGACTCTGATTAAAATAGTATCTAATTAGCCATCATTGACTCAGTCTTTTCAAAATTTCCACAAAACTAAACCAGTGAAAACACAGAAAGATGAAATCTCATCAAAGTACTGAGAAATAATCCTGGAAAGTCTTTCTCTCGATTCTTGAAGTAAATTCCACTAAAAATATATCCATAGAGTTGAATAAGTAATTATAACTCTGAGAAAATTCACAATTTAATACCTACAAGAGAACAAACCTGCCCTCCCAGCCCAGGTAAGGAAGTAAAATCCACTCTTCTCCCAACATTTGCATCCTAATTCAAAGGCTCTGGACAGTTTTTTCTCTACTGCATGTGCATCCAGAATTATCAACTGAAGTCCTTATTAAAACATGCATTCCTGAGCCCATTCCAAGATGTTTCAAACAAAAATGTGTAGTTGAAGAACATAAAAATAAGCATTTTCAATAAGCATCTGAGTGATTCTTTGACACCCTTAAGTTTGAAAACTTCTGTTCCTTATCATAAGAATTTTTTAAAAAATAAAAGTAAAAAAGAAAATGTAGTATACTTGTAATATAAAGTCTGAGCACAGGGATGCGAAAGACCTTACACTTCTTTTGGTTGAGTTTTTACTGTCTGCCACCGCAGATTTCACAAAGATTTTCTCTATTAATGATGACTAAGAGATTCCATGTGGAATCATCTTCTTTTCCAATACCTCTCTAGGTAAAGCCCCATCATCAGGGATTCAAGTCACAAGAAACAATTAACTTCACACTAGATTACACAGAATAATTTTTTTTTTAAATATCAGAAAGGGTATGTTTTGACAAAAGTTATAAATTTCCCAGTGATCCAATTTAAGACCATGAGTAGTATTTTCTATATGAAAGTTAGGAATAAACTTTGGTAGTCATACCACCAGATAAATAAAATTAGAAGAGCCAATTGTGCCTTTACTTTGTAAAAAAATAAAATATTTTTCCCATTCTAGTCATGGGGGGAAATACATAAAACCTTGTGTATGATCAAATTGGCTTCAAAAATGTTCATCTCCTATAGTCTCATATGTGAAGACCCATCAAATGAGCTAAGACTCTGGTATCTTCAGCTCTAGATCATATCTGTACACTTTCAACTACAGGTGTTACTTTATCAAATGTAAGAATCTTAGTATAACTAAATTTTAGCTAAACTAAAGATCATATTTGCATAGCTCATCTGCAAATTGTCCATGCAGTCCTGGTTAAAGCATGTAAAGCCAGTTCATAAAAATATGTAAATGACTTACAAGTTAATAAAATTTCTGGAAAATTGATGAACTATTTCTGAGGAATTTTTGATCAGTTAAGAATGTGGAGCAATTGGAATGCCATTGTTCAGGTTAGCGATAGACAATGCACTAGCATGTGGGTGGGAAATGCAATCAGGATAATTCAATAGCAGGTTGTTCTATCAATAGTCTAGATGAGTGCAGAATCTCCCTCCCTCAATTATTCCCCCAGGTTGACCCTGACATCGGGAGGGCTAGGAAGCAGTCTAGAACATATAAATAAGCAAATGCAAAGTCAAACAAAATAACACCTCACCAAAACTAGAACCCATGTATTTGGAACATTACTGAAGATGTAAATCATTTTAATTGTACTTATGGTGATGTGAATATTTTCAACAAACATCTCTTATAGACTCTTTGGACCAATCTGACAAATCATTTGGAAATCGGAAGTGGAAATTGAAGAACTAGTTCACATCTATGGGGTAGGATTTGTATTCATGAAAGATATGTAATTTAGATGAATTATATGTTTTCTCAGACTGGCTCACTCGTTGTCTGAATTTAAAACAGGTTCAAAATTGGTACCTCTTAAATGTGAGTTGGGTCTCTTTACTATAGAAAGACCTCATAAATCTATGTATGTGTGAGATTAGTAACTGGGTGTGCATAATAAGTACCTGAATGAATAAAAAGGAAATATAATCCACGGGGAGTAGGCAAAAAGGGCAGGAATATTTGTGAGGAATTAGGACAATGAAGTGTTTAAAACAGTACAACCTTTTAACTTTCCTTCAACTATAGTTGTAACCTGTAGTGCATCAAAAAATGGGGTCATATGGAGAACTGTGTTATAATTTAAGTTGTATTACTATAGATGCTTTGAGTGCTCTTAAATATATTTTGATAAGTTTTGATCTCCTGATTCTGAATGAAATGCATTACCGTAGCTATAAATTAAAGGTATATTGTGCATGTTAAACATTTGCTTAAAGGTGAATTAACCTAAGTAAGGAGATAAAGAAAACTTTCCTGGAGGTAGTACAATTGAGATTCCTCCTGAAAAATCAGTAAGATTTTCAACATGGAGAGCTCACAAATTTCAGAAGATATTTGGAAATAAAGCCATAGATAAGGTAGAATGGAGCCTAGAAATTCCCAATAACCAGGTTATGTGAGGGAAGGTTAAAGATACGTATTAGAGATCTTTTGTAAAGTAACTTCATTCAATGATGAAAACTAATCAAATGTTGGCTTCCAAGTAACCTTCACAGACCACAACCCCCAAGCACTGGTAGCCAAGTTCTATAAACTCACAAAAACCCGCCAACTTAGTCAGTTGAATGGGCTCAGTGGAAAAATGCTAAAAGGGAGATGCAGATATAAGAGTTGAACTGGCAAGTAGAATCATTTTAGCCCAGATGCAGCACGAAAAATACTAGTACCAGCGTGCAACGTGATATGATACAGATTAGAATTGGGAACTGAGAGAATTTTCCCATCCAGAAAAGATTAACTTAAACCATGGCACCAGCCTCATTTTGGTCCCATTTTGTACATCTTGCTCTGCTTAAAGATTCTTACTTAGCAAGATTCTTGAGAGTAACTCTTTTATTAGTATGAAATTTTAGTGACTCTCTTTACAATTTGTTGTCAGATCTATGAGCATTCTGGAATTAGAATTACTATGAATTAATAATGATTACAATACAAACATGACTATGGTATTATTTTATTTCAGAATACAAGTGCTGGTTCATATTGACTTAGTAAAAATTTAATGCAATGCAATAATTGACTGTAAGTCCAATATATCTAATCAAGTTAAGCCTTCAGATAGCAATCTGGGTAAGATTATTAAGTTTCTTTTATTTCAAAAATACTATCTTGACTGCAGAGTCCCCAAATGTTACAACTTTATTTCCCTCCTCTCCTCCACAGGAGGAGAAGCCTGTCTATGGCCTGTCTATAATTATGTCATTCTCCAGTTTCAGTAAACCACGGAAGTGTATATACTCTAGTTCTCAACCATCTTTTCTGACCTGACATATGTGTGTATCCCTGAGTTATTTCTTTAATGTGAGCCACTATCTTTTCGTTCAATGGATTTGCGCAATGGATTATCTAAGATTCTTATAAACTGGTTTTACCTGTCTCCAGACTTGAATCCCCTTGAATCCATTCTCTCAACAGCAGCAAGAATTTTTTCTTAAACTTCAGTCTGAGTAACCATCATTTATTTCCTTTTAATAAACTTTTTAAGAGTTTCAACTTCTCAATATGCCATAGCAGGCTCTGACCCCTGCATCTCTCTGGCCATATTTCTCACCACTCCCTTTTTACACTTTCTTCTGGACAAAGTTTTCACTTTTCACTTATTGGAGAAGACCATACTCTCTTACACCTCTAGGCCCTTAATAGTGTGGACCCTGATAATGTGAAGCCCTTCAGTCCCTGCTGCTCTGCCTAACTCCATATTATTCTATAGAACCCACTTGGATATCACACTCTGTACTTTCTAGAACTTTCCACTCTTTGTTATAGTTGCCTTATTGTTCACTCTGCTTAATTTCAAGAATGAAAGGGCATAATCTGTTTTATTCAGTATACTTCCTAAACCAGTACTTGACACAGTGTAGCTTGTCCATAAACATTTTTAACTAAAAGACTAAATGAGTGGGACACAGAAAACTCCTTAATGTGTCCAGGAACTGTGTTCTGGTTAGCATCAATAAAAACAAGTATCAATTCAAAGAATGGGATGAAATTTAGAAATACAAAGGCCTTAAGGGACAGAGCACCTTAAAAATATTTTATGCACACGCATACACACAACCCACAAAATGAAAGTGTTCAAATAGCAGAAAATAGTTTAATTGCATTTGTTTACTTCAAGTAAATCTAAGGACTTTTCAACCCTACTATAATCATTTCATGAGATTTTAAATACTAAGCGCAAGATCTAAGAATTAAAAGGCCAAAGTTACTAAATGCACGTAGGAACAAATAATATCAAAAGTTCCACTTACAAAATCTCCTTTAAAAGTTAACCTTGCTCTTTGCTTTTATTTTCTTTGTATTTAACAAGCCAAACATTATGGCAAGCTGCTTTCCAGAAAGTAAAAGCAATAGCTCAAAACTCAAAATCCATTAAAAAGATTAAAATAGTACATACTTTTACCATATATCAAAAATAATACTGTTACTACCTTCATAACTTTTCTTTTGTGTTTGCAAGTCAGTACATTTTTGACACAGAAGACACCGACGTAATCTATTTCATTAGGGTTCTTGGATAGCTGAGAGAAGTTAGGAAGCAGGGCACCAGTTAAAGAATTCATGTAAATTATTTCTGACACAGGGTAATGAATGCTTAATGCTGACAAACCGTGCAAAGTCAACTAGATTTTAGGCGAGTTAGTCATCTAATACACTCACACATGCATATCCGATTCACTCATTTTCAAAGATCCCCATTCATTGTATGTATGTACATTATATATATATATGTATATTATATGTATATGTACATTATAAGTATATAATGTACATTCATTATATATATGTATGTTTGCATAGCATTCTCATGCATAAAGACCTGAAAATAAGTCTAGGGTTTTAGAAATTTAATATTCTCTTAATATCTTCATTAGAGACCTTTTATAGTACTAACCTTTCTATATCACCTGGTAACATCACGAGTATAACAGCAGGTGTGACCTACACGTTAATACCACATAATATAAATGTAATTTGGTTATTGTATATCCCAGAGAACAGCCTCAACCGTTATCAGTGCTCATAAAACTAGTGTGTCATCCAGAGATCATTAGCCTCTAGAAGTTCTATAAGTATTAAGCAGAAACCTACTGTTTATGCTAATTTAAGGTCATTGTTTCTGTTAGCGTCAGTTGTCTTCCATAACTCACACTTATTAGCAACCACACTCAATTGTCTCATAGGTGTTTGATTTGTAGTTAAACATTTTTCATACATTGTAGTTACAATTAAAGATATTGACCTTAAGTATCAGGTGAGTCTGACCAGAGATGGAGGAAGTTATTCATTCCTAGATAAAATAAGCATAATTTTTAAAGCATGACAATACAATATTACTGAACAGTTTGAAGCCTTGGGAAAAGGCAAGAGGATTTTAAATGTGTGTATTTAAATAAAGGTCTCACAGCTTCTACACCCTGATTAAATTCAGTCAGATGCCTGTAAAACATACTTGCATGCTTACCATCATCAATTTGCTATTTGGCACACTATGAAATGTGTCATATTGAAAATTGGCATAATTCTAATTGACGTTGACCTGTGTCAACTGTGGATTAGCAGTTTTGCTTCAGTGATTGCATCATGAGTGGGAAATACCTAATTACTATAATTTTACTTTAAAATAGTTTGCAGCTAAACTGTCCCAGCTAAAAATTGCAACATATCCTTCAGAATAAGGCCTTATTTGCTTAACTATTTATAAAAACAGGCTAGGAAGCAATGTGGAAAATGCAAAGAGAATTGGATTCAAATTCAGAATTCAGAATTTATTACTGGATTTACTATGAACTTGCAAGTCTTGACTAAAACATTTCATATTTCAAGGCCTCAATTTCCACAACTTTAAAATAAGGGTTGGCCTGAACTAGCCTCAAAGTCCTTTATAGTCCTAAAATGTTCTGACGTTCGATCATTACTAATATTGTATTTTTAAATTCAACAAGGAAATCACAATATAGTCTTTTTCTTGAACATGGTTTATTTCTGCTGGAAGCTGTGCATTTGCTCAAAGATCTGTCATTTTGATCATATTTTTATGCAAATGTTATGAGCATGTAGCGATTATTTTAATATAAATGGTTACTCTGGGGATAAGATCCAAATGGTTTATCAAATGATATTTTTGAATTTTGACTGTATGAATTTAATGTCTCTAAAGTTATTGCTGATCATGTAGCATACAGTCAATTGACAAATTTCCAAATACCTGATCCAAATAAACATCTACCAAGGAATTTTTATAGAGAGTTGGTATGGAGGTTTTATTATTGTTTTTCTTGCTTTTTTGACCACTTTTGTTGGCAAGGTAATAGAATTACTTTTTGTTTCAGGGTGACATTGACATAGACCTGCTTAAATAAATTAGCATTCCAATATCACATTGACATTTGGTTGGGATAACAAGTTCATATGTCAGCGTGAACTGACCCAAATAATTCCACTATAGTCCATGAAAATACAGGGTATATCATTATGTGTTTTTGCTACTAAAATGGAGGAGTAGTAGTGTTGGGGTGATATCTATTGCCCTACATCTGATCTTTTGTATGTGCTTGTGCTGAATATTAATAGCATAGAGAGCATAGAGCAAAACACAGGTTCAGAGGAGGAACAGAAGCTGTCCTTTATTATTTATGAACATATGATTATTGGCACTTTTTCAAAAGCTATTTTCAATGGAGATTTTACAGGACAAATATAAATTCTTTTACCTAGTTACAAGGCCATTTATGTTCTGACCCTTGCCCAGCTCATAAGCCCTTTTACCTGCTATTTCTTCATCTTTCATTTCATCTCAGCCACAGTGACCCAGTTTATTAATAGTTTTCTGAATATGTCTTGTTTTCATGCCTCTGGGACTACTTCCTCTCTTCTCTGCTTAGTGTGTCATCCCTTTCTAGTGCATCTGACAAAATCCTCCCATTCATCTCACATCTCAGCACCAATGTGACCTGATTTATCTGCTCTTTTACTTAATCAGTATTTACCAAGAACCTTTATATAAAAAAAGTTTGGTGCAAACAGTGAAGTAGTCCTGAAAGCTCGTGATTAAATGAAATAAATCAGCAATTACAAATAGTGTAAGAGTACTACAAAGGGGAAATATATGGTGTTATATGGAGTCACAAATTACCCAATACAGTAAAGGCAGGGAAAGCACAAGGATGCTGTGTGTGACACCAGGTGCATCCTTCAGGACTAACACTATCATTCATCCATCCACTGAGTGTCCATTCTCAAATGACAGTTACTGCTAAGATCATGTTTGAGAATTGCCCTTGATCAAAGGGTGTCCTTGCTCATATTTATACTCTTCTCTGGGTGTAAGTTTAATGTGGAATAGAAGGGTACAAAGAACTGACCTCTTTACACTAATTCCTGGCCATTACAACTTTCTGTAGGATTCTCTGAAGTCTCTCACACAAAGGCTAAACTGTACAATTTGTGTTTAATACAGCTTTCCTCACACCTTTTCATATATTGATACTGAAAGCATCCCTGAATAAATTTCCACATGCAAATTGTCTTGAGTGTATTTACCTGAGACCCTGATATAAGAAGAGAAAAGGCCCTGGGAGAAAAATAACAAGTGGACTAACAGGGCAAGTTGTAGTTAACCCGGTGAAGGAAGTCAGAAAAAAATCTGTATGAAGAGACTAGCATGTGCACACTCCTAAATGAGGAAGGGTGTGTTTTATTTTGTTTACTTGTTTGACATGAAACTGATTATATTATAGATTTAAAAGTGAGTGGCAATGAGGGATGAAGGTAGATATTATAGCAACATCTGAATCATGGAAAACAACCATATTAAATCGATTGTACTTTTTACTCTGAGGCTTGAATCCACTATTATGCAAGATTTGGTACACCTTTACATTTCTCATATTGTAAAAGCACATCTCAAAAGAGTAAAAGCATGCTAAGGAGTGCAGATTTTGCTAAATATAGAATTTGAGAAGGACTTTTTATAGCATATTGCATAGCATACACATACACAAATCCTTCTTTGTTATGTACCTGTGTGAGATTTTTTTTTAAAGATTTATTTATTTATACATACAACCTGGGGTACAGACCAGAGGTGTGGGGTGGCAAGAGGGTTCACCAGAGACAGAGCGGGGAGCAGAACAGGCAGATCAGAAATACACTGCTGAGGGGAGCAGCAGGCGAGGCAGGAGAGGTCTGCCGCACCATGTGGGATTCTCCCCAGCCGGGCGTCGAACTTGCATCCCCACTGCCAACAGCTCCACAGCGCAGCGCTCAACCGCTGCGCCACCAGGGAGGCCCCTGTGTGAGATATTTTAAAAAGTGTTTCCATAGATTTATTTGCAGTTCTCCCGTCAATAGGTGAAGCTAATTTCTCTCCAACTAAATATGGGCTGGAAGTGGTGACTCCCTTAATAATAAAAGAATGTGGTAGAAGTTATGCTATGTGACTTCTGAGACTATGATGAATAGCTTCTGAGTGGCAACATATCTAATGGTTAAAAGAATAGTTTGCTCTCCTTCTTGGAATCAGCTGCTCTAAGAAAAGCAAGTCAACGTGTTTTGAGGACAGTCAGTGAGCCCTGTGGAGAGACCCACCTATAGAGAATCCTCTGTGCTCCTTCCAACTTGACTGCCCTGTGGATGACTTTGGATGAGATGCTCTGGCATCTCAAATACTGAAAAAACACTTGATTATTCTTCACATCCCTATCCATCTATCTTGGGTTGGCTGTAATTCAGCTCCATATTATCTTACTTTTTGAACACAAGCTGATGGAGTAACCTCTGGCTATAACACATATCAGTTGTTTTCACATAGCAAGTCACTTCGCCAAACCTGCTGTGGACATAGGGAAATATTAACAAATAAGGAACAATTCCCCAGGCAGGAAGAGCATGTAATGGTCATGCCTGACATCAATGAAACAGTATTGTATAGCTCTCTTATAGGAAGGGGTAGCAAATAGTAATATTATCATAAAAGCATAATTTTCAAGGTGTGTCAAAAAGTGTTTTCAAATGTTCCTATCATTCGAAACCTCTCTAAAATTATCCGTCATTAATATTCACAATGCAAGCAAGAACTTATAAAAAGTAATATTAACATTAATGAATTTATAATAGGACAAAATTGCTTTTAAAGTTATCTTTTTAAGATGTGAAAGTGGTTAGTAGTTTTCAATTAATATTCCCAATTAATTGTTTATATGCTCTAATTCTATAATTATTAAGTTTAATAAATATGGTTTTATGTAACAAACTATTCAAATAAAGATGTCAAATAATTAAAGGTGTTGCATTCTTACCACCTCCCCTCCCATCTGGTACTCAATCATGATAGAAATAAGCATGGAGATGTTAAAAAAATAAAAAGGAAACTATCCATTACCACTAAAAATAAGGAAAGCACTCAAATTTTAAAAATTGTGCTACATTTAATATGTACATCGTAGGAAATAAGCTAGCAGTGGCTAGCTACTCAAATTTCAAGAAAGCAGTGTAGTTTCTTTGGAGACAAGTAACAGAAGAACCTATGCTTCAAGGGCAAACCCATAACTATGCTAGTATTAGCCTTGTAAATAAGTAGAGTGTGAGAAATGTGAAGAACATTTTACTTGAAGACCCTTTTGTTTATGCAGAGTATAGAAGTTGAGAGTATCTGAACTGATTGGCACAATGACTGGTGGCATATACTCAAGCACAAAGACAGTTTGACAGTTTTGCCTTAAGTGATAGCAGCCTCCACTAACATCATGAGAAAAGAAAACAGGAATAATTTTAGGTCTACTTGCTCTTGTAGGAAAACTAAAATCTAGCAGTTTACTTCAAGAAGAAAAACAGAAGTCTGAGAGTATACCAGATTCTTTCTGAAATAGCAAAAGATAATGTCTTTTAAAAAGCTATAAACTTGGCAAAAAAAATACCTTCTGTATTACCTACTGCAAAACATTTATAAATTGATGAGGCATGTTATTTTGCACATATGGATGCATTCACACACATGTACAAACTAGGAAACACCTCAAGATAACAATTGCCCTTACCATGGTCATAAAGGAAGATTGATCTGAAAGTCAGTCTTAGCTGATGGTGCTGTTATGTTTAGACCCAGTTTCTGAGCTCATGGAGGGAAATCTACTTCCACTCTTACCAAAGTGGGTAGCTTGTTTCTCTCTCTTTCCAGACAGTGGAACAAGCTATTTGGGGCCCCATCCAGTACAGCCTTGCTTTCTACTTCATGGGGAAGTACATTCCATCCTCAACCCATGCATGGTTCTTGACTTAAGACCCTGATCTATATGTGTTTCAAGTCTTCAGGTCCAAATTCCTACTCAGTGTTCCAAGCACCTCTATTCCCACTTACTGCTGTAGATCCTGTCTCAGTTACATGGCTATTTCCCATTCTTGATTTCAAAAATGACATATATTGTGAATATTTAAATGTAAAATGATCATGAATCTGATGTCAAAGGGGAACATTTTTTTCCCTTCCAACATCTCTCCCTCCATTTCTTTTCCCTCCCTCTCTTTCTTTGTTAAATTTTAATTCATTGCATAGGCTGTTCCCAAACTACTCCTTCAGTTTCATTTTAGGTTGTGACCCCTCTCACCTATTCTCCACTCACTGAGATTTCTCATTTCCTCTGACACCCAAGTACATCTCCCTCTCGGAGTCTATTCACTGGCTGTGTGTTCTGCTCAGAGGGCTCATCCATCCCAAGAGAGGAACATTTTAAAAGTTCTCAACTTTCTTGACCCAAAAGTATCCAGTTCCCCCTGTTTTACATGGAGGTGGCTTTATAGAGTACACATTATGTTTCTTTCCTGTTTTATTCTAACCAATAAGTCAAAGGTGACCTCCATGTATTGAACTCTAGGTTGTTTATCTCACTGCAGACTGACTCCCTAGCTCAAATGCCTGCAAGTGCCACACTCAAATTTTGACCCATCCAATTATTTTTAAAATAGCCCAAACTAGCAGATTTTTTTCTTCAGCGTTCCCACACCTAATACCTCCCTGTAATGCTGTCAAGTGACATCATCTGAATACAAACCCACCCTGGTATTCCTCTTTCTGGGAAGTCCTATTGCCCTCCTCCTCTCCTGAGTAGAGACCCTATACTATACCCTCTAGCCAGACTTCTGCTATTTGGAACTTTCTCTCTCATGCATCCTGATCCAAGTGTTTCCCAACAGTTCTACTGCATCTTGTGGTTAAAACTTTTTCCTTGCCTCTCCCCAAATTCTTTGAATCCTTACAGCTGTATATGAGGACTTTAAATGTTTCCAATTTGATGCTCCACCTTCTAAGTCCAAGTTTACGTTTTCATTATTAATTCCAGGATTTTAAATTGACTCCATTTGTAAGACCCTTTCTTATTTTTTCCCAGGATTATTTTGTATATTTTAAGCATGTCTATATGGTTTTATGGAAACCAAAATAAAATGAGACAAGATAGCCTATTGAAAATATGTTATTTTACTAATAACCAGAAATGACTTAAGTAGCAATTTTTTATAGTAGCTACTTGCAAATCAAATCAATAAAACAAAATTTATTCTAGTGCAATAACTTCACACAGAGACACTGTAGGGTAGGCGGAAGAGTTGTCAGGCTTTTCCACCTACCCCCTCAGTGATGGGCCTCTGTCGGGCTACCTGCGTGCCACATGGTGGGCTCCTGAAGAAGGGCAGGGTGTGGCGTAGCGTGGCGTGGCTTGGCGTGGCGTGGAGTCGCATCTCATGCACGTGAGGGGGCAGACACAGAGAGCACAAGGCAGAGATGCAGAGTAGCAGTGGTGAGAGAGCAGTGTGACAGAAGCAGCAGGAAGCAAAGCGGCAGCAGCAGAGAGCCCCGAGAAGGTGAAGATTTGCCAGGAGCTAGGATGCCTGCCAACCTCCTGGCCCCGCCTGGCCACCCTACCTGCCTTGTACGTGGTTGCCTTGCTGTGAAAGATGATTAAAAGCCTGCCAAAGCCACCAAGGGCTCCAGGACTCATCCCTTTGACCCATCTGCACAGGTCCATGGAGAACCTGTGCTTCCTGGTGTTTTCTTGCCGCTACAGACACAAAATTAAATCTCTCCTTTCCAGCCCTTCCTGGTGGCACAACGGGTTAAGTCTCAGCCTATGAAGCTATCAGCAGCCGCTGCAGCACAAGTTCCATCACCTGCCAGGGAGATTCCCACATGGCACAGCAGACCTCTCTTGCCTCGCCGGCTGCTCCCCTTACAGTGTACTTCAGTCAATCTGCCTGTTCTGTTCCCCACTCTGTCTCTGGTGAATCCTCTCACCACCCCACACCTCTGGCCTACACCCCAGCTTGTATGCATAAATAAATAAATCTTTTTAAAAAATAAATAAATTTCTTCTTTCCCACATTCATCCCAAATACAAATTGTAAGAGTTTACTTTTATAGGAATTAATTATATGTTCAAATAAATATATATCTTAAATTACTTCAGGTAGCAACAGATTTCTTTCGCTCTAAATAGCTATTGAATTTTGGGGGATAGAGAACCTATTTATTGCTTCCTTATAATAAAAACAAAATCCCAAAAAGCAACTTTTACATATTTTGAAATCAACACATCACATCAAATACAAAGCATTTAGTAAATACTATAGTTGTTAATATCATAGATTTTACAAATACTTATTGCCAAGAAACAAATTATCTTTTGAAAATTTTATTGAGATTTCCACATATTAAAGTAGTGATTAGAATTATTTCTCAGGATCATGATGGAACTCAAATTTTATATATGATTTTATCTTTAGTGTCTTTTTTGGCAAATACAAGACAAAACTGAGCATTTACCATTAAATAACATGCAATCTGATAATAGAATTTCTGATTCTATAGAAATAATTTGTATAAAATTAAACTTACTGTTTTGAAAATGTATCTCAGAGTCTGTATCATAACAATAATTCAGCTTTAAGGCTTACCTCAGGGGATGCTAATTCAGATGCTCTCAGCATGCAAGCAGGTAATATAAATGTGTAAGACTACATGTATGACAATTGAGTGGGGTGGAGAGATAATGTGGTCAAAAAGTGCATGCGAGACCTAAAGACATTAAAACTCTTTGAAATTATTATTTAATAGTGTCCTAATCCTCAAATCATCTGATATCATTACTGGCATCACTCTGACCCCAAGATTTCCAAAAAAAATTCACACAAATTATTTTGATGGGATTTTGCAATCTTCCAATATGCTAGAGAGTTTATCCCCATTATATAATAATGGATGAGAAATTGCAGCTCTAGCCAACTTAATTAACTTTCTAAGAACTCTCCCTGAAATTTTATGCATAGACCATGTCACAGTCAATATAGGTAAGATTCTGAGAGATGCTAGTCAGCACTACCCTGGCTGACCCAGCAAGCACACCAACAGCCCTCCTGAAACCAACTCTGCTATTAATAGGGCACTATCATTTTTTTTTTTTTCAGGTTGGAAGGAATGAAAACCTAGTCAGAGAAAGAAAAAAAGGTAAGATGAATTGAAATTTGCTTTCAAGATTTCTGCCTCTATGCACATACTGAGGATTATATGGAAGAGACATTTATATAGTTACTTTGTGGATGGGGCTGAGACTCAAAGGGCCGATATACTCCTCTGATCTAAGATCCATGGAATTCTGTCGAATCCCATTGAGGTAAATACTTTACCGTGGAAACAGTGGTCACCACAAATTCTCTCATACTAATTCTTAAAGACCTAAGGGAATTGGAATCACAGGTGCATAGGATCTAGCACTTGGGTCAAATGCTACCCAAAGAGGCATGTAGCTCTGCCCCATCAACCACTAGTACTTTTCAAAAAGTGAGCTGTGTTAAATGAATGGTTTATATTGTTCCTCTTAGATGGTTATATGTAGAATGTGTAGATTTCAATTTGAAGTTTTAATAAAAAACGTTTTAGATAAATGTGTCATCATTTATTTCAGGTCAGCTTACGTATTCCAAATACATTCACTAGTTTGTTTTTTTTCTCCATAAGTAAGACACATAGAGAGGAGGCGGGGAATGCAATACACATTTATTCAAAAATAAATCATAAAAATAATTAGGTTATTTTTATAAATCACAAAAATATAAATCATAA
Organism: Scalopus aquaticus; assembly: GCA_004024925.1. Lineage (NCBI taxonomy): Eukaryota > Metazoa > Chordata > Mammalia > Eulipotyphla > Talpidae > Scalopus > Scalopus aquaticus. Next base: position 84,127 of record PVIJ01000576.1, on the reverse strand, counting down.
AAATAACCTAATTATTTTTATGACCAATGAAAATCCTAAAACATAGGATTCAACAGCAATACCATCCTATAAATTCAAGAATAAGAGATTTCCTACCCCATTATGTTTTTTACAGGCAATATGTCAATTTGGCTAACAATCTTCTAAGCTCCCCCAGAGCCCAAGTTAACATAAGCATAAAGGTTGATGCAATTACTGCAAACCATTCTATAAGTAGATATAGGCCTTTAAAAAATATGAATATTTTTCTAAGTAGGCCTTAAAATTCACTATTGTTAATTTATTTGCTTTGTAATTTTATCTATCACAAATGTATTCAAATGAAAAGTAAAATAAACATAATAAATTCCAATGTTTGAGCAACAATTTCTATGCATACAATGAATCAAGCAGATTTCATTTTCCATTTCAGTAATGTACTAAAAGATGTGGTTTGATGGTTAATAAGTAAAAGATACATTTTTAAATTCTGCAATAATATAATTATATTCAAGATTATAAATGTAATTAATGAATAATTCACATAAATTCCATGTGAATATATTTATATATTCAATATATTTATAAAATCAATATATATTTATATGTTCAATTAAGTATATCCATGTACTCGTTAATGATATTTTTATAGAGAAATGAATGTAGTCATTGAAGAAAAGGTAGACTATATTTCTATATAAAATCACTTTATTAACAAAGGCAATACTAATAGAAAGTATTGACAATCTATAAATAAATATTCAAAATACTCATTTTAAGAAATAAGCATTAGCTGTATTTAGTAAAAACATTAATTTGATTCTCATACTACTTTCAGCCAAAGGTAAAAGAAAATTAGTATCTCCAAGCAATTATTATATAAACATAGTTTAATAAAACAAAAGGTTCCATGAATGCATTATGACTATTAGTTCTAAATTTCTCCTAAGTTAGTGAAATATTTATAAGATGGAAAGTCACAAAAATTTCTCATGTAATTGAATATTTAGCATTTTTTGAGCTCTGTAAATTTCAGGGTTTCCTCTACCTACCAATCCCATCATTTTCTCAATCATTTTGTTTTAGTTTCATCTTTGATAAATAACATATATCATGGAGATTCTTTACTACTACAAATGTGAGAGCCTTCTTTCTTTTAATAGATTTCTTTTATTTTTCTATGTTTGTGACTGTCTGGGAGTTCTTATAATTTATCTGCTTAAAACTCAGTGTAAATATTTTATGGTACTCTGATTTCTAATATTAAAAATCATACATATAAAACCTATATTAGTTTTATATTATGTTTGAAATGTATCTTTCATTCTGATGCTTGTGTGTTTCTTTGCCTAAAATTCATAATTTTTCCAAAATAGCCACTTGATTTTTTTATTATATGTATCTGTCACAAATAATTTTTTGTATAAATATCAGTCTTCAGGAATCTCTTTCTTCAAAGTTTAATTAGTTTGTCAAATTTTTCCCTTTAAATATACTAATTATTAATAGGAGCTATATATTATTTATTCATTTTCCTGATTATGTTCATCTTCATTACTTTTCTCTGTATTCTGGGAATTTTTTTCTTTCAGTCATGATCCATGGCAATTTTTCTTTTTCCAGCAGTGTTAAGTTTGTATTACTCTGCTTCTAATTTAGTTTTAGATTCTAAATTGATAGTCTATTCTCTTAAATTGATTCCTTAGACATGGCAGAAACTTTATTAATTCAGTATATTTTATTATCAGTCTATTTTTATCTCTTATTTTGCAGAATGATGCTTTAATTTCCTGAAGAATACAAGTTTATGCTGCCACAAATGTTCTGGTTATAGTTAATTTCCTGACATAAATTTAAATTATTCAGCATGTGCTTTTAAAGCCACCTTTTGCATATGTGTCAAGATAATACGTTCTTATTAATTTGTGGCAGATCAATGACTTGAGACCACAAGTGAAGTGTTTTTATTCTTTCATCAGCCATTACTGAACATGTCATTGAGTAAAAAGACTCTAGGTTCTAATCACTAGACTCAAAAGAACTAGCAGGAGGAAGCCAAAATAAAATGAAATATAATATCTTATAAACTGACTTAACTTTCCTGCTTTAAATATGATAAAGGGGTCTGTAAAAAGAAAAAGCAAGTGGGAATAAGGTAAGAAAAAGAAGTGAGAGTTAATCGTTAGTGTGAAATTTTGGGTGTTAAGGATATAGACAGCTGGGAAGCCAAGAAGGGAGACCCTAGTTCTCCAGCTCAAGTTCTCGCTGCCAGTGACAGAGAAGAAGTGATGAGAGGGTAAAGTGGACTTAAGTGAAATTAAGATAGAGGCTTAAATTCAAATTATAGGCCACCTTAGAGGGTATTTTTGCACTTTCCATCTAGAACTGTGAACTATTACATAAGCTAGGTTTATTTTGTTTATTTTGATTTATATATTTTGTATAAATATATGTTTGTTTTATTGGTTACTTATGTTTAAATTAAAACAAACCTAAATGATCCTCATATTTTCCTATTTCCCCAAAAATAGTGTTGGTGAATTCTTTTTGTCAGCCTTCCCTGAGATTTTGGTTAGAGGATTTCAGATACAGGTTTTAGTCTATATGTTTAGTCAAATAGCAATGAGAGGAAAGTTGGGTAGTTAATTCAAAATTTTGTTTTAGTTATATTTGCTTAGTTTTGTGTTTATTGTGACTATTTGGATTCAGAGGGGTGGGGGCAGGGATGGGGGGGGTTGGTAAACTCCCCCTAGTGGATGAAGGTTCTAGATCGCTTATTTTCATTAAAAGTAAATGACCAGGGGGCCTCCCTGGTGGAGCAGCGGTTGAGCGCTGCGCTGTGGAGCTGTCGGCAGTGCGCGATGCGGGTTTAACGCCCAGCCAGGGAGAATCCCACATGGTGTGGCAGACCTCTCCTGCCTCGCCCGCTTCTCCCCTCAGCAGTGTATTTCCATCGATCTGGCTGTTCTGCTCCCCACTCTGTCTCTGGTGAACCTTCTCGCTGCCCCATGCCTCTGGCCTGTACCCCAGCTTGTATGTATAAATAAATCTTTAAAAAAATAAAATAAAATAAAAGTAAATGACCACATAGCTGAGAAATTCGTTAGAAAAAATCCTGAATTTAGTAAGTCTGTGATTATTGCCACCTTTCTCACTTCAACTACCTTTGCTAGTACTGAAATTTACCACAAAAATGTAGCCTGTTTTCCATCCTTTCCATCATCTAAACTAATCTCTGAATCCCAACTACCTATATACAGAGAAGGGTCTTTCATATTAGACTAATATCATATCATTATTAAGCATCTGGGGCAAAGAAAGAAAAACTATTCATCTCGTCTCAAGCCATGTCACTAGGGCCCTCATCTCTCCAAATTAGTGTATATTTTAGGGGTTTGCTGAAAGAGCTTCCCTTTTTTTTTTTTTTTTCAACACTGCAGTGTTCTCTAGCAAGGGGAACTGTGCATTCTCTGTTGGTGCCTTTTTTTTGATTTGGCTTAGTCTGAATTATTTGGAGCATGTGGCTGTCATCAGTCCATAATGTCAGCACTGGTAAGGGTTTTATACTTCTCCTCTTACTCTTTTAAGCTGTCTTGATCAGTTTCTTCTACGTCATCTATAAATACCATGATCATTCCCAGAATTCCCAACTGCATGGTTTTGTTTTGTTTTTTCATTTTTAAAAATATTTTTATAGCCTACCAAGGCAACTCTGGGAAAACAAGCAGGTCTAGAGGAAAGAGTTTGGCAATCTGCTTTAGCAATAGCATCTGGCAATAGCAGCCAGCTGGGACTTGCAGTTCTTGGGTAGAGAACACATCAGTGCAAACTTTGCAAAGCTGAGAGCACAGTGACTCCCACAGCCTGGACCCATAGCAGTTTGTGTGAATCCCCATGTTGCTTTAGTGTCCTGATGACTATAAGCCAGATTGTGCTGTTTGACCTAAAACAGTTGTACTTATCACATCACCACACAGAAAAACTGCAGGGGCAAGAGAAATAACCTCAGCTCAGAAAAAACAAATTGGGGGAAGTGCAGTCAGCCTTGGGTAAAGTAATTGTAAACTTGCGGGGGAAACTCAGAGCAGTAAACTGGGTTCCCAGTCATTTACCATCCTGCTATAATCACCCTTGCTGCGGTCTATGATAATAAATCAGTACAGCTGGCTAAGGCAGCCACTCCTGGAGTGAGACAAGATTAATACCAGAGCTTCACAAGTAAGTGCACTCATTCACAGAATGGGGGCAACCCTCATTCACACTTGAAAATAATGGGCAAGTAAGAAATAAGAGAGCTATACAAGTGTTGGTGTAGAACATGTGGCTGAAATACTGGAAAAAAAAAAGCAAGAAAGAAAACCACCAAACTGTTCTTTAAAGAGAGAAAAGCATATTGAATCTTTCTATTCACCTTTCTGAGGAATATGGAATGTGGAATATTTTCAGTCTGGGCAAGAGTGACAGAAAGTTCCAAAGTGAAATTTAGTCTGAAGTTTAAGCAGTTTAAATTTAAAAGGAGCAAAATTTTAGCTTTCGCTGAAAATCAAATTTTATGCAGTTCTGTATATATTACTTTGCATATATATAAGCTATTGAATGTTTTTACCATGAAATTAGCTTCTGCTATAGACTTTACCATGTAGATAGTAGAGTACAAAATTATCTTGGTTTTTCTGAGTAAACTGTAAAATTGAATTATGAATTTTGAAACTTTTTAGATGTATTCATTAAATATAGGGAGTATTTTTCTTAAAATACTTGTTCCTTAAAACTGAAAAAATGTCAAGTATCTACTCTACATTAAAATTCTGATAAATTAAGAGTTAAGACTATATTAAGGTTCTCCTAGGAGTCTGGAATAGAGTTGAATAAAAAATTGTCAGAATAGCTGGGCGTAACCTGCATAAGCTGATAAGTACAAGAGCAAGGAGTGACTCACTGTCTGCAGCTTTCAAGAGTGGCCTTACAGAGAGACATATGGGCTGGGTATAGAAGGAAAGTTTGTGGTACATGAGCAGAATGTCATTTCAGGATTACAGCCAGAAATAATAAAAGGAACAAAATAATTGATATATAAAAGACTATGATAAGCTCAGGGGACAGTGCATTCTTTAATGATACTGAAGCATATAGTACATAAGGAGAAGAGCTATGAAATTAAAATATAAAGGAATCTCATATCTAATAATGAAGGACTCTGTGCCTCATACTAAGAAGGGTTCATTTTGTCTGGCAGGCAAATGGCAAAAATCAACTTATTTAAGCTAAAGAATAGCATGAACAGATTTTAATTTTATAGCAATGTGAAGGACAATGAAAGGGGGATATGACTAAATTTAGGAAGGAAAAATCATTTAATTTCAATCTCTAAACACATTCTGAATCCTTTATTATCACTAATGCCATATTTCTTAAATATTGTTTTTCAGTTTTCCAAATTCAAAAAATAATTCCCCACCTTCATATTTAACTAAATAATTTTCAAAGTGAATCAGTCATTTTAAACTTAGAGACAAATCTGAAACATGTCAATAGTGAATTTCAGAATGTTTTACCATTCTAATGATATTCCTAATGGTTAATTCCTGCTTGTATTAGAATATTCTATAATTTCCTTTTATAATTATTTTATTAAGTGTTGGGGATGAATTGTGTTGTAGAACCAAAATACAGTGTTCCATGCTTTTGAGTTGATTGGTTGAAACCAGTAATTCCAAAGATAAAGATAATCATTTAACCATACAGTCTCCCTGAAAACAAACTCTCAGAACTAGTACATTTGCATATTTGCTACCCTTCTGTTAATAATTTTCCACTACATCTATTTGATTTTCAGGTTTTCTCAAAATGGCTTTTCCAGTTGCAATATGTAGTACATAATTATGACAAGAATGCAAACAAGTTACACAAAGTAAAAAATATAGTCTTGTCTTATCTACTTTTAACTCCACTGCCTGTGATTCAGTGTCAACAGTTGGTATCTACCTAGCATTTGAAGTATTTTCCAGCTTTCTCAGAAATATTAGCTAAAATGTTGACATTTAAAATAAAATATGCAAATTATCTCCTTTGAAAAAAAAGAAAGAAAGCTGCAAAGTGGATCCGAACTTTTTAGCCTGATCTTTCACTGAATATAAACAGACTGCAAGTTTTTAAAGGGGAGTGTTCTTCAAATAATGAGTAGCTGCTGGTAGCAAAATGCTATAGCATTTCCCCTCACTTCACCAGGTGAGAGGGCAGAGATCTGCTTCCCTACCTTCAAGCCAAGTGGAGAGGGCTCCTAGAGAAACTGGGAGTCCCTGAAAGAAAATGAACTCTGTCCAACTTCCCCACTTAAAATCTATAGAAACATTTAGAGCCTCATGATTATACCAGAGGGAGCACAGTAAAAACACTGACTGTACAAGACATGCATCCCTGGATGTAGGAGTATTCAGTCCCAGATCATCAAGAAATGGCCTTTGTCCCTTCTAGGGAATTCTTCAGGAAAAATTTGGCTGGAGCTGCTACATAATGACTAAATGAGAGCAATGGTAGAAACAACCCAACCCCAACACTTGGAAGTTCACATGGGCCAAGTGGCTGCTAAGAAAAATTGCCTGGCTCGAGCTATCTTTAGTGTTAAAATCCAATATAATGGAGACTGGACTTGAAAATATCCCAAGCAGATAAAACCATTTAAGCATGTAAATAAAACTAAACTTAGCTTATTTCATAATATGAGCTGAACTTAGCTTAGGTTATTTCTTGTAAATGCCTTAGATAATCGTGAAAGAGATTTAAGTATTCATCCTAAATAGTATAAGTATAAAGTCTAAGTGTAATAATATAATCGCTTTTAGCCAATCCCCTGCTATCTAGAAATCCCCATTGTAAACAATGTCCATTTGGTGAATCACATGGGTTAAGTGACTTTTCTTTCAATCCAATATTGCCCTACTCCAACTTTTCAGAGATTCCTCAAAAGCCCTACACTGGTTTCCAGGCTGACATATATATTCTCACATTTCTTTGACCATTTATTCACATTTTAGAAGGTAGAGCAAATGGAAACCACAGGTTAAAATCACATTTTCATAGCAGAAGTCATCTTAATGCAAGTTTTTTTAGCTGAAAAATTTCCTTTTCCCCACAAATGCTTAATTTACTAATAGACCCAAGGACTTATTATTACTGATTTTTTAAAAAGATGTTCTTCCTGTTCGGTTTGACCTTGTCAAATCTGTTTCCTTTGACCATTTTTGTAGCTGTACTGACTTTGATTTTTGAGCCCAGCAGATTCACTCTTATGCCAAACACTGAAAGGCCCCCTCCAGAGATATGTTCATGATTTGACTACTTATTATTTAGTTCTTGTCTTAATTGATGCTTCTTTAATATATTGTTTTCTTTAAAGCATTATTAAAGACAAACTTTTCTAAAGCATTGAATAGAAGAAAGAAATATTCTGTTCTCTCCTTTGAGTAAATTTAATGCAGAGTTGTTGTTTTTTTAATAAAGATACAAAATACCCACTTAATCCTGCTGTTGCCACCTATTGGGGGCCCTGTAACTTATGGAAAGTAGCAGGCTCCCCTGGGTCCTTCTCTATGACTGGCACTGTTTGGAGTGGGGAGGGAAGTAGTGTCTTCAATCTGTTCTCGTTTGCACTCAAGTCCTGCTATCAATGTAAGAGAAAACACATTCATACCCACCCAGTCTTCAAGCTAGCTATTCCCTCTGGCAGTTTTGCACTTCCCCCAGCTACCAGTTACTGAATTCCCTTTCCTCTTTGAAACATTTGCTCCATTTTCACTTTCTCAGTGTAATCTCCCTTGGCCTCGCTCTTTAATATCACAAATGGCCTTCTCATTCCCAAGACTCACAATATCCCTTACTCTGCTTGAGTTTTTCTTTTGTCAAACTACTTAACACTTTCCTGACATACTATATTATTTATTTATTTTTATTTTCTAGATCCTTCAACTAAAATATAAGCTTCATAAAGGTAGGGATCTGTCTTTTATTCACTGATATATTGGAAGCAATGAGATACCTGGCCTCTAGCGAGTACCTAAGCAATTAGAGTAATATAAATAGATGAAATTTGTAGCATGTTCATGGCACCTTTCCCAGTTTCTAGTGATGCTTGTTTTTCCTTTTAATATTTTATAGTGAATACTCATTCTAAAAGGAATCTAGTGTGGGAACGTTAGATCTTCTGAATAGAAGATCTTTTTTCATTACTGTATAACAAAAAATGAGTTTACATTGCCATTTTTTCCAAATGCCTCAAACAGTTTTTGATTTCCTAGCAAACCTAAATGATCTATAGGCTTGATAAGTGCCTCTTTTCCCACTGGAAACATACAGGTTAAACAAATTAATTGTCAAGTAGTATGCCATCTTATTAGCATGGAAACAGAGCCAGAAATATAAGTTGGAGGACTTTAATTGCTGTGGCATCAAATAATATTAGCTTAATGCATCCGACCTTTCTCAAGGAGAGACACGCAAATAAATATTTGTGCTGGTTTGTCAGGGAAACCTCTTCCAGGCAAAATAGTGTAAATATAATGTAATTTTTCTATTTATTGCACCGTGCATTCACAAATTTCTTGCAGGCCCTCACCCTGTTCTCATAGAACCTTGTTTAATTAAGACAGGATTGCATTCAAGTCATCTATCAAGTCATGTATGCAAACAGGATATCCTTGTTTAAATTTTTAGTATCTTTTAAAGTTTTCAATAATACAGTTATAGGAAACCTTCTGAACTGTTACAGAATGAAATCTTGAATTGCATTCGTATTCTCCCCAATTTCATTTTTAGAGAGTAATCTGTTTTTTCAATTGAGAAAATTAAAAATTTTATTCAGGGCCTAGTTGGTGGCGCAGCGGTTAAGCGCTGCGCTGTGGAGCTGTCCGCAACGGCAAGCAAGTTCGACCCCCGGCTGGGGAGATTCCCATATGACACAGCTGACCTCCCCTGCCTCGCCCACTGCTCCCCTCAGCAGTGTATTTCCATCGATCTGCCTGTTCTGCTCCCCACTCTGTCTCTGATGAACCCTCTCGCCACCCCATGCCTCTGGCCTGTACCCCAGCTTGTAGGCATAAATAAATAAATCTTTAAAAGAAATTAGTAAAAAAAAGTATTCATAAAATATTAATTCATTACATAGCATTAATAGTATTTTTAGTGGAAAAGAGCTTCAAAAATGCTTGAGAATAGTGATAATAGTGATATTGCTTGATATTTTAAATATCTGGCTTAGTGGCAGATAGCCAGATTCTTAAATGTAAATGTGTGCACACACAGTATGTTGTGATAGGTTGTTCTGGCTATACTAGAGAGTAATCTTAACTTTCATTTGGGTACGGCATCATACCATTGCATTAATATTCCTATGACACTTACCTACCTTAAATATTTTATGTTGAACAAGATTTTCATATTTTAATAACGCATATACCTGATATTAACCTGGGATTTTTCTGAGCAGATGAATTAATAGTATAGCTTTTAAATTTTCCCTTTTTAACCCGAAAACTTTCCAAATTATTTTTAATTTCCAATTACTAACGACAAATTACAATAAATACCCCTATACTTAACATTTTTCTGATTCTCTTTGTAGCTTTCAGACCTCAGCTAAACTAAATGATGATTTAGAGTTAAAATATCAGAGTTAGGCGTGGGGCGCAAGAATAATTGCAGTTTCGTGTGTAAATTTAGGGATCAACTTATTGTGGAAATAGAAATTTAAAGTAACAAATGCTTGCAGTGACGAAGTGGAGTATTTGGTTCTTATTAATAGACTGAAATTCCCAGTACTTTCTGATATAAGTACATTGAAAGTTTCCCAAATAGTTAAAAAGTAACTTGGCAGATCAAGAATCGTTTATAAAATTCAGCAGTAAGATCTTTTTCTAAACTGGGAGAAATGATGAAAAGACTATATTTCCCTGAGACTAAAAATACATAAAAATGATCAAAGATATTTAGCAAATTATTTTTACAATAGGATATGTGGACCTCAGTAACATAATCTGAGATATAAAAAATGCCATGAGCAATATTATCTGTGCCTTGGTGAATAAGCTGACATCAAAGATGTCTCTAAGGTTTTGATCCCTAAATGAAAGCAGTTACCTTAACTGCTATGCTGTGCTGTTGCTTTAGGTCAGACAGCTTGAACTTCTTGCTTTCAGATATTCTGAAGTGTGAAGTCATTAATCAAAAAAATATAGAAAATTATTCTCATCATGTTTCCTATCAAACCTTATGAGAAGTATTATGCACAAATATAAATGTTTATAGCTACTAGGGTAAAGTTGTGGATGCAATTTTTCCTATTATCATAAGGCATTATAACTGCCTTCCCATGTGGGATTATGTGCCTATGGGCATGTACTGGAACTGTCAGAACAGCCTAACCCAAGTTCTAAGAGTTATATAAGGCTAATATTTCTTACCTGAGCTGAGTGATGGGGGTAAAACATGCCCAAAAGATCAATTAATTACCTTTTGTTGTTCCATTATATAAAAAATCTAAAGTACTGACCCTGAGTGTTTCGTAAATACTTTCTAAAAAATTGTAAATAATATTCTGTACTTGAACACAGCAAATCTGGAAAATGTGGTTTCCTTGTGACTACCTAGCTTTAATATACAGGAACCAGCTGGAAGCGATCTTGTGACTGGAGTGGGGAGGCTGGTTTATTCAACCTCAGATTTCATAGATGTATGCATTTTTTGAGTCAGGCCACTGAATCATTTTTCTGATTTCCTTCCATATAATTATAGGCTTGAATTTAAAGTGAAGAAATGAGTTTCTCTGTTAATATAGAGTAAAATTAGGTCAAGGAATTAGAAATAAGAACTATCTGGGCCTGATAGAACATAAGGCTAAAAGTTAGGGAAAATATATTTAATCCTACTTCCACAATAATTAGTTGTTTGAAAGGTTACGAAAATGAATTTCACCAATTCCTACATATGTTAAAATAAGATAAAGTATGAAAGACTTTAAGACTCTAAATACAAGATTATTTTTTAATTCCTTGGACTCAGCATTTTAATGCTGATATTTTTTTCTCTTATTTTTTTCTGTAGCCAACAAACAGAAATATAAATTGATACTGAATCCTTTAAAGGATTTTATAATAATCACAAAAGAGGGAAGAGTAGCAAACCAAAAAGTAAAATTAAAATATACATTTCTGACAACTATAATAGTTTCTCTTAAAGTGTAAGATGCTTTTAGAGTAGAATTATTAAGAAAATATATCTTCTTTTATTATCCCAGACTTGACCCTTCACTTGGGTCAAGTTGCTTTGGGCCTTCTAAATAAATGTGACAAATTACAGAAGAATGGAGGGATTCCAGTGAGAAAGAGCTGGCAGGAACAAAGTGGAAGCAATAGCACTCTGTAGATGTTTATATTTCCTAAGAAGTTGGGGAGTGAACTTAAAGCTATTGAAAACCATTTGCCATTGTCCCTCAAGTTCTTCTCTTTAAAGATATGGCAGTGAGATCTACCAGACATATCTCCTGTGACAGTATGCAGGATTAGGTACCGCTTATGGATAGCTATAAACCCTCAGACTCTGTGTTATCCAGACATCACTAAGGCACCAAAGTAGCAGACTTTTATTACCAACTTGGATTTTGTGTCCTCAGCTTCAGTAACCCTGTTAGGACAATCAATTTTACCAGCATTCCTGGGTTTTGTTATGCTGCTGTAGACAGAACAAACTTGTATTTTCCTTTCTTACCATCAATTTTTAAAAAGCATTCATATCAGCTACTTCCATCATTCGCCTGTCAATTCGCTATGGAGGTTTCTCAAAATTCAGCAAATTTTAAATTAAACATGCATTCAGGACAGAAAATCTCTTTTGCACTTAGGCCAGAAAGTGCTGAATTATTTTGTGGTGATTGAAGGGGTTTCCTTCTTTCAGGAAGCCATCATAAGACACTGCACCCCACATAGCATGAAAGCCCAAGCAGAACAGATCATTGAATATTTTTAATATCTTCCTCAGGTAAACCTTTTTTCAGGTTCTTAAGCTGTGTTCCAGACTCAATTATCAAATCACTATCTGTTCTTTGTCTTCCAAAATTTTACAGAAATAATTTGTCTGCATTTGTTCTCGTCCCCATTCTCGGTGGAAATCAATATTTTTATCCATGTGCTTTCAATGTAGTAGTTTTAGTTGCAATTTTTCAAGATAGTACTAGTGATTAGAAATCTTTGTGTTTATTTTTCCTTCTTTTTTGAAAAAATCCTCAATATCAAGTAGGAGTGATGGGCTCTGTTTGTTAAGAACATGTGGCATTTGTATCCTCACAGGGAGGTATTTGTGGGTTCTGTGTCAACTATGAGGTCTTAGGAGTTCCCTCAGGGGTACATACAAGAGAGGACGTGACTAGGGAAGAGTTCCAAAACTCTTTTAAAATAGAATGTTCCGGAGCCTCCCCGGTGGCGCAGCGGTTGGGCGCTGCGCTGTGGAGCTGTCGGCAGCGGTGACGCGAGTTTGACGCCCGGCCAGGGAGAATCCCATATGGCACGGCAGAGCTCTCCTGCCTCGCCCGCTGCTCCCCTCAGCAGTGTATTTCTGATCTGCCTGTTCTGCTACCCGCTGTCTCTGGTGAACCCTCTCGCCGCCCCATGCCTCTGGCCTGTACCCCAGCTTGTATGTATAAATAAAAAATAAATCTTTAAAAAAAAAAAAAAGAATGTTCCTCTTTTATTGGGTTTATATATTGCTTTTCCAATTATGGCTATATTTAAAGAAGAAATTATTTCAGGAAATCACTACGTTTAACATCTGTGATTACCAAAAGAATAAAACCAGTATAGAAATATGAATGTGAGTAAAGTAAATATCATAATGGGAAATTTCCTGAGTGCAGGAAATATACATAGGGGCAGTCATGTGAGAAATACACTGGTGGTCCCCAGAAGTACAAACTCATTATTTAATGTAATTAGACATGTGAGTGGATACAAGTTCAAATTTACTAATCCATTACAGTTGATATTTCAGGAGTGATAAATGATAAATGAAATGCCAGTGAGCAATACAAAAGAATGTCAGAATCTAAAGAGGGGAGAAGGCTTGATGTATTCTACTCTTTAAAATAGAAAGGAAAACCAGAGGCTATTTGAAACTTTCTATTCCCATTTAGAAACCTACATATCGACTATAAGAACTGGTAAAATTTCTTAAACTATGGTCATGTTTTCATACTGATATCTTTAATGTCCTGTACCCATTGTGTCTTCTCAGAAAAACTTTTCACTAAAAGCCTTTTCACAGTCAGTTTGGAGAATGTTGCATTCCACCATGGGTGGTGGTACAAATAAAGAAAAACAGAAGTGAAAGAAAGGCAGTGAATTTGGAGTAGGAAAGATAAGGAGTGCACTCCATTCTGGCTGGGCGTGCTCTGAGAAATGCACAAGTTGCAGGAATACTCAGAATGTGCAATTTTTCCAACAGAAACACATGCTCTCTAAGGATGAGGAACTATTTTCTCTGCTATGTGAGCAAAAATAAGACAGCTGCTAGGAAACATGATCAGGAGATATTATTAAAATGCATAAAATACAAGCTTGTATTCCACTCTCTCCTAAAATTATTGAGTCAGCATTGAATAGCAATGTGCACAGGTCAGCTCCCTAGATTTTAATGGATTCATTTGCAAGAGAAAAGTGCACAGTGTCCGAAATTAGTTTCGCATATAGCTTTCCTTTTCCTGAGTTCCCCAGAGAAAAAGGAAAACAAACAATACCTTGGACCTACTGCTCCTCATTAGGTCCAGATTTTAAAAGTCCTTTCTCATGGTTTATCATGTGGTTCTTCTATCACTTGTTAGTAAAGGAAAAAGAAAAGACAGCTCACAGGTGGGATGTGATGTCAGTGAGTGGTTACTGATCTATCCTTTCTATCTTTATATTATTTTTAAAAAGGAGAAAATATGAAAATTTGCATGGCCTGGAAAGATAAAATTATCAATAAAAAGTTTCTTAATGAAATGTTCTTCAAATTAGAGTTCACAGCCCAATAGTGAATTGTGAAATCAATCTAGTAACTTGCAATCAGAATTATTGTCTTAATAAGTTGGAGTTAAATTGAATAAAATCAAATAGCATCCAGAACAGAAATGCACCTCTAATGTAGAGGTTAGTAATATTGCCTAAAACTTTTGTTTCAGTTGTGAGCATATGTAAATGTGTGTGTTGCATCAACATATAAAATGTACTGTGAAATTAAAGTTGTTTGAAAACCACTCCTTTAGAGTAATTACACCCAAATAAAGAACAGCTGAGGTGGGTTAACAAAAAATATAGACTAATTTATGTCTACATCGCTAAAAGTACATGATAGAAAGGAAAAGGTAAGCAAAGATTTATTTTCTGGGATGAGTAGAAGCTTTCCCATCGTAATGTAATTTTCATTGATAGAAATCTAACTACCCATATTATAGATTAAGACTTCAATTAGTATGCCAAGGAAAGCAGCCATCAAAATTAGGAAAATGTTCCTAAAATGTTAATATATTTTGGGTTCTACTTGCATGCTCAGGTATTCTGAATGAAGGCAAATGAAATTCACTTCCAAATCATCCTTCATTGTGTTCTTTCATATTCTGGAACAGGTTGACATTTCATTTTAAAGCAGTGATTCTCTTTCAGAGGGTCCACAAGATCAAAACTATTTCATTATAACATTAGGATATTATTTGACTTTTTCAGTCCTCAGAAGTATATACTAGAAGTTCTCAGAGGCTAAATAACTCATCTCAGATATTTCAGAAGATTGAATGCATAAGCAGACATAGGAGCTATCAAGTAAGACATTTTAGAGATTTGCAAAAAGTCCATAGAGCTATTTCTTTATAAAATGTTCTTTTGTTAACACTTTGTGGTCCACTCATGTATTAGTACGTGTTTTTGTCACCAGTATCAGGTGGCCACTCATGTATTAATATGTGTTCATGTAGTCTCCGGTTTTTCACACCACGGTGGATTTATTTGGAACTATTAGGAGCTATTTCTTTGATCGTACTCAGTCTAGAAGCTTTACACATTGTTTTGGTGAAAGTGTAAGGTGTTTTATGAGAGATATTACAGTCTTTTTAATATCCAGTAGTTCAGGAGTTGTGTGTGTTTTATTGAATGCTTATACCATTCATGCGATGGCACAGAAAATGGCTGGCCCCAAGGGCTGGTAAATTTAAAGGGCACCAGCACACAAAGTGTTAACACAAAATCAGTTCACTTTATTTTCAAACGAAGTTATAAATATGTATTTTTTAAGTTGTCCTCAATTTACATTTCTGGTAATGTAATTTTGATAACTATAATTTATAGTATACTATATCCCACTAAGTAAAATTTAAGGGATTCAAAAATATTTAAGCAAAGGAACCCATAGACCTCAAAGGTTGGGAGCTGCTGCTTTAGGAAAAAATTATTCATTTTATTAAAATAATAGAGCTTGCACTGTTGAATTTCTCTGTTAAATTCTCCTTGTCTCAAATGTCCATATTCTGTATATAAATTCTACCCAAAGCCAGTGACTTCTATTTCATAGAGAAAATTAGAGGATTGGCAATTAAGAATTGTCTAACAAGCACAAACTTTTTAGAATTTATGAAATTAATACCTTTTCTATACTCATAGTCTCTTTATAATTTCTTAAAGAGACAAAAATGAACATATTAATAATATGACTCAATAACTGGTCTTTCTGTAGTATATGAAAATTAGAAGCAGAATTATATAACCTTAAAAATATGCTTAGCGATGAGTATTTGGTGATCTTACTTAGAAAGATAACCTGACTTACTTATGTAAATCTAATCTTATATGTTGTTTTTAGAGAGATGAACCAAAAAGAATGATTTGCCTTAGAAAATCTGATCAACAAATTAAAAAAATATAAATTAAAAAATAAGAAATAGCTATAAGAACAGACAAGAACTTTTGTTTTTAATGATCATACTATGTTACACTCTCTTTCACTCTTTCTCAAACATTAATTCCACTCCACCACCAATTCTAATGTGTTTATTGATCACCTGCTCTATGAAAACTCTTTTAGGCTTTCAAGGTACAATGGTCAGCAAAAATGAACAAAACCCCTGCCCACCAGTAGCTCATAATCTCATGAAAAATCACAAATAAAGGCAATATTGCAACTGTTATACCATCTATCAATAGGAGGCACATTGTTCTATAAGGGAAGAAAGGTTGACAGAAATAATAAAAAAAAAATTTTGATTGATGAACCAGCAGTTGAAGATATATTTGAATTAAATTAAGAAACAAACGTAAGTAGGTTGAAAACATTTAAAAATCTATAATCAAGTCTCAATATTATGTAAATGATTGGTTGGTTTATATGACTGAAGTCTGTAAATTCATCAAACTAAGCACGAAATTCTGATTAATCTTATATATCTTTTACCATTAAAAATGAAGGTCCACTTTGTGATTATGTTTTGCTTCTTCCAGATTGAATTTAATTACTTCCTTATTTTATGACACTCTAGTATCATAGATTATCAGCCTTTGATAGTAATTCTATCTCTTTACTGTGAATTTATGAATGTGGCTAATTAATTCACAGCATTAATTTGGCAAGGTCAATAAATAGCATGAGAGATTATAAACATCTGGATTGAAAGTGTAAGACCTTTGAATTAAAGTGTTTAGTTTTCACTTGATATAAATCTTAATAAAAACTCTAGGCTATTTGTACAAGTGACATCACTCAGAGCAAATTGATGGTGTATGTATGATAAACTGCTTGTATGCATAAAAATTCTTGATATTTACTGGAATTAGGTACAGCAGATGTCACATTAACATTTGGCAAGAAAAGCCCAAATGAATGATTGGAAAAAGTAAATAGTCTAGAGGGTTTTAATAGAATGTGTGTACACACCAGAGACTTCAGAAAACTATTAAATATTGAAATATATAAACTGACATTGTACCTGGGGATGTATTTGGAAAGAATGAGCCCAAGATCAATGACTGAGGTGTGATTTCTCTTCTACTTTTTAAATCCCAGAGATGTTTCCTTCACCAAAAATACTGATCAACATTTGTAAGGAATATAGAAACGATTAGGAAAATAGTAGGACGGCTAGTCAATGAAGTAATAATTTTATTAACTATCTGCTATACAGAACCATAATATACACAAATACTTCACTGTCCTCATAATGAGAACATTTAAAATTCACCAAGCATATTCATAATGTTCTTCATACAGATGAAGTAAATTCAAGTCAATATGTGGCTAACCTAAAGGTTAGATTAGATGCAGAGTGATAATAGTTGAAAGGCTGTAGAATAATGGAGTAGAGAAAAGAGAGGCTTATATTCCAATTTCCAACACTATCCTGTTGAGTACACTTGAACAAACCTCTTGATTTCGTTGTTACTCAGTTATAAGATGTTATCATACAGAACTTGTTTAAATTTATTTTTAAATAGTCAAATTACAAGTATGATGGGTATTTGTAACAATTACAGTAAAATTGGTATTGGTAATTATTAGAGATATATAAAAATTAGGAAAGAAAAGTAGAGATAAACTGATTCTGGAAAATTACACTACGATCTTAGATTCTGCCTTTTATTGAAGAATGGAATGTACTGTGGGGGCAGTTGGCTTCACAACATAGTACCAACCTCCTGCTATAACTTGAAGTAGCAACTATATATATGAGCTGTACTTTCCCCACTTAGCTTGAACTTATTTGCCAGAGATGAAACCAAGAAAAGAAAATCAATCTACTTGGCCCAATACAAAGACCTCTGGTAAAGGTGGAGAAGAGTTAAGCTGAACTAAGCAGATAGGGCTTTAGGAAATGGATGAAAGACCAGAAATGCCTGTTAGAGATAGGAAACTGAACAGAGTAGCAAAAACATTGTATAAATTCCATATACCCAACTTTGTTAGAGAATGAGCAAAATACATAGTTAAGGAAAATGAGAAAGAAACAGAAAGCAAAAAATTATATAAACCAAAGGATCAAAAACACACTTTAAAAACAACCTTTGAAAGTTGACCACAGATCTTTGACTTTCAGAGTGGGAGGAGGGTGGAGGAAAATCAGCCAGTAATGGGGAAGTATATTGCTAGTTAGATTTAAATAAAAATTTTACTGACTAAAAAAATTTTTTTTAAGAAAGTGTAATCTATGTGAGAGAAAGAAATTTCACATATTGATAGTGGAAATGTAAAATGGCTTTGATAAAATAGACAATTTCTGCTGACACTGAACATTTGCCTTCCCTAGCACCTTGCAGCTTCACTGGTGGTATATTCACAAGAGAAATGAGCATATCTAGCTACCAAAAAAAAAAAAATACCCAAAACAAAACATGTACAAAGATGTTCATTGCAGCTTTATTCAAAGTAGTTAATACTAGATGTCCATCAATAGGAGAATGGATAAATTGTGATATAGTCATACAATGAAGTACTACACAGAAATAAAAAGTGGACTACTAGAGCATACAAATACATAGGCAAATATCATAGATAATATTTTCAGAGAAAAAAGCCAGATACATAATGTACCTTCAGTATGATCAGTATAATCAATGATTGTAAAAATCAAGCCACAATTTCAGGGAGCACTTATAAGATAAGAGAAAAACATTATTTCCATTGAATCTTAATAAGAATATCTACAAGGATTTTAGGAGAAAATCAATCGTGTGTGTGTGTGTGTGTGTGTGTGTGTGTGTGTGTGTGTATTTAAATATATATACACATATATATTTAAATATATATATATATATATATATATATATATATATATGTATCCACAAGTGCTGGGTATAAAATTGTCATTTCTAAATGATCTTGTGTCTGGTGGCCTGAGGGTGCTAAGTGACCATTTGCTGATAGAGCATAGTCACACTTCAGATTATAAATACTCGATAGTTATAGTATGTGATTCAAGATTAGGCTATCTTCCTTCTACTCATTTGGATAAGAACAAACCCTAAATTATATTCAAATAAGGAGTTAAAAACTGAAAGTAATAATAAAAAATAGAATAAATGCTGGTCATCTATAACTGAACATGGAAGACACCATCAGTCGAGTCCAGCAGGGTCCCAATCACACTCTTTTCTAGCATATATTCAAAATTTTAACTGGCTTCTAAAATTGTTATAGCTACATTGATTTCAAAATAGTCACTTGAAAGCACAGATAACAAGGGTGAAATAAAGCAAGGTAAATTTATTTCTTTATCTCATCATGCATGCCCTTGAGTCTTAATAGTGCCTAATCAAAATCCCTGGAGAGGAAGATTTTAAAGGTAAACTAGGGAAAGTCAGCAAGAAAAAGAGGCAATAGATAACTGAACAGCTAACTTTTCTAATAAGTTATGGATGATATACTCTTTATACTTACTTTTTTCACACTTACAAATTAAAATCTCAGATCACATTTCTCATTTTCACCTTTTCTGTATTTCCTTGAGGAATATCTGACATTTTTTTCCATTTTCTCTCAGTAATGATTCAGTGTGAAAGAACTGGATTTTGAATTTTCTGTTACTGTGTAATATTGAGGGAAGGCATTTCCCATATCTAATGATGTTGGCTTGTTTATTTTTTTGGAAAATATGATTTTCAGTGTGTATTTCAGAAGAATGCTTCTTTGAAATAGAAATTTGTCAGGTTAATGTTAAAATTCCTTCCATGGTAAACTATTAGAGTTCTTCCAGTCCCCTAAATCAGAATTAATCACTGTATGCCATATAGTATTTTGATCATACTTCTTTCAGGGTACTGTTTGGTCTAACAAACATGAATATTTCACTCATAAGATTGTAAATATATGAAAGAAGTAAATATGTAAAATAAATGTTTTTGAATGAATAAAATAAAGCTTAATAAGATATGTATAGCATTTTTGAAAGTCCTTGTTGGGCAGTGGAGGGGGGGGAAATGCAGTACTATATAGAATTTATTTGTCTAACTATTCTAAAGTATGCATGTATACAGGTAGAGCATAAAGGAATGCAGTATACATGGATTGGGAGAAGATATTGACCCTCAGAGACATGTAAAAAGTTAATGCACAACTGAAATATTATATCAGATCATGAATCTCATTTTCCCAAAGCAGATAGGAATCAAATCACCTAAGGACGATAACAGAAGCATTAAACATAATGATGTTGAGGAACAAAAGCATATGAAACAAAGTCACTGGTAATTGCTTTAGACTGGGAGCAATGCAGTCTTTCCTAACTGAAAATTGACAATAGAGTGTCCAAGAGAGAAAGCTTTGGAGTTATGAGGTAGCTAATGGCTAGCAAGCCTATGACCTATGAATATATCAATCACCAAGATTTGAACCAAGCTGATCATAATTCAGAGAAAGAATAAATCTAACTTACTCTGGAAAATGGGACTAGGCGTGAAAAAGGAACACAATACCAGGGTGAATATTGATGATAATATAACCTCCATTTCCTCCTAAGTTGTCTCCAAATTATAAAGACCTTTAAAAAAATACATTATTGTCCCCTTAATAGGTAGTATGGTGATTAGAGATAATGTGATTGGGAAAAAAATTCCAAAACGTGAGCTGAGAGTTCTATAATTTTTTTATGGAAACACAGACAGTCGAGACCATTTGCTCTCAAAATCATATGGAGTCCTTGTCTGTAGCTTATGTGTATATAGTGTGGCTGTTTTTATTTAATTTAGGTACATAATAGTCATCAGTAATATTTTGTGGGCCAGTAATATATGAGAAAGTCAACTGACACAGAATTGTATGTTCAAACATAATGCCTCTTAAATGCAAAATACAAAGTTTTCAATAACTTAAGGACATTGAAAATGTAAAGTAGTTGATAATATTCTTAATTATACTTGTAAAATAACATTACTTTGTATAACATGATCATTCATTGTAATATGTGTGTTTAACAAATAAGGAAGTGATAAGTAATGAAAATAAAATATTACAATATAATAGGTTTTCCACAGATAATCATAATCAAAGCTAATTTTGATTAAAGAGAGTATGAAAACATTCAAAGAAATGTATTATTCCACTAATGGATATGGAGGGAAAAGAGAAAGATATATCTTCTTTGGGGGACAGAAGGGATGGGAAGGGATCTGATATATTTTAGATATGATTCATAATGCATATTTGTTTTATTAGAAAGCTATTTTGATTTTCATTTTGGAAAGAAAATGTTGTGATAATATTCTGAGTAGAGATACCAAATCATGCATGCCATTCTGTCTCATTTCTGTTCATATATTTTTATAATAGTCTCACTCCTACAGTATGTAGTGTACTCAGTAGTTTTGATTCTTGCTCTTCATAATATAATCCATTATATCATCTGTGAACAACAGCAAAGCATACCCCTAGAGTGAATGTTAAATCATATTTTCCAGTTGATTTAAAAAATTACCCAAATCTTTTGAACTTAGTAAACCAATCATGCAACTTATCACACACAAGAGTCTTCCATGAGATTCTGTCTTGGTTAATGTACCAGCCACTTTCTATACCATCTTGCCCTGTTTCCATGTCAGCTATGATTCCACCAGTGTGAAGGCACCTGGCTCAAAAGACACTAATCTATAGTTTGCGAAATCTAAATCTAAAGAGTGTGGTTAACCTAAAGCAAGACTATTTCTAAAATATATACTGTTATCAATTATTTTCAACCAGATTTTCGCTTTTTGGAATGTGAAAAAAAATAGAAATATAATCAGAGAATTATTAGCTGATGAAAAGTTAAAAAGGATACAGAGAAGCAATGAAACAACAAGGCCCATTAGGGCCCATGAGTAAGTAAAGATTAGTTTGGACTAACCTCCTTGTACTTGTTTCTTCATCTATAAAAAATACATGTGATAACAATATGCCTATATTATAGAGCTATTTTTATAACTGATGAGATAAAACTTATAAGGTTCTTAGCAAAGAGTCTGGCATATTGTAGGAACTCATAAAAGTTAAATGCTGCTTGCATCACATTATAGTGTAATAATCATTTTAACTCTGTCTTTACCATTAAGGTTATGTGCTTTTTTGAGAGCAGGGATTCTCCTATTCCTAATTGTATTTTTGGTTGCTAAAACAGCACCTAGCACAGCGCAGGTACTTCAGTAATTGTTAGATAACTGAAATAAAGATTATTTTCCTCCCTTCATCCATCTTCCTCACATTTGCCTTCATACCCACACATCCTCATCATATTTTAGGACTCTAGGAAAGCTGTAGTATTCAAGTAAAAACTGAGATTTAGTTCACATTTAGATGATATAAAATCAACTTGACTTTGACATTTTTTATACTAAAAGAAGCAATCCCAATCTGATCTCACAATTAATATAGTTAAGTCAGATACTCAAAGTATGGCGAACAGATGGGGTATAGGCGAGACTTATTGCTAATGACACAACAAAGAATAATCACTATCAATTAGGTTTCTACTAAAGATTTAACAAAACACAACATTTCATAATTTTAGGACCAGAGGGATCTTTAGAGTTTATCTAAGTCTTAACTTCAGCATTACAAATGAGGAAGCTGAGATCCAGATAGGAGAAATCATTTACTTACACATCAGAGAGTTAGGGTCTTAAATTGTGACTACTTATGGTTGTAATGGTCCTTCCACTATACCACACTTCAGAGAAAAATGTAATGCATGCTAATTATATGAACTAACATTGTATATTTAGACACAAGTGTAGGACAAAGCATAAACTCATGGCCTCGGATTTAACTCCATTAGCGGTAAGCAGCTTTCTACTCTATCTTTCAGGAAAAAGTAATCCAGCAGTAATGAAGCTCTCTTCATCATTGTCTATAAACATACTAAATTATTTATTAATGAATATCGCAGATGTCAACCAGAATAGAAAACTAATAGCTTATACTGCTTTAATTTATTTGATTTACACGTATTGTCAGAGACAACCTTTATGGAGAAACATATAATAATTAAACACTTGTCAGAATGGCTAAATGTCACTATAAAATAAACTAGCAACCGAATCTCTTGGGATAGTTTTGATATGTCACTAGTTCTCCTGGGAAGAGAGGCGTTTGAAGCACCATATTTGCTAAATGTAGCCAATGTAGAAAGTTAATAGAATCAATAGATTTCACCTATGGAGCTAAGATTAATGAGCGAGGCAAAAATCCAACCAAGTTTGGGAAATAACGAGTTAGTGAATTTTAGGAACACTAGGGATAAGAATAGGTTATTTTAGTGAAGGGTCAGTATCATAGTTAAATAACCTATAAAATGTTTCTTTCCTCTTTCTTCTGATTTTCCATTCTATACTCCTCCTTTCCCTTTCTTTGTCTCTATTTTACACAAGATCTCCAAGAATTATCTAAGCATTTTTGGTGCTTCATGTACTCTTCCTCTTATATCTCTCCAACAACCCTACTACAGGACTATTAATTTTATAAAATAAAATGTTTCTTCATAACATTTTTATCACTGATATCAGATTTTAGCCTACTTGAGAACTTTGCTCAGTAATTTCCTTTAGTTCTAGGGCTACTCATGATTTTTTTTAGAGATACTGATTCTTAGATGGAGCATCTCAAAGATAAAATCTGGAGCCTACTTGAGAATAATGTCTATCTCTATTAAGATAAAATGATGATGCATTGCTGTGTTTCACTAAAATTAATTGTTTATTTTTAAATCACAAGGGTCCCAAAAATGAAGATTTATTCTCTCCTGTTTGCTTTCTATTATGTGACTCTGTAAAAATAAATTAACGGGTGAGTTAAAAAGGATTCTGCTTTTAGCCATGATGAAATAACTGGTAGTTGTTTCCTCCTTTCACAAACAACTATAAAACTGGTCAAAGTATGTAAGGCAATGGTTTCTAAACAGTTCACAACAGACATGATAGGATAGTAATCCCTGAAAGAAAGGAAACATATGAAGTTAACCCCAGTTTTATCTTCTTTTTCTGTATGAAGTAACTTTCCAAACTATGATCCAGTGAGTCAAGCCCAAGCTGAAACCCTATATTTCACTGAAAATAGAGAAATTGAAACAGCTAAAATTTGGAGGGCAGAGAGCAATACATGAGGGACCTGTACAGGGATTGCAAGACAAAATAATGAATTGGTAGTTTCTAAACATAGTTGGCCAATGGCTGGGCTGTCCACCCACAGAGCTGAACTCCAGAAGACCTGTCAGAACACTCCCTAGGGCTTCACATTATGGGACTGTGAGGTCAATGAAAATACCAGAAGTTTCAGGTTCTGAGACACATTAAAGATAGTCCAATCAGAATGAAATAGCTTCACTGAGAACTTCAGGCTTTCAGTTGAAAATGAAGAACATACTTTAAAAATAAATAGCCTGTGTGGCCATACAAATGGCCATACAAATAAGGATAAAACTAAAACAGATATGCCACATTGAAGAATAAACACAAAACTTCTGAATCAAGGGGGTCTATTAATAACTTATTTCCCTGAGAGAAAAAAAATCTAATATATATTTAAATAACTCAAAATAATTTACGCTCATAGCAATACATAATTTATAATATCCAGTGTACAATTAAAAAATTAGTAGATATGTAAGCAAAAATAGCAATCCACAGAAAAAGGAGGAACAAAAATACATAAATGCAAAGTAATTTCTGCACAAAGTTTATAGCAGATTTATTCATATTAGCACAAAAATTAAAATCAAAGATGTTTCCATCAAGATATGGAAAAGTAAACTTGGTATAGTTATACAATTGAAAAGTATTTAACAATAAGTAGAAATAAATTACAGCTACATCTGCAGCATAAATTCATCTCAAATGTTACAATGAGTAAAAGAAGGCACATAAAAATACATACTCTGAATCCATGTACATAAAAAAAAAGCTCAAAAACAACTTAAATTTTTAGTGGTAATAGAAATAGGAAATATGATTGGCTATGGGGATGAGGTAACTAAAATGGGTACAAAAATATTTCTAGAATTATGAAAATGTTCTAAATATTTTTTGAGATGCCAATTGCCTGGGTGTATAGATTTGTCAAAACTCATTGATCCTAAGGTCTATGTATTTCACCACAGATAAATTTCCCATCAATTAAAAGAAACTGCAAAAATAAATAAATAACATATGTACTGGGAAACCATTTCATATTTAAAATCTTATGTAAAAGAATGCTTTGTAATCCATAAAAGCATTCCGGGAAGCGTAAATTCCTTTTCTTAGCATGACATTTTTTTCATGACATAAATACTAGCAATCTAGCAATAAGCATACAAAGAACATGAGGTTATCTCAGTCTCCAATTCCCAACCACAACCTCCAGTTTGCACCTACCTCTGGAATGTTCTGTATCTTCTTTAAGAAATCTACTAAATTGTATAGTTGAGATTGTAGTGATTGCATTATGTAAGCAATGGCAATACAAGCTCATTTTGATGACTAAGTAGAAATTCAGTGTAGTAAATGAATATTATTAGATGGATACAAGTAGGCAACTAAAGACAACTAGGCAAGCTGCATGTTAAATAGTGTGAAGTAAAAGTTGATACATGTATAAAGGAAGACTATATTAACAAAATGACAAAAAAAGGAATATGCTTCATTTTATCTGACCTATAGAAGTTATACTTATAGAAGCAGAACAAGAAGCACATCTGATGTTGATATGTCTGTCACTCTATTCTATGGCCTGGTCTTTATCACCTGTGTTGGAAGTCTGACAGTAGATTTTGGACACATTACTTACTCACATAATACCTTATGCTTGAGCTATTAATATGAAGCATTACCATTTATTATTCACCGTATCAAATTCAAGGAGTAAATTGCCTTCTTGTAGACAGAAAATAGAATATTTAAAATGAAAATATCACAGTAGTCCATAGTACAACTTTAATAGTACATTAATAAATCCTATATAAAGCCAGTCACTGTAATAAATACAGATACTGGAAGTATTACTGCTGTCATAATTACAGAATTAAAAGATAAAGGTTATGCTATTTGAAGAAAATCATGCTTGCATAAATAACAACAGCTCTTCAAACTTCTATGCAGCTAAAATCTCTTAAGCCAGTCTGCCGATCTTTATATGACTATACTGTGTTGATGAATATTTTCAACACAACTAAAAGTTTATTTCATTTATAAGACTTGGTAAAGTTTATATTACAGAGGAAGAAAGATGTAACCTGATTCTCCCAGTAAGCACACTTTGCACAATTCCAGGCTTACTGAACATGTTACCTATCTTTGTGCAAAGAATGTTTTGGGGCCCTGCAATTGTACAAAATTTAACATGCATTGATAATGTACCATTCACTATGGAAAGTTTCACAAGTACCAAACAAGACTAGGTGATGGTAATGGCAAATCTCTCCAGTCTGAAACTAGCCCACATTCCTATAGTAATTGCATTCTGAAAGTTCTGTTCTTCTGGATATAGAACTCAGTCTTAGTGCCAGAGACATAAATATTGAAACAATTGAAATAAGATTTAAGGGCCTCCCTGGTGGTGCAGCGGTTAAGTGCTGCTCTGTGGAGCTGCGGCGACTGGAGTTCAATGCGCAGCCAGGGAGATTACCACATGGCACCTCAGGCCTCTCCTGCCTCGCCTGCTGCTCCCTTCAGCAGCGTATTTCCGTCGATCTGCCTGTTCTGCTCCCCACTCTGTTTCTGGTGACCCCTCTCACCACCCCACGCCTCTGGCCTGTACACCACCTTGTATGCATAAATAAATAAATCTTTTAAAAAATAAATAAATAATAAAATAAATAAATAAGCTTTAATTCTATGGTCTTAGCATCCCAATGCTCTTAATTTGCTACATAATCAACAGACAGGGCCATTTCAAAATTGAATTATAAGAAGGCAAACTGATGTTGAAGAATAAAAATGTTTATTCTGCATACTTCACTTGGAAAAGAAAAAATTCTTCTGTATCATTTGCCAGTCTTGCCACAAAAGTTTTTTAAAACACTGGCTACTTCTGTACAAAATTGGTAATGCAAAACCTTTTGACATGCATACAAGTACATAGATATACAAACAGTATACAGATAGTTAAATAACCATTGAATAAGTAAGTACAATTTGAATTTGGAAGACCTTTTCAGGATGCCACATCTGAGAGTGCCATTCTTAATTTCACTTGTGTTTCAGCAGAATATGTTTGGGGCCATTCCTTCATTGGGGCCATACTAACATTGTTAATGTTAGTATGACTCTGTCAGACCTGTCACCAATTCAGACCTCCAAAATGAGGAACGCCAATGGAACGATGCCTTCTAATCACTGCATCACATCCTCCTCATCTCTTAGTATCACTTCTCATTACACATTTTCTCATGTTTATGTATTAACTGCCATTTACAATAGAGCAGACACTTGTGTTTTTCTCTATAATACCATACTTAAGTGGTTGCTAGCAAAAACCATTCATTAAACATTTGTGAGAAGAAAGGATTGACATAGAGACCCTCTGTACAAAAAACATATGAAGAAAACAGTAATCCTAACCAAAGGTAAAGATACTGGAAGGTTTTTGCCTTTGGTTCCTTCCCTGGAATATCATCTCATAGATAGATAGGCATTCACATAGGATAAAGCATGAGAAAGCTGGGAAATGTCCAAAACGTAATTTATGAAGCAGGTCAGATCCCTAACTATTTCTATAGGAACCATACAGGTAGAGGGAATGATGTTTTAAGCTGAATAAATAAAAAGTCCAAAGTAGGAAGCTCATGAGGAGTTTATATTTTTAAAAAATGTAATTCTCTTAAGAGAGAACTAGTGAATGACTGAAAATTCTATATTAGGTTTATGTTACATGTAGGAAGCAATCTCTGGTGCTCTCAGTCTGCTTTTAAAGATAAACCTAATGAAATTTTCACTTGAAGCTTAGCTATATTGTGCTTGAAATATAATACCTTCCTCAATTGTTAATATTCCATCTTTGAAAAAGTAAATTAAAACTCTTCAATAGGCTGATATATTTTATATAGACTTTTCTTTGCATTATTTTCATATCTTAAATAAAGATAATTATAGTCACCTAACATAGCCAAACCATGTATGAAATTTGATATGTTTGCTTACCTCAAATAACTCAATCTTATTAGTGACTATAACCATAAAATACCTATAAACATTTGTATGAGTGGAATTTGTTCTTCCACTAAATTATAGTCACATGCACATACATAGTCAGTAAATTTCCTTTTTTGTGCATAGTTTCTTAAAAGGTAATCTTTTCTCTTTTTCTTTCTCTATCCTGCTCTTTTTTGGTTATCTGCTCTAATTTTCAGTCATGGTTGATAAAATGGTAACTAGCACAAATTGCTTTTTTCTCCTCTGAAAGCAAACTTTCAAGTTATTTCTGAATGGAAGGTGAGTTGATGCATGTAAGAAGCAGAAAAGGAGAGAGAAAATTTCTCTGACAACTGACAACCCTTAGTTTACCTGGCAGCCAGCCGCTAAGTTACAGTGTTCCTTTCTGAACATAAACACTTTCACAGACTATCACCATCGTATAAGTTATTTGGTGACTCTGATGGAACAAGACAAAAATAAGTGCACTATGCAAACTCATTTTCCTCTTAAAGTTAATATGAATGACTAATGCTCCTTTACCAATGACAGCCCTGCCCTATTTCTCCAACCTTCTAAATTAAAAGTATCAACATATTCTGTTGCCTTATAGCCCCCTTTTCCTGACAATCCATCAAGAAAAGTTTACCTTAAGTCACTCGTATAAACCCTATAAGAACATCCTAATTCCATCTCACTAGTTTCCCCTTAGTATGCCATTTTCCTTGTTCCAACTTAAAAAACATAAATTTATTTGACTGTAAGTGATTTCTTGGGGATGTTTGCACATTAGGCGGCAACAAAACAAATACAAAAACTGGAAAAATGATTGGTAGGCTTAAGATCCTGGTGATGTTTTTGTTTGTTAGGCAAGGATGGGGGTGAGGAATTAGAAGGTGACATACATGTTTTTTGGCCATGGTGGGAAGAAAAGCAGAGGAGAGTTATGTGCAGTGAATGAAGGATAGTTTATGTGAGAGACAAAGTTATTTTAGTTTTGCTCTATTTCCCCTCCATTTTGTGTTGACCTTTATTTTGCCCTCTATTGTCACTTCCTCCCATCTTCACTGTAAATCAATAAAAAAAATGACATCAGCATTGTTGCTGTTGTTTAGGGCCTGTACTACCACCCCTTTCTTCAACAAACTGAATTATTTCAGGAATAGACACAGCATAAGATCGATGGATATCAAAACAGGGGTTTTATTACTGATAAAGGCTAGATTAGAGGTTATAACTGAAGTATATGTCCAGATTTAATTCCCTGCTCACTCTCCCAGCCTAGACATTGGGACACCAATGAGGAACAGTCTGATTTACACTGAAGACATAATTACTAAGCATCTCTTCCTCGTACTAGTGCAAATTAAAAAATGAAGATAGTTCAGATTCCCAGTGCATGCAAATTACCTCCACTCAGCTGGGGACTACTCAGAAGAGCTTCTTCAATGGAGTGCATGGAAATATGGTAGTAGATCGTCATATCCGTTTAGTCCTCTCTTGTAATTTTTGTTCATCCAATCCATTGAATTTATTCATGAAACCTGTGATCCTATACAACTAGCTTCCTTTAGAAAGTAAGGAAAGCCTCCTTTCCATCTTCATGTAGCCACTCCTCCAGTATCAACCATTGTTATTTTGTGGACATTTTTGTACCTCAGATGGTCAATATATTTTCAGTGCCAGAAGACACTGAAATGGGTAAGAATGGTGTACTTCATTAATCACTCTGTATTAATAACTTCATTAATTCTTTGTTAATAACTCTGTAATAACTCTGTCACCCTGTATTTGAGGCTAAAAACTCACTCCCCATCCTAATTATGCCCAGCCCTGCTGTCTTATAAAGATAATCAGGGGCTCTGTAGTGATATAAAGTTACAATATTAATATATTCCAATAATGGTCCCAAGGTTGAATATAAACTCCTCCTATTATTAAGTTTCTAGGAAATTTAAAAAATCAAGTATAATGTCTTTGTATTTAAGTCACAAACTCTGATGCAAACTACCTAATCTTATATCTCAGTTCTAACACTTAATGGGTATATAATACTGGCAAGCTACTAACCTCCCTTATTTCCATTTCTTTATCCGATAAGTGGGAATAATGATAAGACTTACCAATAGAGTTTTTCTGATGTTATGAAAATTAAATGAATATTTATGTATGTGTATGTGTATACATGTAAATTTTAAAGAAATTTCTAACAAGTAGGGTATGTTTATTTAATTCATTCTTATTGTATTTATGATTTAAAGTCAAACATTCTTAGTTTAAAATCCAAAAATTATCTTTAAGTAAAATATTGCTGTTCTTCCGCCACCAATTACATATTCTGTTCAGCGTCAACTAATATGGGTCTATCTCTCTGCATGCTTAAGGACGACCCTTCATGACCTCACTCTAGATGTTTTTTATTGGAAAAGCTATTACTTCTGGCATATAAGGCTCTAGTGCCTTTAATGTTAACTCATTCCAAGACCAATCTCTGATGGTCCTCATCTATACTGTCAGCTTTATTGAGCTGTAATTCACAAACAATAAGGTTTGCCAATAATAAGTGTATAAGTTGATGAGATCTGAGAACTGTTTACAATCCAAAAGTCATCAGCACAACCATGAAATAGGCACTGTCATTACTCCGAAAAATGTTCTTCATGTCCTTTTTTAGTTAATATCCTCTGCCCAATCCCTGGCTTCTGACAACTGCTAGTCTTCTTCCTATCACAGTAGTTTTGTCATTTCTACAATCTTACATAAATGGAACTACATATTCTTCCTTTCTGGCTTCTTAGCAAAATGCTTTTGCAGTTCATCTATTTTTTCATGTGTCTCAAGTTCACTTCTTTTTTATTATTAATAGTACCTCATTATATGAATGTACTAATCATTTTCACTTCATAAAAAAAAAAGAAAATGATATATTTTCTCAAGAAATAGGGGTAAACGACAATGATACTAAAATATCTTGCCTGGCTGCGCTGAGAACTGAGGAGATCAATATCTTGTTATACCTGTAGCCATTTTGTGGAGATAAATAACATGTCCACAGCATCTACATTTCTGTCTGCATTAAAATACACCCTTGATATTGTACTGCATATTTATTTTCTACTACTTATTCAAAAGCATTCAGCATTGAATTCTCACTAAAATCACTAAAACTACAGGTACCTTCAAATATCCTTGTCTCTGTAGATGCAATTCCTTTTTTTTTTTAAAGATTTATGTATTTTTGCATACAAGCTGGGGTGCAGGCCAGAGGTATGGGGCAGTGAAAGGGTTCACTAGAGTCAGAGTGGGGAGCAGAACATGCAGATCGACCAAAATACACTGCTGAGGGGAGCAGCAGGTGAGGCAGGAGAGGTCTGCTGTCCCATGTGGGAATCTCCCTGCCAGGCATCAAACTTGTGTGGCAGCTGCAGATAGCTCTAGGCCCTAGATGCAGTTCCTTTTGTCAAAGATTCCTTCACCTCCATTATCAACCAAATTCCAATTCCAACCTACCTATGCTTCAAAGCTCAGCTGAGGGATCATCTTCTCTGCCCTGTCTTTCCCAATATATCCAAGTAGAATTAATTGCTTCTTTTTTGTATTCCCAAAGCATGATATATGTAACTTCACTGTATCACTCATTTAATGATATTTTCAGATCAAATTCAGGTATGTCTCAATCTTGAAAAAAAGATATTACTCAAGTTTGTTTCCCAGCTGTGCTCAATACCAGTGCTCAACACCAAAAGATATTCAACAAATCTTTGTTTTATGAAAGGAAGAAAACGAATACATGAAAGCACGAAGGTGCCCTCCTGTTGATACATATCCATGATAGATAATCCAAGAGCCAACACAACTCACTGCTCTGATTGCTGGAAATCTATTTCTTCGCACCCCACTGTTTTGGGGAGGACAGAGAAGTCTGTGAATGCTCTGATAAATCTTGTTGAATTTTAAGGAAACAACTGCTATCCACTGAAAAGTGCACTTAATTATTCACAGTGCATAGGGAGTTCCTGTGACATGACTAGCAACAAGCTCCTGGCCCTTCAAACAAGAAGGAAACATTCGTAATTAAAATGTGACCCATGCTGTCTCCTGCCGCCAGATTTCCTTGAGTAGTCACTAGAGATGAAATTCTAATTATGACATTTGAAGAAATAAAATTCTCCAGGGAAAGCAGCCTCCAAAGACAGACTGTATGTCGACAGCTGTTGTGGAAATTACTTATTTTAACCTTTGCCATAAAAATTGTAAAACCGATCCAGCTCCTTCTCTGTGGCAGACATTTTGGGAGATGGATTTGTAGGTGTGTTTCGGGGATTAGCCTAAAGCCAAGACAGCATCATTTTGCAACAGAAGTTCCATTAAAGTTTCCTAAATTTCAGTGAACTTCTGTTCAGGAAGTCCTTTTAAATTCTGATGAGCTGACATTTGAATGTTTATGTAGCAGATGGCTATCAGCTAAAAGAAGTACACAATATTTTATTCTCACTAGCTGAAACCAAATTTGAAGGGTATGATAGATTTTTATTTAATTAAAACTTTTAAAGGATTGGATTGTAGATTTTATATTAAAAATGGAAATTCAAGCTGACTTGGACTTAAATTCAAGTTTAATGTGAAAATTTTTGTCTTAAAACATGTTGCAGAAGCAGGCTTCTCCAATACTTGTACTATAAGAATGTAGGACATACATAAAACTCATTATATTTAATCAAATACTATTTAGTAATGTCAGCATAACAGTGGCACAATAAACTGAGAGTTGATTCATTCAGTTATTCTTTTAGAAATCTCCATTCAAGGATCTCTCTTTAATTTTAGTAAAAAGCTAGTTAATGCTGAAAATTCTGTGGTATGAAAGAGGTTTAAAAGAGTTCATCCATTTTCCCAAGCTATTGGGATTTCAAAACCCTGGTAGAATGATAGAGTTAATATATACAGAGAATCAGGTTTATTAAAAAAGAAAAGAAATGTCTATTTACAGATGATGACTAAGGACAGAGATTTTAAGTTCTTAGCCCAAAGATAAGAATCTAATTAATAGGAAAGTTAAAGATGTGCTTCTATCAGTTCTCACAAAGATATAATGATTTATATATTCTAGAGGTTCTGCTGTTCTGAGTGAATACACAGTCTGACTGATACACAAGCCAAGTTTTTATAACATCACAGTGCATGCTTCTTCTAAAAATAATTTTCTCTATTTTATTGGCATTTTACCATATTAATAAAAGACTAGACTTGTATATACTGAAGTCCTTAAAATTCTCCCTTCAAATGACCTTCTCAACAAAACAGAAAGCCAAGATGCATCATAAGCCTGAGCCTCACTCAGCTGTGTCATCATCAACCACCAGTAAATAACTCCAGACAAGTAAAATGCTAGCTGTTTCAGAGCTTGATGAATAAGCTTTATGGGCCCCTTCTCACAGCTGTCATTGTTCTGACAACTTGATTGAATACAACTCTTGCACCAGACCAAAGGGAGATGCCCACAGAGGGCACCACATGTTTTTGAGTGCTTTCTGGTCACATGCTTCCCAGACAACACTACAGTACAAAACCAGCAAATTATTACTCTCTAAGGGGAAAGAAAATTCTGATCTCCTAGAACCTAACTCACATTTTCTATAAAAGAGTCATAGATCAAAACTCATCTCTTCACATGGCATGCACATATACCCTATAAAACTAGATAATGTTCATCCTCTAAAATCCAATCACACCAAATTGTTGTTGAGCAATGTTTTAATTCATTCCAATTAAGCAATTAAAAAATTAAGAAAAGGAGTACAGCATTAAATGACAGCTTCCTTTCAATTCAAAAGGTTATCTGTCAATCTTGTTTCTCTTCATCTGTGTTAGCTTCTTTACAGTTCAATCTACCGATGTCCCCACTTGTCTATAAACTTTTTCTTTTGCAGTTCCTGTGCTAACCCTGATACATGCATGAAGAAGATCAGCAGCCTCAATCTCTCACCACCCACTTCCTAGTCAGATCTGTTAAAGCTTAGATCAAATATCCACTGAGAGTCAGAATTCAATATGTCAGCCAAGATTGCTAGCTTAACACATTGTTCTTTGAAGATATCTTCATTCATGATGAAATTTAGTATGTATGAATACTCGCACAGATAACACTGACAACTTATTTGCCCTCTCAGACAAAGCTGTCTCCCTTCTCCCTTTTTGTTGCTTTAATTCTTAAGCCCAGAGTTCTACCCTCATCCTTCCTCCTAATTTCAAGCTAAATATTTTAAACTGAGGAACTTTGCTAGTACTACTATACTCTAGTTCCCTCTTTAGGGCTATATTCTCTGCCATGCCCAAATACTTACTTGTAGAAGATGTTGTGCAGTGTAGTGGTCCAGCCTCAAAACTGGGCCATGGTAAGAATAGAATCATGGACAGATAGTTATTAAATCTCAGATTTAAGACTCCACCTTTATTCCCTGCTGAGTGCTTTCCTCCACTGGCATTGTAAGTGCTGGATTTGCACCTGAGAATTTTATGACACTTAAATACCCATAATAGGCTAACCAGTTCTTCCAGTCACTATTCCTGTGTTGCTGTGCTCTCATGTTTTTAATTGACTAAACCCATGACTTCACACTACAACTGAATAGCTAAACTATTCCAAAAGACATGTGCTTCAGAAGATGGCTATATAAGAAATACAAATTTACATGGAACAACAAAAAAATCCAGATAGCAAAAGCAATCTTGAGAGTGAAGAAGAAAGTGCCCTGACTTCAAACTGTTTCGCAAAACTATGGTAATCTAAGTAGCATGGTATTGGCAAAAAATCAACAGAACAAAGAGCCCAGAAATAAGCCCATACATGTATGATCAATTTAAGGCAAAGGAGCAATGAATGGGAAAAGGAAAGTCTCTTCAGTAATTGATGCTGGGAAAACTGGACAGCCACATATACGAGAATGAAACTGGACTACTACTATCTTAGGCATGTAAGTTATAGGGATAAAAATCATATACATAAAAATTTACTCAAAACTGATTAAAAACTTGAATATGAGATCTTATAACTTCTAGAATAAAACAGACATTAAACTCATTGACATCAAAAGCAAAGGCAATATAAGCAAAAATAAATCTCAGACTAAAAGGTTTCTATAAAGGAAATCATAAGCAAAATGAAAAAACTAACTGCCAAACAGAATAATATATTTGCAAACTCTGTAGTTAACAATGGGTTAATATTCAAAATATATAAAGAACCCATACAGATCAATAGCAAACACACAATCTGATTAAAATTTGGGCAGAGGATGTGAATAGACTTTTTTTTTTCCCAAAGAAGAAGAAGACATAAAACTGGCCAATAGATAACTGAGGTTTTCAGTATCATTAATTATCAGGGAAATACAAATAGAAACCACAAAAAAAGAAACAACGAAATTATCACCTCACACCTATTGAAATGAGTATTGTAAGACAAGAAATAGTATGTATCAATGAGGAGGTGGAGAGAAGGGATTGTGTAGTTGGTGGGAATGTAAATTGATGTAACCACTAGGGAAAACAGGATGAAGATTTCTCAAAAAATTAAAAATAGGATAAAACTATCATTTGATCCAATAATTGTATTTCCAGGTATTTTTCCAATGAAAATGAAAACACTAACTCAAAAAGATATCTGCAACCCCATGTTCATTGCAGCACTATTTACAACACCCAAGATATGGAAACAACCTAAGGATCCATCAATGAATGAATGGATAAAGAAAATGTGAGATATATACATACATATAGTGAAATACTATTCAGTCATAAAAAGAATGAAATCCTGCCCTTTGTGAAAAGTATGGATCATGAGGGCATTACACTTAGTAAAATAAGTCAAACAGAGAAAGACAAATCTCATTAGGTCTCACTTACATATGGAATCTTAAAAAAATCCCCTAAAAGTAAAAACATAATTAACTCATAGATGCAAAGAACAGATTGACAGGAAGGGGATATGCAGAATCGTTGAAGGGGGTGAAATGTAAAAATTAAGAGTTATAAAATAAATCATGGGAGGTAATATACTGTATGTAATCACTATAGTGTTTAAGATTAATAATTCTGTCTGCATATTTGGTAATCACTGAGAGTGGATTTAAAAACTTTTTAAAGTGAAAAATTTGTAAACATATGTGGTGATGAATGTTAACTAGACATTGTGGTGATCATTTTGCGATATATACAAATAACAAATCATGATGCTGTACACCTGAAACTAATATATTGCTACGTATCGATAAAAGCTACATAAGTATAGATACATGTAATCTATACCATCCTCCTTTTATTGAGCATCTGTAGACAGTGCTAGAGTCAATATCAGGTATAGGAGATATTCATACAGCCTATAAATATACAAAGTTCATATTTCTTAGTTCATACCAACCTAAAGTATAAACAGGCACATCTTACCAAAAATATTTCTCTGGCTTCATCACCCTCTGCTCTACAGGAACCTAATGCACATTCAACCACTTCCCCTGGGGTTCAGGTCCCCAGTAATCTTCTTGTTTACTAAGATAGCATGTTCTGTTTTCCTCCTCCTGTGTCCCAGCTCACTGTGGTGCTATGCTCTGTCAATAATGATTCAAAAAGTACAAGCTGTTATTGATGTGTACTGGTACCCACTGATGCCAATACCAGCAAAAGTTTTAGATGTTTTTACTGAGATAGTGAATGACAAAGATTAAGAGCATCTGTGTTGATGTTAGAATCCTAAAGCCTTGCTCTAGTTGTTATGTCTGCCCACTGATTCTTTCTTTTTCTTTTGGAAACACTGCCTGCATTTTGCAAATAAATGTTCCTTCCCCAGAACTAAACATGACTTGTAAGAGATTGTATTCTTAAAAGCATCCCCATCTCTCTATTCTCCATCTACATGATTAGCTTCATGCTGTGTACCTAGCTGAAGTCAATTCTCTACGTGGATTTTAAAATTGATGCTATTTAAGCAAGGGTCAACTTTTTCTGAGAAATAGGTGGTGAGATCCTAGAGATTTCAACATCCGTATTGTCTACCATGTGGAAAATTTCCAATTCCAATAGGAAAGAATGAAGTCATAATAGAGAAAGAGGAAGATAGAAGAGACCTTGAGAAATATCTGGCTTCATTAACATTTTTTGGTACATGTTAATGTCCAGATCCACTTCTGCTTTTCCTGCAAAAAGTTACTTAATCCTTCATTGGATTATCCCAATATCCTATGGGTTTCCACCCCTCCACGTCTCCCCGCAAATATGTTTTGTATTATTTCCATCAGAAAAGAGATGGAGAGACAGGAAGGGAAAGTGGGAAAAAGAGAGAGAGAAGGAAGAGGAGGGGAGAATAGAGAGGAGGAGGACAAAGCTAGGGGGAAGGGGAGAGGAGAGACAGAGGATGAGAAATATGCAAAAGTTTCCTTGTTTCTGCTTATTGAAAGAGGAGGCATTACTGCCGGTCACTATCAACCCTGAGTCCCCTGTTGCTGCATGTAAAACACATTTAATATCTGAACTATGAGCTTTAACTCCTGGTTTTTGTTTTCACAAAAAAAAAAAAAAAAAAAAGTCTTGGTATCAGTACTCTTAAACACTAGGCTTTCATTTTCAGCTACCTTTTTTCCCCTAAGTATCCACACTCTAGTATTTAATCCTGTTCACCCTAGGTTTTAATTATGAATCTGTGCAAGTTGTGACATAGAATCATGTACTCCATTTCCTGCCAACTAACTCTAGCTCAGCAACTCAGACCAAATTCCTGTGCTTTCACTCTCTTACCTTGAGATAAATTGTCTCCCAAGAAGCTTTTTAATTTCCAATAAAAATTCCTAGACTCTCTGTCCTGTCTGTAAAAGCTGGCTTACTTGTTCAGTAATACATAGAACTACGTCTAGTAGAATAGAATCAAGGACTTCACAGAAGAGAGGGTAGTGGAGATGGGTCATGAAGAATGAATTTGATTTTGTACCCAAAGAAAATTTTGTGATTTAATAGTAGGGAAAAAGTTAAGAATGTGTACACTCCTTTAATGTATCCCAGAATCACTTCTTAGATGAACAAAAAAGTGTACTTTAAACCTGGCTAGATAGACCAAATTCAGTACAAGTTCACATCACTTCATTTACTGTGAGGTTTGCTCTAGTTTAGCAATAAATAAGATAAGATTCACCAGGAAAAATAATAACAAAGTAAAGTCTCAATTCTCTGATTTCTGCTAAACTTTTAGGTCTTATCAGCAATATAGATTTCCTGTGACATCAGCTTCATATGTTCTTTCACCGCATCTTTATTTCATTTGCTAGAGCAGAAAGTAAAATATAGATCTGCCTGGGACTCCAGGAATGGACAGACAAGTGAAAATAATCTGTCACTGTATCTTTTTTGTGAATAAAACATTGATATAAAACAGGCAAAACCCTGAAAATAAATGTGCAAATTGGGTCAGATTACAAAATGCATTGCAAAAGATATATCCAATGCCAAAACTGGGAAAGAATAATGGAAATAAGTGAAATTTCTTTTTCCAGCTGAGTGCAGACAATTGCTATTAGTCATCTCTCCAATGTATTTCTCTCCTTAGTTGATGTTATCCTATATTCTCAGTGTTTTGTTTTTATTTTGGTTTTTGCCCTATGGGAAGTCTTAAAAACATGTTAGTGAAACAGGCAGATATTGACATATATGTCACTTCTGTACTTCTACAGTTAAACAAACAAAAAGCAATCAAAAAACCTGTACTGGTGTTCCCTTGTTCGTAGCCTCAAGATCTGCCTCCTCAAAATGGCACATGCAGCCCTTTCCAAGCTGCCCCCTTCTGCCCTTTGGTCTTTCTCTGTTTTCATTTCCCCCATGAACCGCGCCCATTTATATTTCCATGACTTTGAACTCTCTGCTTCTTCTCAGCATACCTTTCCCATATGCCTCCTACAAAATTCTGGATTATCCTCCAGCCCTCACTCCTGTGTGACTCCTGCATGGACTTCCTCCTGTCTTTCTCCAAGAGCTAAAGTGTCTCTGTTCTCACTGCATATGTTACACCCCTATTACATAATTTATCATACTGCCGTGGGCCTCTCTCAATCCTTACCATTTGAGCTCTTTTGGGGCAGAAACTATGTCCTTGGTTCAATTAATTCCAAACAGCCCTAACCCCTGTATCAAAATGTGAAATATCATCAAATCCTCCAGTTTGTTAGAATCAGTTAGCCCTTGTTATTGTAAATAAAACAGGTTCAAACTCTGCCCTACGTGAAGATGGAAAGTCAGCAATTTTTGAAGATTTTTTTGAGGTGAGAGAGGAGCTTGTCTGTCACCCTACACCTCTTGTTCTGACCTCTTCTTTCCACTGAGTTCTCCTTCTCTTTCCTTCCTTCTCCTCCCATGCATGCTCCCCAATTGCAGCACTACTGCTCTTACAACTTTTCCCAAAAATATGTTATTTCAAGGTTCTGTGCTCATTGGGGAAAGAAATATTATATGGCTTATTAATACATGAATATTTTATAAAACTTTTGTAAATATTAAAACATGAGTGAGTATTTTATAAGACATTCTTCAGGGTCCATGGACCATTCCTACTAACTTCACAGAAATTCCACCAGCCATTCCTACAAGTTCTTACCTTAACGTTGGGTGTTCCCTCTTCCTTGATGCCATTATTTCTACTCCCTAACTTAAATAATCCCCATTCCAAAGTCCTTTGCTCATTTTTCACATAGAACACAATAGCTCTTTGGCTCCCTTCTGGAGTCTATATTTAGAGAACTATCATATCACAATTACCCATCAAATTATTTCACTAAGCAGATCTCTACCAAGCAAATTCAAAGCCAGTTTCCACATAACTTTCTTATTCCACAACACATGTAATGAAGAGACCCTGTGCTAGGCCAAAGCAATGCAATACAGCAAGTTCTCAAATACTATTTCATTCAGTATCATTTTTATAATAAACTTGATAAGAAAAATAACAATCACAGTTGATGCTGAATGGAAAGACATTACTCCAGAGCCTGCTTAGTTGTTTCACTAACAGTTGCCATTTCCAAGAACCTGTCAATATTAAATGATAATTCACAGTAGTGAATAAAATATGATACTGCTCACAAGGATTTTTGATAACCTATCTGAGTCTATTCATTTTTGATAGCCATAAAATTGGTACATAGTAAGAGCATAATAAAAGGCAGTATAGAAAATAAAGGAAATGGTGTTCTCTTTTCAAGTAGTTAAAATAATATAGATTTTATCAGGGATCATGTTAAATGTGATTAAAGGCTGAATAGTATGGTTAATGAACTTTACAAATCCCTTCCTAACCTGTAGTTCACTGATTTTTATTTTTAATTCATCAAGCCTCTAGACAAAAATTCAATATCATGAATCTATAGTAGGTTAGGAGTTGGAGATATTTTTCATAGTGAGTTATACATCGATGCAATGCAGCTATGGGAATGACAATATCCTTGAGAAACATTTTAAACATCTTATTAAACAATTAACTGAAATCATTTTAAAAGTTACTTACTCTTGAGGGATTAAGAAGCAAAGATTAAACTGCCTTATAAAAAGGGTGTGAAAGATGGCCATATAACACTTAAGCTGATACTTATATCATTCAATAATAGTGTAAATCATTCTTTGAAAGCTTTATGTTGTTGAAAAGAGGCTTCACAGAAAATGAGTTAAGTGAACTAATTTGATTTAAGAAATACTTAATGATTTTCAGTGCAGTTAAATTTTTGAGAGAAGACATGTAGTGTTCCATTCTGTGTATTTCATTAAGAGTTTTCATTATCACTGCTATCATACTAATTGACATTTTAATATCTGACACCCCTTATAACAATTGGGGAGTTTTATTTGAAGACTACAGTTATGCCCTTGTCCTTGCTGTGTTGTTCATCTAAGAAATATGAAATCAAGATTTCTTTATCTGAAATGTTATTACAGGACACAGTGTTCTATTTGTCAAAATGCTAGTGAAGTTTAAATCTCAGATTCTCTCAGTTAAGCAATCTTTAGCATTGGATTCATAGAGTCACATGATTTTTTAAAAAGTTTGCAAAAGTGGGCTAGTCTAACCTGTATAAATACGTAGCTAAGAATTCCAATCCAAATGCCATTTCTGGGGGCCTCCCTGGTGGCACAACAGGTTAAGTCTCAGCACTATGAAGCTATCCAGAGCCACTGCAGCACAAGTTCGATCCCCGGACAGGAAGCTTCCCACATCGGGCAGCAGACCTCTCCTGCCTTGCCCGCTGCTCCCCTCAGCTGTGTGTTTCAGTCAGTCTGCCTGTTCTGCCTCTGGTGAATCCTCTCACCCCGCCTCACACCTCTGGCCTCCACCGCAGCTTATATGCATAAATAAATAAATCTTTTTTTAAAAAAGCCATTTTTTCCCATTTCGACCTCCCTGCCTCTGAAATAACAACAAATTTAGAGTTTGTCTAAAAGGAAATTAAATCATGCTTATATCCATGCTTATGACATAACTATATGTAGTAATGTAGCAAATATGTATTGTAATTCAGAACCATTTCTGTGTATAACAAAGGTATTACTAGCTATCTAGTGTAAAAAAGGATCCGAGTAGAAAACATCCCTATGCTCACTGCAGCAAATTATCCAAGTTGGGTCATGAAGATCCTGCATCAGAATGATACTGGAATAGGAATGTAATCTATGATATTCAGTATCCATACACCCAGATAGATTAAAATCTATAGAGCATTTGTGCAGTCATCAGTTTTGTTGTTGAATTAAAAAGAAGAAGAGAGATAGGAAAATGCAATTTAATTTTAATAAGGAATTTCAGAATAAAATGCTCAGAATTATACACTCAGTAACATGTTAAGGAAGACAATATTTTGAGGCATATACAGTTTCTCGAAGTTCTCAAAATATGCTGCCTGATGGAAAGGCAAATACCACTTCATATTTATTTGTAGAAAAGGTATGATTTTTCAGAACCTTTTAGTAAGACATAAGATGGGTCCTATGAACATGGGATTTTTCAAATAAGATAAATAAATGTGGATAGTAAATCTAATTTTGCTTACTGCAGTGCTTTATGTCTTAACTGTTGACAGTGCAATATTTTGCTTGGTGCATGCCCTACTAGGAAAAGAAAAAATAGAGTTCAACCATGAGGCTATAAATTCA
The DNA here is from genome assembly GCA_004024925.1 of Scalopus aquaticus. Lineage (NCBI taxonomy): Eukaryota > Metazoa > Chordata > Mammalia > Eulipotyphla > Talpidae > Scalopus > Scalopus aquaticus. The sequence continues at coordinate 41,846 of PVIJ01000576.1, read as the reverse complement.
AAATTAATAGAAAACTGAATTATTCATTCATATTTATAGCCTGTGTGTAAGTATCTGGCCTTTGCCGTCATAGCTGTTTTTCTTATGTGAATTAATAATGGATAAAAGCTTAGTTGCTTTCAAATGCCACTACCCTTTTGCTTGGGTTTTTTGTAACCTTAATTTTTTTTTAAAGAAAGTATTAATAAGTCTTGTATCCTGTATCACTTCTAATACCCTGAGGCTGTAAGATCACAGAAGTTTATTTTTTATTTAATGCCATTAGGCTAGAACATCATTAACTTCTGCAAGAGAGATAGAAATTAGTTCTAGTGCAGTGTCTTCCTCCTTCCTAGCAGTGGTCACTGAACAGAGATTTATTATATAAATATTCTGAAAGTAAGAAATGAGAAAATTTTAGAATTCTCACATTAATACTTATGATGGAGAACTTTATACAGTAAAATAGCTCATGATTCACTAATCCTTGGAATCAAAATCATAGTTATCTTTAAATAATAACACAATTGTATACTTCTTCATCTGTCTTCTTAAATGCCTAATAAGTGTAATAGAAAGAATCTGTGGTTGATCCAGCTAATAGATTCCCTGAAATCTTAGCTCTCTCGCTAAGTAAATATATGACTATGATCAAGTAATGTCAACTCCAAACCATTTTATCAAGTGAAAAATGTAGATTATATTGGGTTATTGATAAAAATTAATCAAATTTTTAAAAATACCAATTAAGTGCAATTATTAAAGCTTCAACTGAGCTACCTTTGCAGGAGTATACTCTGCTTTTTTTTTCCATTTCTACCTCTCCCAGAGAGGAATAGGTAGCTCCTGTCAGCACTTTTCTAAAAGTGTTCTCATTTTATGACATCAGTAATATTGAAGGAACATTATTAAAATGGTCTGTTTGGGTTACTGTATGTGCTGACCATTATTACTGTGACTACTTCCTTAGAACACCCATATGCCTTCTATGAAGATCCATAAGAGAAATCTATTTCTGGTTTACTCTTACAACAATATATTCATCCTAAACATCTGGGTCAGTTTTTATCATCTGGGCACTATGCATTATAGTATTAATAATGTTTCGTTATTTTAGAGACAAATTAATGTCCATTTTTAGCCAGTGTGTATAAATTCAAATCTCTTCTATTTCCAAGTCTTAAGTATCAACTATTGCTTAAATATTTTATCTTGCCTTATTTATTTAATCTCAGTCATTCTAAATCATTTTTAGAATATAAAATACCAAAATAAATTAATAAATATGGGCTTGCCTTGTTCAGTTGTTCTCAGGATTGAGAACCCATGCATCTGGTGACCCTATGTTTTGTGACGTCGAAAGTTAAGCAAATAGGGGCCTCCCCGGTGGTGCAGCGGTTAAGCGCTGGGATGTGGAGCTGTCGACAGCGGCGACGCGAGTTCGACGCCCAGCCGGGGAGAATCCCACATGGTGCGGCAGACCCCTCCTGCCTCACCTGCTGCTCCCCTCAGCAGTGTATTTCTGATCTGCCTGTTCTGCTCCCCGCTCTGTCTCTGGTGAACCCTCTCGCCGCCCCACGCCTCTGGCCTGGACCCCAGCTTGTATGTATAAATAAATAAATCTTTAAAAAAAAAAAAAAGAAAGTTAAGCAAATACTCAGTAAGACACACTTAGTCTTTGTGTTTTTATATGCATCTTGACTCATGGTCTGTATTTTCACATGTGTATTTCCTCATTTTTTTTTCAGTTAGTTTTGTGGGTTGTAGACTCAGTGATCTTTTTATCTTCTCTTGGGAATTAGCACACTTGTATATTTTTAAAGAAATAAAATATAATTGATAAAGCAAAATGACAAAAATGTCGACAGTGTGACTAAATTGTGCACAGCAAACTGCATTAATCAGTAAGTGGGACTTTTCTCTTTGTGGGCCTCTTTTCCCATCCACAAATTGGGAGGTCGAGCAGGTCATCCCAGTGCTGCTAATGCAATCATCTGGGATGCTTTTAAATTATTTGATACTTGGGAATAACCCCAAACCAACTGACTGTGAATCTCTGTGTATTTTTTTTTTTGCTTCTTCTTAAAAGATGTTTCTTAAAGAGCCTGATATACAGAAAATGTTGTGAACATCTGCTCTCCCATCATCTAATTATTTAAAAGCATAAAGTAAATTTGTTATACAAAAGGGTATCACCTATTTTTTGGCACAATAGGTTTGCCTTCAGAGCAGTTTCTGGTTTGCAACACCACGTGGTATTGTGCTTATTTGGTTTTGTGCATGAAATTGAAATTTAAAAGGCAAATTTAATTTTAAGTTAATATTTTATCTTTAATTCTAGACTTGATGTTGGTCTAATATATGTTAATAAAACATACTTACTACTTGAGATATACCAGCTAGTCTACCTCCCTGATGATTTAGCTTAATGAACTTTCTGACTCCATAAGTATTATTTATTCATGCAAAGAGCTGATTTCTCTGGGAAAATGTGTTCATCAGCTTCACAAATGTATTCTCCCTTATGCAAATATTCAGGATTGGTAAACTTAAAAAAAAGTAAAATAGTTGAATTTTCTTATTATGTACACCACAGGAAGGCCATTTTCACCTACCAATCTCAGAGCAACATCTCTACAGAAACTTAATACCATTTAGTCCAGGAAGAAACTAAAACAATTTATGTATTGCTGTTCCTCTAAGCCAAGGAGCAACTTAATATTGGAAAGTGAAAAGAAATCCTGATTTAATCTGTTATGATATCCATACATTTGTTAGAAGGGTGCAGACCAGACAAATGTTGACAAGTGTTTATTTGGAGAATGTATTTACAAATTTCCCAAATCAGTAGATATACTTTAACTTTAACCAGTTGACTTTCATCAATTCGGTACAGTCAGGCATAGTCAAAAATGGACTAGACTCTTCTTATCTGCAAAGCCACATGAAAAGCAATGCTGTCCAAGAAAACATCAAGGAATTGTATGGGTAAGATGGGGAGGCACTCTATTCTCTTCCAATTTTCTAAATAATAGGATTTGCTATTTTAGTGCAGAAGAAAACCTCTGGGCCTTTTGGTATTTGACTGAACTTTAAATACTAAATCTATCTTGGCATTGCTAAACCCATATATTTAATCTGCATTCTCAAAGCCATGTCTACATTGAAACAGTGGAAAAGTAAAACCCATAATTAAAAAAATCTAAAAGTCTGCTACTGCCCTCCTCCGTCACACTTTGTAATGTTAAATTCAAACTTCTGAATTTGTAATTTACCTGATTTTTAAATAGGATGATTTAACCTGATTTTAACCTGATGTTAAATAGAATGTCTTAAAATCTGGAATATTTGTGACAAGTTCCACTAACAGATCAATTATTTTAACACAATTACCAAATAAGTGTTTAAATTACTTCAAGCAGCTATTTTCAAACTTTAAAAACCACATACCTTTGTATTCAATATGCTAATTATCAGCCATTAGTCAACATGTCTCAAATATGTATTTCTTTCCTGTAAAACTAATGTTTACACAAAGGTGAGCATAGATTTGTTGTCAAAAATATGGTAATATACTTCTACATAGACATCATTATTGAAGCAAAAATTTTAATAAAATGATTAAGTCAGTTAAAAACATTTCCTCGATATTAACATTTTTTAGAGATTATAGCATCCAATTAAAAATGCTGTACTTCAACCAATGCATTCATAATCTCTTCATGTTGGTACATATTAATAGGATACTTCTGAATGGAATGTGGCAATATGTAGCAAAAAAACAAATATTTCCATGGCTTTTGCTATAGTAAGTCCACATTAAGAAATTTCTTCTAAGGGAATATTTCAAAAAAAACAAGCTTTGTGCCAGAAGAGTACTAGGTGCAGTATTATTTATAATAGAATAACTGTGCAACAATATGGAAAGGCTTACTAAATTATGTTATATTAACATAATGGGGTATTATACAGCTTTGAAAAATGATCATTATTTACACAAAGAGGAGACAACTATTTGTTACACAATTTCAAATAACAAAAAATTGTGTATAATCTTTCCATAGATTATAATTTATACTTCACATCAACTGTGTAAAATAAGCTATTTACAAGTAACAACAGAAAAGTAATGAGCAAAAATGAAAAAAATACCTGCTACATTAGAAAAGAGTCATGGGTAATAGCTTTTCATTTTCTCCATTGCATTTTATTAGTAGTAACAATGGTGAGCATAGCAATGAAAATAAAACACCAACAATACATCCAAAGTGAAAAGTCACATCTAGTCAGAAATACTGAAACATATTTAAATATTATAAAAAGCAGAATATACTTTTTTCAGAGCATAGGTAGTTTCATAACAAAATTGAACAGAAGCTGTAATGGGCTCTCAAATATTCTCTGCCCCTCCCACAGACAGCCTCCCACATTATCAACTACCCCCATGAAAGTGATGCATTTGTTATATATGATCCTATATTAAGATGATCATTATCAGCCTAAGGTCATTTACATTAGGCTTCACTCTTGTACAGTCTAATGAATTTTTATGAAGTACAATGGTATTTTTCCACCATTATATTATACATGGTTTCACTACCCTTCAAATCCTCTGTGCTCTCCCTACTCATACCTGCCCCCTAAGTTCTGGAAGCCACCAATTTTGTTTTGTTTTGTTTTTAATATTTAATTATGAAGGATGCAAGTCAGAAACAGTTAACTGGAAAAGATACAATGAAAAATTGAAAAAGAAAAACTTGTTCTTTTTATTGTCTCGATGGCTTTGCCTTTTCCAGAATTTCAACCAGTTGGAGTCATGCAATATATAACCCTTTCTGATTGGTCTCATACATTAATAATATACATTTTAGTTTCCTCTGTGTTTTCATGACTTGATAGTTTATTTCTCAAGCACTCAATAATATTCCATTCGGTGAATGTACCATTATTTATCTTCTCATCAACTGAAGAACATATCATATGGTTCTAAATTTTGACAACTATGTATAAAACTTCCGTATCTACATACAAGTTTCTGTGTAGACATAACTTTTCAGTTCCACGGGGTAAATGCCAAGGAGGGTGAATGGTGTATCATACTGTGAGAGAGTATGTTTAGTCTCATAGGAAATCACCAAACAGTTGTCCAAAGTGTATCATTTTACTTTACCACCAGCAACTAATGAGAATTCCTGTTGTTTAGCATCCTCACCAGCATTTGTTTTGTCAGTGTTCTGGATTTTGGCCATTGTAAGAACACATGTAGTGGTATCTTGTTGTTGTATTTCCCTGATGACATATATTTGAACATATTTTTCATATGCTTATTGGCAATCTGTATATATATTTAATGGTGTATTGAGATCTTTGTTCCATTTTTTAATTGAGTTGTTTATATTTTTGTCAAGTGTTTATAGTTTTTTGTATGTTTAGGATAGTAGTTCTTTATCAGATAATATTTTCGTGAATTAGAAGATTCAATAGATTCAATATTTTAAATATGCCTCTCCTTTCCAAATCGGTCTATAAAATTAAGACATTCCAAATTAAATCACCAATAGGAATTTGTGAAACTTAAACTGATTCTAATTTTACATGGAAAGTAAGGGGGCAAGAATAGCCAAGACTATTTAGTATATAATATTAAGATCTTTTTTTTCCTATTTCTGTGAATCCCTTGGTCCCTCAAGTTCACTTTCATATCCAATAGCCAGCAACTGCAGTTCCTTATTTAGAAGACTGTTCTTGTCCCAATGCTTGTAGGGTGAGAGAGACAGGGAAGCCATTAAGCAATGTCAAAGACCATGGAAGCATGAAAGTTCAGCTTCCTTGCCAAAGCAGACATCCATTAGCTATATCAGGCAAACTGCCTAAGGTCCACAATAATTTTAGGGACCCATAAAAGTGTTTTAGCTTTATTTTAAAACCAGAAGAAACATTAATATAATTATAAGAGTATGTAATAATAAATCTAGCCTGTATTGCATTCATATTTCTACTAATGCAGTCATAAAATATAAATTTAAATAATTTTTAATAGAGGAAGGGGTCCATGATGGTATAAAGTGCCCAAGGACCACAAAAGTCATAACGTGACCTTGTCTCTGAACCTGATTCTGGATACTATGAAGAATAAATTACAATTACCCTGTGTGTTCAGTCTGAAGCTCTTCTCCATTGTGACTTTGCTTGACATTGCACCTCTCCTTCCAGTCTTTTCCTGTCCTGCTTCCTTCAATCCTTTAGTAGTTTCCTATCTGCTTCTATAAAATTCTACATAAAGCAATAACTATAGGAAAAATAATCAAATGGGGAACCTTGCTCTAATACCAGTGAATGTAACTATAGAATATAGAACAATGGAGAGAGAAAAAAATACAATTCAAAGACAGAATAATAGAATGTGATTTTTTTTATAAAGAAGGCAGTCAGAACAGTGATTCTTATCAACTCATTGTTGTAATATGAAAATAATAGATATCTATATCTGACCAAACCAACCTAAAAACTATATTGAAGAGTACCAAGACTTTCCTTGAGAATGAGAACATGCAGAATTTACCAGAGATCAAGTCTTAAGCTATAGTAAAACAATACTGCATAGTCTCAAGGATAGATAAGTACACTAGTAAAAGAGACCAGAAATTTATCCTTGCATGTATTAAAACAGGATAACCAATATTGCTGTTATTCAAATAAGTAATAAAAATAGGCAATATCCCATATATTCTTATACACTAATAATTAAAATGGGAAAAACAAAGTAGAATTATTACTTTGTGCCAAATACAAAGAAAAATTTTAAAAATGTTTAAGACAAAACAATAAGAGAAATGTTTATTATTTTAGAGGGAAGACTTCTAACAACTCAATCAGTAAAAACAAATAGAATTCGACTGCAGTAACAAACTTAAAACTTTCTATCCATGAAATAACACAACAGCGGAAAATTTTTAAAGACAACCTCAAAAGTAGGAGCCAATAAATGCAACAATTATTGTTGCTAGACTCAGATTCAGCTATTTGTCACTCACAAAGCAATAATGAAAGACAAGGGCTGGAGTTAAGAAAGCAAAGGTTTATTCAAGCCCCAGCATCTTGAGCAGATGGCTGGACTGGCCCCATAAGATTCCATCTCAGATATCAAGTTGACCTGATGGTTTTTAGAGGGATGGGCTGTGTGGTACATGTGGATCTGCATGTTTTATTTTGATATTATCTGGATTAAGAGCCATCTGGTGACTGGGCTGGCATCATTCATCAAGGGCAAGGGTTATGGTTTTTGCAATCTTGGGTTCTAATAACCCGTTTTCTTGCAGTAAAACCAGGATCAGTGATTCACTACAGAAGTTCTCCTTCTTCTCTGTTTTCAGTTCCCAGCCAGCACTGGAGCGCAGGTCAGGGTTATTGGTTTATACTGCATCTGTAAGTACAAGCCTACAAGACTCCAAGAGAAAAGTTTAGATAATTTTTTTTCTTTTGTACTTTTTATACTCTAAAAGCAACTTGACCTCAAAAAAAAGCAACAACTAACCTCAGTTTCATTTAGCTGACAGAAAAAGAGTGGTTAATATATTCATGAGGATCTCAGAAACTATTTTGATAATCATCCTTCTATTATTTTTTTGGCCAATATTTTAATTCTATCATTTTTGTAGCCACATAAATTAACTCCATTATTGTTTTAGTAAGTAATTTTTGTTATATTTAGCAAGGAAGGAAGAAAATAAAAGGAAAAAGCCAAATAAGCTGTATGAAGAGTAGGGTCAAGGATATAAAAAGTAAGTATTTTTCAGATGGAACATGAAAATTTGCCTCATTATTGCTAAATACAGATGCACAAAAGCACTATAAAATGACATTATACTGGTAAAAAGTAAAAAGTTTGATAATGCCAAGAAATATAGGTTTGATGGCATGGGGACTTTTTACACTGCTAGTAGTGTTACTGGGCAAAATGGGGCTTCAGAATTGCCAAAGGCACTGCCCAAATTGCTTACCAGTCACTATCTTGGTTCTGCACCTGCGTGCACAATTGCAAGACTACTCAGGCTTAGAGAACAATAACAAGGGGATTTATTTAACAAACAGAAAAAAGCAAAAAATTACTAAGGTCAACATATGACCGTTTACCTTATTTAAAGCAATGTCCAGTCCTTTAAGTCCCAGAAAAGCAACAAAGGTGGCTTTTTCCCTCCACTGCTGATGTGGTGCTCCTCTCCCAAACAATAGGCCACGCTTCCAAAATGGCGTCTTCCTGCTTCTGCAGATGCACAACAATCAGACTGTAGGCAGGTTCCAACTCATGAGGATGACACAGAACACAACTGGAGATGCTCCCGGAACTGCCGTGATGTCCCAACACAGTACCAGGCCAACAACATGAAAACAGCAACTACCGCAGCCAGACAGCCCAACAGACTGCACTCACGAATTTTAGGAAGGCGCCTGCTTTGGGCCTCTGCCTTCTTCCTTTGACTGCAGTAAAAACAAAATTGGGAGCAGTTTCCTTTGCTTGGCTATTTGCAAAGCCTCCAAAGTCCCTGGCCCCAAAGTCACTGAAGATACCAAAAATGCTCAATCCAAAATTCCATATCCTGGCAGCTCAAAAACTTCTGGTGTCTGATTTCCAAACCCTCAATCTTCATAGCTATATTTTCTGCCACTGATTCTTCTATTCCTACATCATGGCAACTGACTTCCCTTTCTCCTTCAGTCCCTTTTATTTTTCATCAGAATCTCCACCCCAAACACAAACTTAGCATTTTTTCCCGGGGGCTATTCATTCTCATCAGCAAATTCCCTGCAGGGGGCACCACCTTTACTGGACTTTGGACTCAGGCCAGTTATAGTAGGACTTTTCACTGTAAACTACTTTGTAAAGCCTTTGGTCGTTACCTGGTAAAGTTGAAAATGTGCATATTAAATGCAATTTAATTTTAATTGTAGTATATTCCCTCAAGAAATTCTTCTGCATTTGCCAAGAAGACAAGTACAAGATTGTGTATGGAAATATTATTTGTAATAACAAAGCTCAGAAACAAATCCATAGACTGGAGGAGAAAATTGTGGCATGTGATGGAATAAGATACACTATTAAAAATGAATATACATAATATATGCCTCACCATGGATAAATTTAAAAATATGTTACATAATAATTTTTTAAAATTCAAGCCATAGAAGATTGCACTATATCCTTGACTAAACATCAGTTTAAAACACATAATAAAACCTACCTAAATAGAGTTGCTGTAAGAGTAAATAAAACTATACATTAAAAGTATAATATGTGTTTTTAAAAATTCTGTTTTTCACTTCATATTCTCAGGGGTAAATAATAATGTAGCAATATTTTGAACAGTACCTCAACTAATTGATAGAATTCTTTTGAAGAAATAAAATGACTTTAGAATCACTTTAGAAGCATCTCCTAATATCTATTGAAAATATCTTTACAATGGAATGATTTCAAGGAATTTTGTTTTTTAAAATGTAAACACAGTTACATGTACTACTAGAATCTTGACAAGTAGTACAGAGATAAATTGAGAAAAGAATTTTTTTCTTTATTAAAAATGTTATGTTGTTATTATCCAGTTACATATGTTATACCTAAGGAGGTAATCTTCCTGAGTAGGTAAGGTCATGGACTTTGTAATTAGAGAGACTTGCATTTAAATCTAACTCTGTTCTCATTATTAGAATGACTTTGGACTTGTTAATTTATCTGACTCTATTTCTAACTTTGGAAAATAATGCTCGGGGCAAGAGAAGATAGTATAAGACTGAGCACAATATTGGTCTTTAGTTAATGATAGGTATGTTTAAAATTTAAAAAGAATGATTAGGAGATGTAATAATAATAGCTGTTTCTAATGACACATGCACTGTGCATATAGACATTCTAATAAGCAATTTGCATCTATCACCTTACTAAATCTTGGGGAAAAACTTTACCAGAAAGCTACATTTAATTTTAGTATTGTATAGAGAAGCAAAATAAACTTAGATCATACATATATTTAAAAAATGCTAGCATTTCAAAATGGTTTCTTAAAAACTTCTGCTTTTCCTCTAAATATTATCAAGTACATATTTTAATATTGATTCTTCTAAGCATTTTTTTAATTATTTAATTTCCTCGATGCTGTATATTTAAGGTTACTAAAGTTTTTGTTTCTATAAATAATGTTTTAATGAGCAGCTCTGAGCATAAAGCTTTAGTGTTTTTTACTATATTTTACATGATGCCCTTAGGATAATTTATGAAATAAATACAGAGAGAGAGAGAGAGAGAGAGAGAGAGAGAGACTCAATTTAAGTGGGAAATTTGCTGTTCAAAAAGTTGGTACCAATATGTTATATATATGATTTTGTATATTCATATATTTTTATATTCATGTATGTACATATATGCATATATATGTATATATACGAGGTACATGTATGATATATATATGAGAATATGCACATGGGAATACATAGATGTAGGTATATAATTTTAAATCAGTTTACTATATTTATAATCTTTATTTTGTGAAATGAGATTTGAAGACAGGACAATCTGGTATATGTGAATGAGAATTTCAAAAGTCACTGCTAACATCACCCTGCAGAAAAGAAACTTTCAGCTCTCTGCTGGGATAAAAATCACTGAGGCAAATAAAATTTCTTCATCCATAGATTAGGGAAGTAAATTGGCCCAAAAGGATAAACAAAAAGCATCAAAGCTAATGGAAGAGACAGATGCTAGATAAGAAGATGAGTGTTGAATTGAAGACTAACATTTGTTGGGCTTTAAGAAACAGATGACTAGAAAATATAAGATTCCTTTTTCAGGGCTGTCAGGGGCAAAAGACTTATAAATGATCAATTTTATTTTATAAAGCTAGAAACAAAGGATTACTTCAACTGGCATCCAAAGAAAGGGAAGGGTACTGAAAGGAAAGTAGATTGCTAATAGGAAATAATTCTCAGAACATAGCAAATTTCTTAGAAAAATGTTGTGACTTCAAGAAAATTAAATAACTAAGGAATCAATAAACTAGAGACTAAGATTAAGAACCAGCAAAGGTATGCCAGCTCATAAAGAAACAAGTCCTTTTCTTTACTCAATTTACTGAATGTTTCTGTTTAACCTAATAGATGCCGTGTACTGATAAGGTCATAAGAAACAAAGAATGCATTAGACAACATTCCTGTGTTATGGAAGTTGAGAGTCTTTTGGGGGAGTAAACAAATAAAGGCTATTATAACACCATCTGATACTTCAGTAATTTTAAAAATGAACATATTCAAACAAAGAGATGTCATTTTTTAAACCATCAGTTAAAAATGTATAAGTTTGTATCAGTCAAGATTGTCAAAAGTGAGGATATAGATACTTTATGGAGGTTGGTGACATTGTTAACTGTTAACCACATTCTGAAGAGAAAATTGACACTGTTTAAGAATAGTGAAGCATCTGAGATTTTGCTTTCCTGGCAAATTAAAAATTTAGCCTACTAAATTTTCGTGAAGGTTGGCAGAAAACATGATATCTCTGTCAACATAATGTCAGTGTTTTCTTGTGCCAGTTCCCAAAGCCCTAATTTCCACAGAGGGAAGGGAAGAGGGCCAGGTGTCACATGGATACGTGAAGGTTTGCTACACAAATATCTATGGAAAATTGTTTGGAACAAAGAAGTTACTTGTCACTCAAAGAATATAGATAAAAGTGAAACTCATAGACAATTGCGTCCAACATACCCTAAATATCAATGTTATCACTGATCAATATCCATGTTATCAATGTTATCAGTGTTAAAAATATCCAATGTTATACAAAAAATGGGATTATTAAATCAACTCAAATGAATCATGGAGCCTTCAGTATGGAGACTGTTGCATTGAGCAACATGATGGGGAAAAGAGAAGAGATGGGAGTCGTAAGTCACAAGGCACAGGGGTAGCAGGGAGAAGTTTAAGACTACCAGTATGGTTCTTCAGGTCCTTTCTTACCACATGTCTCTAAAAATAAGTAGTACACAGTCACATCACTTACAAAGAGAGTTCTTTCAATCATGAAATATCTCAATTTTCATACTCAAATGTTCACCTAGCCTATGTGATATATTCCAGGAATTTATTCCCTATATAGATTTGTTTACCACAAGCAATTTGAGACAGATTAGGTATACCCTACCGAGAGCATCTATAACAGAGACTACCCTGATAGCAAATGACATCAATGGATTTGCCAGCAGAAATGCCATTAGCATTTATGTTGGGAGGTAAGTGACATAGGTACTTTTATTTTTCTTAACTTACTTGTTGTCAACTCTGTTCCCTTATTCATAAAATAAGAAAATAAGAGCATCTACTTCCTATGTTTATTATGAGGATTCAATGTGCTAATACTAGTAAAGCAGTTATAACAGAGCCTTGCATATGGTAAAGACACTACAGTGATGAGATAATAAAGTCTCTTTTAGGGAAATGTTTAAAAACTTTGATTTAGCCATGTGATAAAATACAATGCTGCTTCTAGTTGAAAAATATTTAATAGATTAAGAAAATGCTTATTGTATATGGTTAAGTAAAACTAACTTAACCCAAAACTGAATTTCCATAATATACCTGTTTTGCAAAGAAGATACACATGGGCACACATACACACAAGATACTAAAAGAAAAATCCCCAAGTAGTAATATTTATTGGATTTAAGAATATATTATTTTTTCTTCTTTAGGTATTATACACATTTTCCATAATAAGAATTTATCTTTTACAAAGGATTAGTGGTAGAACACTTTAATCATGGGAAAATTTAAAACTGCTAGGAAAAATGCTTTTAAAATAGCTCTGTAGATTCCATTTGTGGTAGTATGTAAACTTGATGATACCAAACTCTTTCAACTTCTGCTCAAAATCCACCTGTACTAGGTCTTTCAAATCACAGGAAGAACCAATTTAAAATGAAAAAATATTTGCTTTATCATATCATGGCACTTCCACCTTTTAAATTTTTATTTGTCCACCAAAATCAATGGCTCATTTATTCCTCTAGTTATGTTTCCTACATATCAGAGTCTAATTAATGTTTCCTACATGCCAGAGAAGACTATCTTCATTCATTCAATAGAGGGAGATGTTTAGTTTAGTTATAGATTATCTTTATACTCTAGAAGGAATTTTGCTTAAAGTTAGAATTGTGTAAAAAAAACCTAAGGGTCCATAATAACTATTGAATTATGTAATTTATGAAAACAAATTGATTTAAAAAAACAATCAGTTAAATTAATAAACTACATCAATTAACTGATTTTTCCTAACAGAAGTAAGTAAATTTATTGTCTTATTGAATCTGAGGATACCTTAGAAATAATCTAATTAATACAGAATTTGAAGCAATCCATGTGATTAATCTACGATGTGATCAATCAAATTCAGCTTATCTGCCTAGGCATATTTACTTTCTTTTTCACTAAATGATGCATTTACTTTGTGAATCTGGGTGTAGGAGTTAACAAGGACAATTTCAACTATAGGAAGATTGTTCTTTCATTCTTTGCTCATGAATATCTGAATATATAAACTCTTCTACCTCTTCCAAACAGATTCTGAAGACCCTCCTTCTTCATTTTACAGATGTGAAAACTGACATCAAGGCTTAGCTTGAGGGTTGCTTAAAAACAAACTCATTAATTAGAGATCGAACTGGATCAAAGACCAAGTTTTTGACATTGACGTCCGTGTTATTTTTAGCAAACTAAATTGACTCTTTTTAAAGCAATATCTGCAAAAAATTTCTTTGAATCAATTACAGTAGATAGGTACATTGAGTTTTTTATTCTGGAGAAGTCATCTCGTAGTGTAAATATCATAAGCACACTGGTTTTCACATAAATGGGTAATCTGAAACAGAAGCACATCTATGAAATGAGTCAGTGCAGTGTGTGGGATCAAGAATGGGAACTATGCAACACTGACAGCTCAATTGAATGGAATTTCATCCTTGGTACACTGCATACTGAGTCTGCAAGAAGCAACATAAATTCCAGGACTGGATAAATGGTGAAGTAGAGAAGGTTGACTTGACCAACTTGACCTTAGATTATAACTGAGTTTGGAGACAGAGTAACTAGTGTACCTAAACAGTAAGACTAGCAAAGGCAAAGGATGACTATGTACACCAAAAGGGAGAATAAAAGTAATTTGTTGACCAAACATACACTTTTGTATTTAAGGATTTTTTTCAAGAATTCAACTAATGAGTGAAGAATATTCAAATATACACAAATATAAATTGTCTGTGCTCATCAATAATACTGATCACTAGGACTTCTTCAGAAGATTTTGATAGGCTATTCACTTATCCTGAATAGCAAAATGTATGAAATGGCATTGCCTAAGGGTATTTACAGAGGAAAAAAATGAATACATAGCCAGCTGCCAGATGGAAGATGTGTTTGCACAGCTCAGAAAACTGCTGCAGAGCAAACACTGGTGAACAATTGCAACTGGAGCCTGCCTTGGCACTTGTTATCTATTTACAGTCATTCATAAAATTTTAATGTTTGTACATTAAACAGAGCACAGGAGAGATATTGCTATGGTCTGCTAAATGTTTGTGCTGGATTAAGACCTATTGTCCGAGTTATGAAAAACACAACAGCACAGGCAGCTGTAATGATTTAAGAGAATATGACTGCTGCTGTTGTTTTACCAAGGAGAGTGGTATTACTGATAAAAAGACAAATTACTTCATATAACTTATTTATGATCTACATGGAATCATATAGTAGCATCATGCTGTCATATTCTGCAGTGATCTAGTGCTATCATTGGTATATGGAAGTAGTCTCAGAAAGTATCTTTCCTCAGAGAATCAATATGTAAGATAGAGGGCCTTTGTATGTGCTTAATTCACCTAATTATCATGGATTATTCTATGTTATAAGAGTTGTTTCTAAAGTCAATTAATGTGAATGCTCTGTGGGCCATGGGAGATAGAAAAAGAAGGTCTCCAAAATAAGATATGAAGAGCACAGAGCTAGAAGTCAGACAAGGGTTTACCTCTCCATACCTCATTATTTTTTTCCCCTGTGAAACCTCATTATACCTAATGCACATAGTTGATATCATTTTATAAAGCACTATAAGTGAATGTTCTGATCATAGTCTGGTTTAAAACAAGTTAACAACCATAACAGAATATTCGATTGTTGTTACCAGCTTTCTAGAATTATAGACCCTTAGGAGGGAGTGATAGTCTCCCCATGAGAATACCCTGAGAAGGAAGTCAGCCACTTTATCACTCTACACCTTCTCCCCATATATCTCAAATTTAGTTGACTTATTTAACCCCATCCCCAGAGTGATCTATTCACACCTGCAGGCTAAACCCCAACCAGTATGAGAACTAGCCAAAAATGTATTAACAGTCCTCTAGGAAGCAAGGAGAATGTGGAAATAGTTCAGAGCTGCCATTCATGTCTGATGAATGAGTTTCTGGAAGTGTTCAAAACCCCAGATACCTGTGAAATATCATGCTAAAACTCCTTGACCTACACTAAAGCTGGGCAGTGTCCATGCTTCGATGACCGCAGAGTGAACTTCTTCTGATAGGCTGGGAATTCTGAGTCTCTGACCTCAGCTTCTGGTCATTACTCATACTCCCCACCAATCTCTCTGTTGTTTCAGATTCATAATGTCACACAAAATGTCTGCCCCATTTAGGACATAACTTCTTGAAACAGACGTCTAACTGGTACTGGATTTATACCACCATTCCTTCCCCATCTTTTGTTTGCAACCTCTCTTGGTTGCACTCTCAAATCCATATACATTTATTCCAGGTCACATTCATCTGGTTATTGGTTTCCTTTCTTGGAAGGGCTCCTACTGTCAATAATCCAGCCCAGGTCTATAGTTTAAGACACGTTATAAAGGTTCCTTTAGCATAAAATTCATGCAATGGGGGAAGTTAATGTGTGACTTCTGCTTCTTATGAAGGTGTTATACCAAGTTTGCTTAGGTTAACAAACTGGTTTTCTGCTGTGTCTAATTCTTGACTTCTATCGCATGTTCTGCATTCAACAAATAAAACATTGTAAATGAAAAACCATGGTTTACTCCAAGGTAGTATAAAAATTCACCCTAGATTCTGTAAAAGGGAATGGAGTAATCTACAATACAATGATTAGGAATAATGACTTAGGAATAATTCTAAGCCATGGATAATAAATGTCTGCCCTATATCTAGAAAAATAAAAGATCAGAAGTGGGATTTTGTGCTGCAATACAGAAAACTACAGAAAAGTCTAAATTGTTCCTTAGAAAATTTTTATTTTCAAAGTTGTCTGCATGTATTCATGCCATTTAGACTTATTAACAAAATATTTTGACCACACACTCCTCACCTGCATAAACTTATTTTATAAAAAACATACAAATTATGCATTATTAGGCAGATTATATTTTTACAGAGTTTAAGACATTTAAATTGTTATTTAAAAATAATTTGCAATAATGTTTAAGATCTATCTATTATAGGGAAATGTCTAGGAGAACTAGAAAGAGGTAAAAAGCTCAATATTCTAAAAAAGGTAATGGATAGACCCAATAGCATGAACCTAGGTAGAGAAATATTTAATAATGAAACAAAAGCTTAAAAAAAAACCCACATAAATTCACTAGGAAAAGAATGAGTCTCGATTAATTTAGAACAGATATAAATGTTAATTACAACTCACATGTCTCATATTCTAAGAGTCCCAACCTGGTCAAGCCCCCCAAATTATCAGTGGATTCTGGGCTGTATTCCTTGTCTGCAGAATAGAGTGAAGTTAACTTCTTGTGTTCATCCTATACACCTGATTATTCTCATTGTGTTTTTTCTTCCTTGTTGATATTCGTAGCTAAAATCATGCTGATTGAGAAAAACAATGAGTCACAACCTATTTCCATGATGAAAAGAATAGAGAGGGGAAAAATAATTGGTCTTATATTTCCTCTTACGGTTACATACCACTCATTGCGTTTTTCCTCTGTCTTCTCCATTTTCTTCTCTACCACCTCCTCATTTTCCTGATTTTCTTTCAATCATCAACAATACCTCTTTCATTTCTCTCTTTTTATTTCTTTTCTTCTCCTCATGAATAACTGCAAAAGCACATATTAATCATTAACAAACAACTGTGGAGCAAGTATTTATCATTTATAACTTGTATAGCAAACACTTACTATTAGAAATATCTAAAAACCTTATTGACAGACAACTCCAGATGATCACCAGAGAAAACTATTAACCCAATAAAATGGAATTCATTAAACTTACTGAAGCAAAAGACACACCACTTTCAATGAGGTCTCCTAGGAGGGGAGCAGAGGATTGGGGCTGTAGATTCTGGGATAAAGTGGTTTAAAGCAACTCTGTAGAACTCTGTCATTTTATTTGTAAAGATTCCATCAAGGAAAAACAAATGAACTGGTTTGTATTTTATCTCCCTGTTTAAAAATTTCCTGAGCTAAAACAGTTAAGTCATATCGACACAAGTGGTATCAGATCTAGAAATTTGGCAGAAATTGGATTAATAATTGGAAGAACACTAGCATACTGATTTCAAAACATGTTAGGAGAATTGTACTGGATTATTCACATTATGTTGTATAAGAGACATCAGCAAAACAAGATGAAGCTAGGAGTAGATAAACAAGAAAATGAAAGATATGGAAAACATAAATATACACATTACATGAGAAATTAAAATAATCAAGGGCTTTTAGCCTGTAAACAGAGAGAAATGGAAGCTAAGGAGAAATTGTCTCAACAATATTTTAAGAGCCTTCATCCTAAAAGAAAAGTTTGACATTATTCTAGAGTCTTGATACACAACATGTGGTTCACACAGATCAGCAGTACTGTCATTACATGTGAATTCACTCGAAATGCAGTATCTCAGGTCTCATCGGAGTCTCATTAAAGTAGAATTTGAATTTTACAAGATCCCCAGATGATGCTTTCATACTTATGTGTGTCTAAAAAGTGGTTAGACTAGTTTTTTCCAAACTTACCTGAAAATAATTATCACCTGATGTATGTGGTAAAATGCAAACCCCTAGAGCCAAACTCAGGCTTTCTGGTTCAGAATTTCCCAGGGAGAAAGGCAGAATAATTTATAGGTTTGGCAAGTACAACATGTGATATTAGTCAAGTAAATTTGGGAAACTTCCAATTTCACAGAACTAGATTTAGAAAGATATAAAATCAGCTAGATTTTGACTACAATTTCTAAAACTTTGTCTATCAGAAGAATAATCCTCTGATAGTCTACTGATATTCTGATATTCTCTCTGGAGGTGATGAACCCTACTCATGGAGCTTTTTGTAAGTTGAGGCTGACCACTGTCAGAAATGACAAAGAAAGGAAGTGTGTGCTTTGTTGGAAGTAGACCTAGATGATTCTGTTTTTTCCAGATATTAAATGTGGATTCTTTTAAATCCAGCTGTGGTGTCTCAAACCAATTTGTAGAGACACACTTATAATAAAAGCCAGAGGCAAATCCAAGAATAAAAAAAATGACCCTTATTTCTGTGGTCCATTCCCACAACTGTCTTTCATGAGCATTTTCTGGTAATTCATCTAAACTGTGATCCCAGTGGCTCCAGGAACTGAAAATAGATCAACGGGTTCCAGGAAGTAATTAAGGGTTTTTCTACTGAGCTCAGCTTGAATTAACTTCAAGGAGTCTTGCAGCTGCCTAGATTTTTCACACCAACTCATGTCATGGTGCATAATTTGATGCTGTAATTTATTCACAGTTAATTCTTATTAAATGAAGCCCAGTGGCAGTTTTACCGTAATAAGGAAAGAAAGGACTGCTTGTTTTATTGCCAGAAAAATGTTCACTGAGGTGAAAAATCGAGACTCACCTATGATCTGTTAATATACAGGTAATTGTTATGTGGAGTTCTCAAATTGAGCAGCTACAAGAGTTCTCAAATTGAACTGCTATGAAATTCCACCCTTATTTCTCTTTTATTACTCTGGTTATTTGAAGATTAGATTCAATTAGAGTTTTGCCCTTCTGTTTCAAACTCTAGCACCGAGTTACACTACTCACTCAGGATTTTGCAGCAGTTATTATAACAAAAGCAGACAGCCGTCATTTCATTCCATGTTGCACTCTCTTTTTATGTGATAAAGCTGTTATGGAGAAAAAAGCTAGTTGCTCTGAGTAAGGAAGGAGATTGGAACAAAAGGGAGAGGCTCTTACAGTATGAAAATTGACTTTGCCAGTCTAATGTTTGACATTAAATGTATAACCCATTCCTCTATGCCAGTAAGCATCACTTGTGTGAGTAGATTTGTGTTGTGTGTGTTGGGTAGAAATGACTGGTTAGAAATATCAAGAGGGGAGAGGACATATATGACGTATATGAGTATGGACATACATGAGGTTCTATGATATTCAAAGACATTTGCTAGAAATATTTTTTTAATCATTCCTCAATTTTGAATGTAAGAAATTACACTTGATCCTGTCTCAGTGACTGGCATTATCACCGACCATTTCATGCTAGGAATATACAAATTATGTCCAGTGTGCTTCTTCCCTATCCCACATCCAATTGTTCACCAAATCTTCTTTATTTTTTCCTACTAAAATGCCCTTTAAAATAGTACATCCTTTCCAAATGCATGCATTTATAATTCATCCATTCACTGAATGCATATTTATGAGCACCACATTTGTGTTGGACATAGTCTTACACTAAAGTTAAAAAGTAAAACAGCCAAGGTCCTTATTAGAGTCTTTTCCTTTCCCTCAGAAAAATCTCTTTCCTTTACTTAACCTATAAATTTCTACCAAGATGATATTCATAGTAGATCTAAATCTGAGGAAGTACAAATAAATTCCAACTCTTGAAAAAAAATGTTTTCTGTTATGAGTAATCATGGAGATCACAGAATTTTTCAGAAAGAGATAGAGATGATAGGGTAGGAAGGAAAAAAGGGAGAAAGCAAGGAGGAGGAGGGAGGGAGGGTTACTTCCCAAGGACCCATCTCCAACTATCACATTATGGATTAGGATTTCAAATTGTGTATTGGTAGTTGGAGAAGGGTGGTGGGGGTGAGGGGGTTACAAAAATGCAGCCTATAACAGAAAGGAAGGAGGGGAGGAGGAAGGGAGGGAAATTTAGGAAACACTAGAATAAAGAGTATAGCCAAAATAAATAGTGTGGCTTTCAAAAGTCTCCATAATCTACCCTGAGCTGCTGTATGCATAGTATTTCATATTGCTAAGTACCTCATCTTCTAGTGCAGTCATTTACAATTTTGTCTATAAACCAAAATAACTATGAAGACTTGTAGATAACCCATTCATGTAAGAATCATCCCTATACCCCTAGAGTACATGATTCTGTAGATCTAAGACATGGTCCATAACCAGCCTAATTAAGTGATTCTACACAACCAAGGTGGAAGCCGGTCATCCTTAACCACATCCCATTAGAACACCAGCCTTTACCCAAGCAGCCAGCCCCTTTCCTCTCACCATGATGTTAATGTTTTTACTTGTGACTAGGATACTCTATTTTTCTCCCTTTTCCAATCCAGGAAGCTAATTTTCAAAATCCTTTTTAATCATTACTTCTTCTGTGGAGATTTCACTTTTCCCTAACTTAGCCCACAAATGGCTCCCTCTCGAGTTTTGGTAGTGCTTTGCTCACATTGATAACGTCTTAGTTCACTGTCTTTTATCTATTTGAATAAAATTGCCTCTTCTATTAGACTGTAAGAACCTTCTTTCTGGAGATAACATGGTTACATTTTCTCTATATACTTGTCGCCTCATGGGGCAGCAGCTTGGGAGCAGTATGAGGTGAGAGAGATCGCTCAAAGTCCATGTGGAGTATTGAGAAGCCTAGAGAAGCTACAGAAGGAGGTAATGAGCAGCCCCCTCCAAAGGCAGTCTCATATTTATTAGCATTGAGTACAAAGGTGGGATAAGTGCACAGGGAGTGCAGATGTGTCGGGGAAGCAGTTACTGGGGATGTAAACTTGGGGTGGAGTGACCAGGGGCTATTGCCTGGGGTGGGGGGTGGGGGGGCGCCATTTTTCCTGCTAGTCAAAGTATATTACCTTTTTTCTAAGATCTGCCTACTGTTTTCAGAAATACTGTTTTCCCAGTATGTTCCTCATACCTGGACTTTTGCCCTTGGTGAGAGGACCTCGGCATGACCCTACACTGAGCTGACAAATAGGAGCTCTGGGCACCAAGACCAAATCTGCAAATAAGAAGGGCCAGAGATCCCACCTATACTAACAATACATCTGGAAAAGAGATGGGAAGTAGAATGAAGGAAGAGAGCAGTTATTGAGAGAGGAACCATGGGGGTCATCTGGGCTGCTGATAATATTCTTCTATTTCTTGATCACAATAGTAATTACACAGATATATTAACTTTATCATTCATTGAATTTTACACTTTTGATCTGTGTTCATTTATTTGTATATGTTTTATCTCAAAATATTTAAAAGTGAGAAAGAAAGAGAATAAAATTGTCCACCATAGTGGAGCTATATCCACAGTCCAAACTCAGAAAGAAGACTACTTGGCTGCTTATCTCTTTTCTGTATCATTATTTCACCCTGATCCATCTCTTTTAGAGTAGGTAAGGTATCTTTCTTTGCTGTGTGTGTCTACAGATTGCTCCTTTATTCAAAAGAATCTTGGAATTTATTACACAGTTCTTGACAGTTTGGAGTAATGTCCAATTATTCTTAAATTATTTGAAAGAATCAAAAATTCTGATTCTGATCAAATTATACATCAAAAAATATTGTTTTCTAGCTTTTGATGCCTCCGCAACACTATAGTAGTTGTGAACTTCAAGCATATTACTTTATGGTTTTGAGATCCAGGTTTCCATAAAATGAAATCAATTTCTTTTCATTAAATGAATCATATACTATAATCTACCACTACAGATTAGACTCTGAATTTGGAACCTACTGCCCTATAAGACTCAGTGTTCAACACTGGAACTCAGATAAGCTTGTTGCCCTTAAAATGTTTGTGTGTAGCCTACAACTCTATGTTGTAATCAACATGTAGAGGAATGCACATTCTTGGTCTCCATTATCTATAGATAATAAACTTCTCTTTCTCTGACAAAACATATGTCTGATCTACTTAGGCACATCCAAAAACTGAATCTGTTTAGTTTTTGTAAAATCTGAAAATTCTTTAAGAATTCCATAATCTGTTTGAAATAGAAAGAAATTCCTTGTATGTACAAGTTACTACATATATTAAACTGTAAAGATTCTAATGTCAGAAGTCCCTGGGAACCACTTGGTTGTATGGTTCAAAATACCAATTGTACTATAATTGTTTTCAGGATGATTTCATGGAAAATGAAGTTGTGTAAACTACTGGGACAAGATGGTGTCTTTGATATTCCTTGTAACGTGCCTTATAATAACTAATTTGTATGTCAAGTAGCTTTTTCATATATACCATTAACTCAGCAATACTTGAGACATTTCTTTCATTATTTTTTCCTGTTTTATTTATTCGTTCATCAAAATTTATTGGCACAGTCATTCTGTGTGAGACCTCTGTCAGTAGATAAAATTATGTATATATGCCTTCAAGTAATTTATAGTTTAATGGTATAAAGAGATAAGTTCACTAATGACATTTATAGATTGTTGCTGTTAGTTCTGGTTTCCTTACTTTTAGGTTATTCATTTTTAAACCATCATGTGAACTACTTTTTGATGATTTTTATCTCAAACAGAGAGGAATTTTTACCCATGCTATGTGTTAAATGAATTAAATGATTCAGTTAAATAAAAAAAAAAAAACAGACAGTGAGAGTTTCAGAGTTCCAGAGATAGGATGCACTTGTCATAAACTACCTTAAAAATTTTTGAAATTAGCTTGCCTAGTAGACAGACTCTTTTTAACCCTTTCCTTCCTTTCTTAAAGCCAGAGATATTATATATGAGAAATAAAGACTTCCTCTGGCTTTAAGAAAGGAAGGAAAGGGTTAAATAAAAAGTCTTGTACTAGGCAAGCTAATTTCAAACTTTTCATCTCTTAGTTGAGGTACTAAGATGGGCTCCCACTAGCCTCTAAGAGAAATATTACAAAATTCAAGGCATTCCAAGTTTTTGGATTCAGAACTTTACAATATCTCACATCTTTGTTTCTTTACCTTTTTGTTAATTACATAAATATTGCTTGAAATGGAAGTGCCTAAACCCTGGGGTACCATGTTCTTCTAATTACAATTTTGTGGTGCAGCTTTAGAGTTGAAAATGGAGCATGTGGCAAATGGTCAAAAAGTCACCAGAGCCTGCAAGGTTCAATTGCTCAAGAGTTCCCTTGGCACACCAGCCTAGAAGAAGAAAATAGGCTCATAATGAAAATAAAAGAAACTGACAGAAATACTGTTCATAGTGTTTCAAAATGAGTGTTACTCAACTCCATATCATGTAAAAGTCCTCAGAACCATGTCAATGCCTCACTTTCAGACTCTTAAATATATCTAAACATTATACAAGTAAAACATAACCGCCAAAAAAAAAAAAAAATACTAACCAAACAAAAACTTCTATGAATCTGCAATACTGTGATTTGTGAGAAATAACTATATATATTTCATCATTCATATGTGTGTGTAAAAACATATATAATATATATATATGTATACACATGTGTGTGTATATATATATGTGTGTGTGTGTGTGTGTGCATATGTATAGCACACACAGTTCCTAGCTCAGCAGCTAAAACCTTTGGAATTTCCTGTGATAAGGGTGATGATGGTGTTTTGTTATGTTAATGATCCAACTTTTAGAAAGCTCTTAAGTAACAGGAGAATAGGTGATTTGGACTTTGGAAGTGTCCAGATCCCAATTCCAACACTCCAAGTCCTATCTTTTTGTTTT
This sequence comes from Scalopus aquaticus, assembly GCA_004024925.1. Taxonomy (NCBI): domain Eukaryota; kingdom Metazoa; phylum Chordata; class Mammalia; order Eulipotyphla; family Talpidae; genus Scalopus; species Scalopus aquaticus. The sequence goes on along the minus strand of PVIJ01000576.1, from coordinate 17,911 downwards.
TTAATGGAGGCTTCATTACAAATACTTCATTGATTAAGTCATTGTCCTTTGTCAGCTGAACTCAATCTCCTGCATGTTTCCCCTTCTGGAGTTTGGATGGGACTGAAAGTCCAACCCTCTAATCTAATGTAATTATATGGTGTGTGGTGAGACCTCTTAGAAACCCAAGACATACAACTTATTTTGTCCCAAATTTTATGTAAAATAAACACTTCTTTTAAAATGCATCACACTTGTCTGGTGCCCTCACTTATTATATGCCAGCACATCATCTACCAGACAGTGTGTACATCCTGTAGAGAAGCTTCATTGACCTTGCAGTCTCAATTTAGGTCTTCCCTCAGTGAATTTCTCAAACTGCAATTAAAATGATTTTTAAAATATATGCGTCTTATAATGTCACTCTGCTCCCTAAAATACTTAAAAGAGGTTCTAATAGCTGTTTATCTCCAGAATATAAGTCAAAACTCTGAAATACACTTTACAAAGTTTGTGAGGCCCCATCCCACATTGGGTCCCTGTCCACTTTTGCAATCTCAGTAGCTTCCATTTCTCTCCTCACATACATTCTAAACTTTTCTCTGTTCTCTGTACTAGTCATATTTTTTTCCTTTGGATCTTTGCCTGTGCTGGGGTCCTTTTGACCAAATTACTGCCTCACAACTTCACACTCCACTCCTTTCATGGTTAATTTCTCTTTGTCCTTCCAGCCTGGAAAGACTCCCTCAATTTACCAAATTTAGGTTACTTTCCCTCCCACATGAACATGCAAACAAAATCTGTACTTCCCTATTATAATACTTGTCACATTATTTTAATTTCCTGTGTCTATTCTTTTTGTAATCCTCTAGATCCAGAGGTGAAATCCTTTTTTCAATTTTATTTTTAGTCTTTAACATTATGCCTTACAGGGGCCTCCCTGGTGGCGCAGCGGTTGAGCGCTGCGCTGTGGAGCTGTCGGCAGCAGCGACACAAGTTCGATGCCCAGCCGGGGAGAATCCCACATGGTGTGGCAGACCTCTCCTGCCTCGCCCGCTGCTCCCCTCAGCAGTGTATTTCTGATCTGCCTGTTCTGCTCCCTACTCTGTCTCTGGTGAACCCTCTCGCCGCCCCGCGCCTCTGGCCTGTACCCCAGCTTGTATGTATAAATAAATAAATCTTTAAAAAAAAGTTTTTAAAAAAAAAAAAACATTATGCCTTACAAATGACTGGATTCAGTAAAAATTAACTGAATCAATGAAGACCCACTGTAATAGACAGCTGTTAGTCAAGAGTTAACCAGGAGTCACATACCAAGGGGAATGGCACATCGTATCCAAGGTTTTAACTTTTGTAAGGTGCTTACCAGTCTTTAATGTGTCTTTCCTCCTTTGCCACCCAGGTGGAAACAAATAGAATGTATTTCACTAGATCTTTACAACAGGATTCTGATGTGCAGTTGATGGGACAGAGATATTAATTTTTCCTGATACATATGCACACACCCAAGGGGGCTTCTGAGATTCTTAGTGATAGGATGTTGAAGGTTTGGGTGTTGCTGGTCATTTCTCAGTCATCTGAACTTGCTCAGATAGGGTTCGTGCTAGCACATATATCACATGTTCATAAAATAGTGGCTCAACTCCTTCCATTGTTGGAAATTTCAGTAGTACAATTCAGTTCATGTGAATTTGGAGTCAGGAACTTAGGGACTGGGCATTCTCCTTTTTCTTTACATACTGGCAGATTGCTCATAACAGCTAGGCATGGTTGGAATCTGGTTATCTAAACAGACTGAAATACATAGTTCAGTTCAACACTTTTCCTTTCATTAAGTCCAGTGGGGGTGGATTAAACAGAGGCATTATCTTCCTTGAGTAAACCACTTGGGGATTTGAATTGCCTTGAGGAGTTGGCATAACTTACATAGTGTAGCGCTCAGTAAATCCTAACTGCCCTGCTGTACATTAACAACTAGGGGCCTCAAACCCTTTTCCCAGGATTCTGAAGTCAGAATTACCTGTTTTAGCCATTTATTCACTATCTTCTGAGGCATCCTTTGACAACAAATTGCAGTCAAGTTGTTATGGTTCTGTTATGGTCAAAAATATACATTTATGAAATTGAGAAATTATGCTGCCATGTTGCATTGAGCTTCCATTTTTATGTCATTCTATGTTGTGACTAGCTTCTTCCTTGTCCTTGTCCACTCCACTAAAACATAGACTCTTTGTGTTCAGAAACCATTTCTGATCTTTGCCTCAACTACAAGTTGAGTGCCTGGCTCTTAAGGGGTAAAGTCAGTAAATATCTTGGGAGTAAATAGTGAAAGAATAAATGGGCAAAAACATGACTCTGGAATATCTGTGGAATACAACTTCAAGTTTATGCACTTGCAGATGAAGCAATACTGTCAGAATTAATCAGAAATAAAAAGTATATTCTACTATGCCACCAGAATTTAAGAAAATTGCTGTGATTCACATCGACCTGAGCTTTACTGTCTCATTTCCCCTGCCATTAGATTTCAACATGGAAAAGGAAAATTGAACACTAACAGGATACATTATTAGGATGCCAAATTTATGATTATAAAACCACAAAATGAAGAGTGAAAATTTAGGCTATCTTATCTGAAATTACTATAATTTTTATATTATAAATTAGAAGTTATCTTATTATTTTATACCACAAGTAAATTTTTATTATTAGAAATTTATGATACAAATAAACTTTTTGACTTAACACAGAATTTTTAATGGGAAGATATAACCAAAACAAGGTTTACATTATTTTGTAGCACTTTTAAGTTCATGAATTGTCTTTAAAAATTAGAATTGGTAGGGCCTCCCCGGTGGTGCAGCGGGTTGAAGCGCAGTGCTGTGGAGTTGTCGGCAGCAGCCATGCAAGTTCGACACCCGGCCAGGGAGATTCCCACAGGGCACAGCAGACCTCTCCTGCCTCACCCGCTGCTCCCCTCAGCAGTGTATTTCCGTCGATCTGTGTGTTCTTCTCCCCACTCTGTCTCTGGTGAATCCTCTTACCGCCCCACGCCTCTGGTATGCACCCCAGCTTGTATGCATAAAATAAATTTTTAAAAAATCTTTAAAAAAATTAGAATTGGTAAACATATATTTGTGCATATAGAGTCCATAAATATGCTATGTGTCTCTATATAAACATATATATGCTTATAATAACATGTCAGTAGACATGTTTGTTAGATAAATGTCATTTGAACTTCTTAAAATCTTTTGAGATAACAATATCAGAAATATTAAATTTACAGAGCAGAGAAATGAATATTAAAGAAGTTAAAATATTTGCTCATCCACACAGGACCAAGATTTGAACATGGATTATGTCTCTAATCATATGAAAGAGACCAGCTTGTGATATGCTGTCATCAATTTCCAAAGAGCTCACAAATGCCAAGTGGGAGGAAAGCAGCATTTAGGTCTGACTTTCACCCAGACCTCTGTCATGTGTGCTTGTTTGACTGACCCTTGTCTCCATGGCTTCCCAGTCCTCTGAATTACTAGTGCCCACTGCTCTCACTTCTAGCATACACATCAACATGTCTTTATCATACCATACCCCAGCTCTGTCAACCCCAACTCTGCGTTGATTATACTAATTTTTTGCATTTCAATTGAGAAAATTAATCAGCTCTTCTGCTGAGATGCTGACATATTGGTCCAATGAACTGGATATAGCCTATGCAAGCTGCATGTTACATCAGTATAGGGCCCTACCTGTCTTCTCAGTGTAGGCACCAAAGAGGAAAGCAAGGATCCCTCTGGTTCATCTGTGATCAGACCTCCTAAGAGTTCCATTTAGTCATAGGGCAAACGGATAGCTTTTAGGGTCAGAACAGAATAGGAAACGCCTCCAGAGATGAGGGCAACAAATTCCAAAGGGGATTAATCAAACACCCCATTTCTAGGTCAACAGAACATTCCAGAACAAGGACCATAAAGGAAAAATTTCTCTAAGATAAGGGCGGGGACACAGAGAATTAATTCTGGGCACAGAGACATTAAAGCAAAGTGAGTGAGACCACCAAGAACTAACCAATCACAAAGAAAGTGAAGGGGCTTTAGAATAATTAGCGAAAGAAGGTGTATATTCCCTGAGGAGTGACTCCATTTCAGTTTCCTTGCACCTTCCTGGCCTGGTTCCACCTGCCTGGGAGCCCCACTTTATTTCTGTTTCTTTTCTCCTTAATAAGTTTTTCCTTATATTTATTTCTCTAAACAAATTTGTCTCTTTATGCTTGTTTGCTGCGCATTAGCTAAGTTCCTGCTGCAGCTTCATTAGACACCAATCCGTGGTGGTCTAGTGGCTGGGACACAGCGCTGCCACTACAGCCTGGGAGACTAGACCTGAAAACCTGAAATTACGATATCAGCATGAGAGGCTATAACTCCACTCAGCTTCCCTCTGCAGAAACAGGACATGGGCTTCATGAGGTTGGTCTGATAAGCCATCAGGGAAACAAGCCACAGAGGGAGGATTCTCCCACAACCTGGAAACCAGGATGCAAGGAAATGATCTTGCTAGTGCCACAAGGACAGTCTTGTTTGCAAAAATACAAAATTAAAACAGAATAAAAAAACACTGTCACACTGTTTGCCAAGGAGGTAGAATCATGGTGTAATACAACACTTGATTTGCTCCACTGTCCTCCTTTCCTTTAACCCCCAGGGATTTACCCCAAATGCTTAATCAGTGCCTTATGATGGAATTCTGGAGATTTCACAGGTGAACAAAGTGACCTGCAGAGAAATTTGAAGGATTACCACAAAACTGTTCAAGTCAGAGTCTGAACTTAAATGTAGTCTGATTCTAGCCCTAGGGCAGGGAAGGGAAGTAGGGTTAGGCGAATGGAGACTTTATCTCCACATGCTGATGCTCTCATACCCACTGGACTAGATAGGACACATGCTGAAGAGGCCTTTGTGGTCACATAAAGGAATTAAAACTCAGTAATACTGAATAAGAGGAGGCCCACCAGCAATAGCAAAAAGCACCCAGGTAGCACTTTTGCTACAATTTTTTAAAAAGATTTATTTATTTTTCCATACAAGCTGGGGTGCAGGTCAGAGGTGTGGGGTGGTGAGAGGGTTCACCAGAGACAGAGTGGGGAGCAGAACAGGCAGATCAACCGAAATACTGGCACCAAACTCGCAGCACAGCTGCAGACAGCCACCACCAGGGAGGCCCAGAACTTGGACGATTTTGAATTGCAGTTGTTTTAGTCCTGATGGACCATAATGGAACTAACTACACAGGGATCAACCACAGCTAAAAGGACTTCAGAACACCAGCACATTGGAGAAATTTAATTTTTCTGTCCAACAACCTTCTTTTTTGGGAAACACTATCATTTTGTGACAGGATTTTTGCAAGAACAGAGCGTGTTCAATGCCTCCAAATTATCAGAAACCCTGACTTCCCAATATGGCTTCCATCGCCTTTGTTCTCTGGGTTCACCTCTCCTACCTCATCTCTCACCTCTGTCCCTTCAAGTCTACCAGGTCAATATCTAGAGTTCCACAAAAAAGCTGTTCTCTTTTAATTCCAGGTCCTTACTCATGCTTTCATGTCTATATGAAACGTTCTTATTCTATTCCCTGTTTCTTATCTTCCACAAATAAGGGAAGTCACATTATATTTCTGAATTCCCCTGATGGCAAATTAGCTACCCTGATGTCTCTTTCTCTTGTCATACACTGTGCTAGACTCTTTATAGTGACATCACTCACTAAAAGGGCCGAGATTGTTTCTAGCTATCACTCCAGTGGTTTTTATTAATTTAATGAGTTCCTGCTGTTAAAGAGAATTTTGACTCCAGAGTTGTCTACATTTATAGGAATTATAATAAATGGCAAGTTATGTAGGGGTAGGTTTGGAGTGGCCTTTGTGTTGAATATACTGTTTACTCCCTTTCTGATGCACTCTCCATCCTAAGCTACCCTGCTGTGGGTTCTAGGAGATTGAATTTTGGGAACTGCACATACCAGATTTCCTTGCCTTCTGACTCCTGTGGATGTACCAGAGGGAGATTATAAGGCAGAAGGAGTGATTGATAAATTGGGACTTTGGTTTCCTTGGCTCCTTTTATGGCTATAAGAATTAAAATTCAATAATGCTAAATTAGAGGAGACCCACTGCTAACAGCAGTCATTTAACTACCAAAATTCTCATGTTTTGGGTGACTGTCCTACAGTTGAATATCTCACCAGTTCAGGAGAACAGACTAAGGCTTTACTATCACTGTGAATTTTCTTTTATCCTCCCCACCACATGCACACATAACTTTGTAAATAGTTTCTTTTAAGCATGCTATCTTCCTAAAAGGATCTTAATCCACACATTTTATGGTGTTTGCACTTAATTCTGTACGAAAAGAGAATCAAAAACTTTTAGAATATAAATGTATCCATATAGCTTCAATGTTAGCTGAATGAAACAAGCTATTACGCTACAGGTTCCATAGGAGCAGAGTCCTTGCCTTATTTGATGTGAAAACCCTTCCTTAGAAGAATGTATGACACAATGAACCACAAGGCATACTTACTAAGTAAAATAAGTAAATTCAAAAATAGTTAGCTAAATCTGTGTAACCTAAAGCTTGAATTTTAATCAAGTGCAGACAAAGAATGCTTTTCCTTTTTTTTCTTTAAAGATGTATTTATTTATACATACAAGAGCTGGGGTGTAGGCCAGAGGTGGGAGGATGAGATGGGGGATTGAGATGATTCACCAGAGACAGAGTAGAGAGCAGAACAGGAAGATATACTGAAATACACTGTTGAGGAGAGCAGCAGGCGAGACAGAAAAGGTCCGCTGCGCCATTTGGGAAGTGCCCTCCCTGTGGATCAAACTCATGCTGCAGTGGCTGCAGATGGCTTCATAGTGCTAAGACTTAACCCCTTGCACCACCAGAGAGGCCCAAGAATGCCTTTTATTGAAAAGCCTTGGCAAGAAAGAGTAACAAAACAGGTAGATTCCAGAAAAATCCTATAAGCTAAGCGTGGGAGATCTAAATGAGTAATTGCCTGAGAGAGCAGGATGTGTGACGGTCTGTTCCCGTGTAGGTGTTGTGCCATCTTGCTGCTCTTACTGTGACCACAGATAAGTTCTTCTCCGTGATGAACTGCACCAGGACAGTGCTGCAGTGAGCAATTATTGCTTTACAACTCATAAGGGACAGACATGGGATCAAAAGTGGCATTATCAGCAAGGCACTACTTATCTCATCCAGCCGACATCACTCGGATATCAAAGGTGGTTCACTTCGATAAACTTTCCAAATATAAAGCCTTTCAGGGTATTTTTTGAATCAGGAAACATGCAAGACAGAAACAAGATGCCAAACAGAATTGAGGAAATAAGGAGGGGAAATAGGAGAAGAAATTAAACAAAGGAAAACACAGTTGGTTTTCCCGAGCAAGTTCTTCTACTTCCCCCTTGTGGCCAAATTTCTCTGAGAATTTTTTCCCTGGAAAATAACATTATTATTTGGGTCAGATTATAAGAAGAAAACTGTTCATTACATAAAATATGGAAAGTGCACCGGAATGAACAGGTAGAATTTATATGGCGATGTATAAATTCTGCAACTGAGTTTTATAAGTGAATTAGTATTTTTGCAAAGGCTTAAAGAAATTCATCCTGGAGCTTGACTAGCACAGAGTGGTGAACTCCATATGCATAGAAACTCTAATTCTTACCCCTAATCTAATTTTCATGAAAACTGTGCATGGAAAATGTTTTTGTCCCCAACTAATAATCTAAGAGTAAATATGAAAGTTGTTATATATTTGGTTTCTGCTGTGTTCTAGCAGAAACAGGCATTCTTCATAAACTTACTTAGCCCTCAAAGTATCTCTATGCGATTAGGTCCGAACACCAACTTTTATTGACATTCCGAAGTTAGTATAGCTTATGGTATATAAACAGGGGTGAACTTTTAACCTAATTTTTGAAATACCAATTCTCTAGTATTTCTACTAATCCTTGTGGTCTCTTCATTTTCTTTCTCAATTCCCCATTTTTAACTTTCTGCCACTTCTATCTAAATAAACAAATAAAAATCAGGTCTTGCATACCTCTACAGGAACAACTTAACCTCTAAGAGATTCTCCCACCTTTATACTATTTCATATGTCTTTTGTCTTCCACTTGACAAAGATAGGATAAAACTCTCCACTTGGCCTTATGCACTAACTTCATATTCGTATTAATATATAATTAGAATTAGAAAATGACTTTGTTCTATTCAACCCATCCTAATCCTAAATTAGGAGAAACCCGATAGAGATAAGAATGTCGCATTATATTCTTTAAAATTATGCTATTTGTATTCAAGGAGCAATGAACAGTGTAGTTAAAGAATTTTATGAGTTGAAAGTGGAATAATAGGTATGAACTACTACAGTCTTCTGGCGGCATATTTGAAAAGGAAACTGCAAAATCACATATAACTATTCAAGACCCAATATAATACAGAGAGGGAGTAAAGGAATGTATTCTCTGCTAGTTTATCTCTTTTATCCACATCAGAGAATTTTAATTCTCATTTTCTAGGACTGTGGTGTATTTAATTCAGCAAACTTGTTTCATAATATTTAAAATATAGCTATAAAACAAATATTAATTAGCATTTACAAATATGTAGGTTATGTAGGAGTTGCTTCAGGATATGTGGAAAGTAGTAGAAGGAGACGACGTGGGAGTAGTTATCAAATTCCAAATGTTTAAAACTTTATTTCTTCAGTGCAGTAGATCACCCCATGAAGAATAAGAGCTCAATGGCTGCTTGGGCTTAGTTCCTGGCTTACAACTCACTAAACTGTGCGCCTAAGCACATTGCTTCTAGTGTAACCTCTGATCTCACTTTTGTAGCAATGATAAAATCTATTGTAAGGCTTCAATAAGGAATGCCTTTAAGCATTTAGAATAAGGGGTTTCAACTGATATTTACTATCCGTGCTAGCAAATTGCCTCCATCCAGAATTTGCCTTCAAAAAAGCATCCATTGACAATGGACTTCCCGTGGTTACACCATGGTTAGGATCAAAGCTAGGCATACTCCAAATAAATAGCATTATTTTATTGATGATTTTTTGCTACTGAAAATCTTTTCATGCTTTTCAAAACCTGAAAAATATCTTGTATTTATGTAACAATTGCATGTTTTCAAATGCTATCATATGTATATTCTCATCTGGTTTGACAATCACGTTTCAGTTTCCTGGCTACATGCTGTTTCTATGGCCAGTCCTGCCACTGCATTCCTAAACTTTGATTAAGTCCTCCCAGAACCAGCAGTAGGAGAGTGCCCACATTTACTCAGTGCATGAGGTTAGAATCAAGGATGAAATTGGGAAATCATTGAAAGTACACACGGCAACTCCCTGCCCCTTGCCCCTAAATAATGTATTTGTTGGACAATGTGATAATCCCAAAGAGGTTACAAATTGTTTGACACTAATATTCATATCACTAAATTAAAAATAAACTAATATATATAACATTTGTCTGACTAAATTTAAAGAAACTATAGAGAGATTAAAAAAAACAATCTTTATGTTTGTTAGAGGTATATTCTCCTAACATTTTAAAGCATTTCATTCCACTATTATATGGCTTTGTTTTGGTTTATATCCTTGAATTAAAACATACGTAGAATCCACATAGTAGATGCAAGTAATGAAGAAAACAAACACCAAGGCTTATCCCAATTATATGAGATAACCCATGCATGAAGTTAGTGCAAAGGAAATGCTCAATAAATGTTACATTGTAGACCCAGGATCTAACATTGAAGGTGATACCAAGAAATTATTGAAATAAGTATTTTCAGCATGAGCAATAAGTATGAAGTTGAGACCTAAAAGATCAGATCCAGGGCTATCACTGACTAGTTTGGAGATTTTGAACAACTCAGCATCTCTAGGTCTGGTCTTGCTCATTGTATTATGGGGCTAATGAGCATTTACGTCATTAAACTATAATAAGGGTCATACTAAGAATTATACTCAAACGCTGTGAGTAAATTTTCATGGGGACCAATTCCCAGAAGTAACACCAATGGATCCAAGATTAGGAATATTTTTTAAATTTTTCATACATTTTGCTTCTCTCCTTTCCAAAGAGTTGTGCCAGTGTTCAGACTCAATAGTACCCCATAATCGTGTTTTACTTTCACCAAAAAGAGAACCTTTTTTTTTTTTTTTTTTTAGGTTAGTTACCAGAGGATGTTTTGTTTGGTTCATATTGTTTTTTTATAGGTGTTTTGTTGTTGTTGTTGTTGTTGTCACTGTAGAGATTCAGCTTTTCAATATTTTGCTTCTGAATTGAGAATTTATTGTTTATCCTTATTTGTGAACTTCTAGTGTTATTTGTCTATTTTCTACAGCACCACTCACCATTTTCTTGTCATTGTGTAATATCTCATTATATATTAAGAGTATTAGCATGGTGTTCGATTTTCAAAGTTTTTAGGTTTTATTGGGTGAGGATACAAGAATGATTATAATATTTATAATATAAAAATACTAAAACATAAAACTTTTTTTATTTTTTTTAAAGATTTATTTATTTATGCATATGAGCTGGGGTACAGGCCAGAGGCATGGGGCGGCGAGAGGGTTCACCAAAGACAGTGTGGGGAGCAGAACAGGCAGATGGACGGAAACACACTGCTGAGGGGAGCAGCGGGTGAGGCAGGAGAGGTCTGCCATGCCATGTGGGAATCTCCCCAGCTAGGTGTCAAACTCACGTCACCGCTACCAACAGCTCCACAGCACAGCGCTTAACCACTGAGCCACCAGGGAGGCCTCTAAAACATAAAACTTTTTTAAATGTTAGCTTTTTTAAAAAAAAAACTTTTTTAAAAAAAACTCTAAATAGTAAATGAAAATTGAATTTAGACTTGTAAAACTCATCTTTTTTTTTAAATATATTCTTATTGTTATTTATGTCTTTTACATTTTGTATTCCCCTTGGGTAACCCACCACCAATTCACCCGTGATCCATCTCCATGGTCCCTTGTGTCCTTTTCTACTCCATTTTGTGCCCTTATCCTCCCCCCCCCGACCCCCCACCCGCTGAGTTAGACTTGTAAAACTCATTTCTATTAGTCTTTATATTCTATAGGGTTTAGAGCCTTCTATTTATAAGCATTCTATCATTAGCAAAGTGAAAAACTTCTGGGGCACCCATGAAAAATTATCTGAAGAAGAGCTTTAAAATCATAAAATTGTTAAGTTGTCACATTACTTAAAAATAGCCTGCTTTTGCAGTTAGAAGCTTGAGTGAGTTCTCACTGATTAAGGCTTAGAACCTCTTTAAAAAATTAATGAACCAAAACAGTTGTTCTAATGTTAAACACCCTCTCAGTGTACCTTAAAAGAGGTTTAGTATTGAACTAGAATAACCTTTTATTTCTAATTTCAGACAACTATTCACTCTATTTTTTTGGTATTAATTTTATATATTTTACATCATTGTTCATTTTTGTGCAATGTTTGCTTTCTCTTCCCAGGTGTAATCCCCCTAGAATTTCCATCACCAGTTCACCCATGCAGCATCACCATAGTCCCTTGTGCTCTTCCCACACTCATTTTGGTCCCTGTCCCTCCTCCTCCCCTGCAGAATGTCTCTGATTTATAGTTGTCAGTTTAAATTTGGTTTGTTTTGTTGTGGGTTGTTTTTGTTGTTGTTATTTTTTTCCCTGACCCCTTATTTGGTTCCCTACCTTCCTCCTATAAGTGAAACCAACTGATATTTTTCTTTTTCCTTCTGAGTTATTTCACTGAGCATAATCCCTTCTATTTCCATCCATGTTGCTGTGAATAACATTAGTTTATCTTTTTTAATTGCTGAATCAGACAACTATTCACTTTAATACGTATTAAAAGTTTTGAAACATTTTGCAAGATAGGATTAGTTTTCTTTTTACTCAGAGTTGCCAAAACAAAACACAAAAGTCAGGTACAGAAAGAACACTTGGCCTTTATTTTATTTTTTTTCAACAAAGCACTTAGGGCCTCCCTAGTGGCACAGCGGTTAAGCGCTGCGCTGTGGAGCTGTTGGCAGCAGCAACGCAAGTTTGTCGCCTGCAAGTTTGACGCCTGGCCAGAGAAATTCCCACATAGTGTGGCAGACCTCTCCTGCCTCGCCTGCTGCTCCCCTCAGCAGTGTATTTCCACGGATCTGCCTGTGCTGCTCCCTATTCTGTCTCCTGTGAACCCTCTCGATGCCCCATGCCTCTGGCCTGTACCCCAGCTAGTATGCAAAAATAAACAAATCTTTAAAAAAATAAATAAATAAGCACTTAGTAATTGAGCTACTACTCCTGGAAGACTTATTTCTGTTAATGGATCTTTTTGTAGCCTTTAGTTCAGTGCTATTAGTGAGAGTTATATACACCTTCCTTTTTCTGTTGCCCAAACACCCTGTTTACTCTCCCGTAGGGGCCTCTCAGGCTGGGGAGAAGTATTAGTCTCTATATCCCCAGAACCAACACAGGGTTTGGTCCTTTACTGATGATAAGTAATATTTTACTGAACTGAGTAGTGGTAAGACACATTCATGGTCATATGAGTGAATTTACCCTCCTTCTAGTAATTATGAGCAGAAAACAACTTTTAAAATATTTTGCGAGCATTTTCCATATTAGGGTCCCATGGAATAGTATTGCAGGATATTTTTATAGGTCTCCACATACTCAGGGGGAAAGAGTAGAGAACATTGTCTACTCTTTGAGATGCATAAAGCACCTGTGATCTATGAGACTTTGAACAGTTATTAAAGCATAAGGAAAAAGACTATATGCCTCTTTCCATTTCTAAAATAAAGAGATAATAAGTTGTCCACTTGGTTTATTTTAAAAGTTTAAGAACATATTGCCTATGAAAGTGAAATTGACAGCTACAAGGCGAGTCAATAGAGAGAGATGTATAGGCTAAGAATCAAAATGAACTCATTAAATTAGTAAAAAATAACAATACACGAAACCCCAAATTCAAGCTCTAGACCAAGACGAAAAACTCTCTTTACCTTGTTGCTTCATTTCCTTAAACATCTAGAATGGTGCTCAATACTTAAGGGTATTAATAAATATCAAATGAATGAATAATGGCCATAGAATCCCCCCCCAAACTCAATAAAAATTCCCATGCCTCAGATATATCAAAACTACTAGATTTGAAGTAGTAATCCTGGAGAGAGGGTCTTCTCAGCAGAAACCAGTCCTAGGAAAACAAATAGGATATGCTCCAATTCTTCGGCACAATATAGAACCCAGAGACCTTACTATAACACCAGAAGGGTGAGCCCAAATAATGAGTCAGACTAATTTCTGGTGGGCAAGGCAGAATGAGGGCTTAAATGCTAATTATTTAAATTGAAAAGAAATATTACTTTTCTTCCACAACTGAGGAGTCATACTAAGACTCATAGCTGCTACATTTATACTGAGTGTTTAAATTTTCTTAGATACTGTCTCATACATAATTTCATTTAATGTATAATGACCTTCTGAGTCTGTAGTACATAAGGGTTAGAGGCATGGGTTTTGGTCTTAGACAGACCTTATTTCAAACACTGCCTCTTCCATTTATTAATGTTTGACCTAAGGGAAGATTCATAGCAGTTATAGTCATTAGTTTCCTAGTCTGCAAAATATGAATGTAGCTACTATTTGTATAATTGTCTTATTGCTATGAAGATGAAATAAGATAGCACATTATAAATATCAATATATGTAACTTAACCTAACCTATATACATATATAAAGCCTAAATTTCAATATATGTGTGTATGTATATGTATGTATGTATGTATATTCGTGTTTGTGTGTGTTTGTGTGTGTGTGTGTGTGTGTGTGTGTGTGTGTGTAAAGAAAGAAAGAGAGAGAAAGTGGTAGAGAAAATAAATTACCAAGGATAGAAAGATAGTAAATACAGAGAAAAAGATTAAGCACAAGTGTTTTTGGTTTTTGGTTTTTGGCCCTGTAACTAGTTAACTCTCTTTCCAAAGCTGTTAAAAATAACTCTGTCTTACAGTTACCAACTTAAGATTTCTAAATACTGCCAGTATTTAATATTTCTAATTCTCCAAATATTTTTTGAGATCCTATTATATTATAATTTTCCAAATATAACCACTGAGATAAATTTTGTTATAAATTCCTGAAGTCATGCCTTTTTCTCATTTCCATTTATCCAAATGTTGAGTGTTTTGTCTTGCTAGTTTCTCTTTCTAATTGCTTTAGGAGATAAAATGCAATCATTGTGAATAGATTTTCTGGAAATCAAGACTGTAGAGCTGTTCAACAATGTTTTTCATGGTCAATATCTACTGTCGTACTTCATTTCTCCTTGAAGCAATCATCACATTGGCTTCTGGTTCATCCTACCCTTCCCAAATCAAGTTTCAGAAAAGATTAAACTGAAATGATACCTTCTGAACATTTTATTTCCTCACCTAAGTAGCTTGGCAATTCTGAATAGATTAGGTACACATTTTAATGTATCTTCATAAAGGAGATGCCTTCAAGTTAACTATGCTTTCAGAAATACTCCCTAGGCCTTTTGGCAGTGCTCATAGTTTATCTGGTGAAACAGCTGCCTGAGAGTAGCAAGGCATTTGCTAAGAAAATAATCAGATACACTAACATATTTAATAGCAAGTAGTTAGTTCCTAGGAACTCCATTCATGCATTATTGAGAATTATTCAGAATTTAAAGTACTATACCTTAACATGTTTATACTTATCTGAACCAGCTTGCTGCTCTTTTACGAGTCTCTTCCTGTACACCAGAGAGCCTCCTTTGGAGCCTGTCAGGCATTACAGAATCAGACTTCTCACCCAAACCTAACGTATCTATATTTAGGTAAATGGAACCCATGCTTCTAGTAATAGTTCCACACATAAATTGTTGATTCCTACTCTAAAACACAGGGAATTTTGCAATTATGATGTACAAATATGTACATGTACATATATACATGTATGTGTGTGTGTGTATTTATATGGGGAGGAAAGGCAGAAAATAAGCAATTGTATATATCACTTAATCCTATTTACTCAGTCAAAGTCTAATTTTTGCAATATAATCATTCTGTGTCCCTTAACTTTTTCAATTTTCTGCCTGTATCTTGTGTTGAGTTGACATTTTTCTTGTTTATTTTCTGCCTCCCCCTCCCCCAAAAATTAAGCCCCACGAAAAAAAACAGGAAATCCGTTTGGTTTGCTGTTGCTCTCTGCTCCATACCTGAGACATACTTAAGACTTATAAGGTATTTAATAAACATTAAATGGATACAAAAGTGCCTGTAAATTCTCTGACTTCCAAAATCCCTGTGACTCAGGCCAGCTGTTTTAATAAATATTTTCACGGACAGAGCATGCCTATATTGACAACAACTGATTTTCAAAATAAGTTGCCACACTAAACATAAACCTGCTGTAAAAAGGTAAACTGAGGCATATTAAAGAGTTAGTTGTTTGAATGATTATCCATTCACACTGACCACACCAAACCAGAAGTGGTTAGGAGCACTCTGCAGACAGGAGTTGGGGGAAGACTTATGTAGAGAAAGGACAAAAGCAAAGAAAAGAAATTTTGATTAACCATAGCTTACAAGTTGGCTCTTTGTGATTGCTTGTACTTAGCATCTTGATTCCATGACTTTGCGGATTATGGGCTTGCATTTTGATTTCCTTATGTAGATCTCTAGGACAGGGGAGCCATATAGTCTAATGACCTCCTTGTTTAATTAATTTAAGATTGCATTATTAAAAATAGATTCTGAAAAAATATTTCTATGAAGAAAAGAAGGGTATGAATTAGCTAGTTGCAGTGATACAATAAAAATATTTTCCAACAGGAATTTCAGCATGATGTACCTGAAAGTACTGATGAAATTTAAGCATCTCACATTAAACTTTCTCAAGGTAAACTGGGAGCCAGAAAATAAGAGACTTTTAGACAGTGGAAAGGGTTTAGGTTTTCTACTGCAATGGCAAACAGTTAAAGAATTTGACACAGTGACAAAACTATAGTTTTGCATTTTTTTTAGGATTGTTGTTTTTTGGTTTTTTTTATAATTGTTATTTTTATTTGTGTCTTTCACATTATTGTATATTCCCCATAGGTTTCCCACCACCAATTCACCTGTGTACCGTCACCACAGTCCCCTGTGCTCCCCTCTCCCCCGTTCTGAGCCCCAATCCTACGCCCTCTCTCACTGATTGATGCTCTTGTATTTGGTTCCCCTATATTCCTGTTATAAGTGAGACCATTCGATATTTTTCTTTTTACTTTTGGCTTTTTTCACTGAGCATGATCCCTTCTAGTTCCATCCATGTTGCTGCAAATTGCATGTGTTTATCTTTTTTTTTTTTGCATTTTTGAAATAGATCCATTATGTCTTCACCCTGATTAAAGAAAGAACAGTGAGTATATATGAATCCAGATTTGTAGTTTACTGAAGTGCAAGTGAGAGATGGGGGTGGTTTTGATCAGCTTCCCTGCTTACCTAGCATTCTTCAGATTTTGACTTAAGTGCCTACTTAATGAACACTTCTAGAAAACTGCCAGTATATGAATGCCACTTTAAAAGTTTCACTTTTTAAAAAATGAATATATTAGCATTCTGGTTTTATACATCAGTTTGATGAACTTAATTACTGTGATTCTACTTGTATTGAGGAAAAATTCAGGTTTCTGAGATTGCAAAGATGATGGTCACACGTTGGAACTTGAGAAATTCACCAAGATAATAGCACCATGTAAAGCCTATAAGAGATGGCTAAGTCATCTCTCTCCAGGGACAGCCTGAACTCCACACGGCGATGCTTCTTCTATTGTGTATTTGGAATATTATGTTGATCTCTAAGGAGTGCTTACAGCCATCACTAAGCCTCTGGAACCTCTTTATTTCACAGCTATAGAAAGACTCTCCCTTCTCCCTATTTTATTTATCAATTTTTATTACAAGTATATTTCTTGTTTTATTTTCCCATTTTTAATATATTTTTTATTTATATCTTTTACATTATTGTGCATTCCCTGTAAAATTCCCACCACCAGTTTACCTGTGAACCATCACCATAGTCCCTTATTTTCTTCTTGCTCCTGCTTTGATCCCTTTTCCTCCTCCTCCCTTGCAGAATGTCTCTTATTATGGTTGCTTACTAGTTTTGTTTTTATTATTATTATTGTTATTATTGTTAATTTTTCATCCTTATCCCTTATTTGGTTCCCCTATATTCCTCCTATAAGTGAAACTATTCGATATTATTCTTTTTCCTTCTGGCTTATTTCACTGAGCGTGATCCTTTCTAGCTCCATCAATGTTGCTACTAAACCCACTCCAAAAAATACAAGTGTACATTTCTTAGAGAATTCTGTCATAGATCTAAGTATATGGGATCAATCTTTATTGTTCTTGCAGACCACAAATTCCTTCAGTAACTTAGGATTCTTGAAGGAGTTAAGCAGTATAGAAGGAGAAAGAAGTAATGAGGAGCTACCTATAGAAATAAATAGGCATTCAGGAACTCTTCTGATCTTCAGAACAACGTGGTGGGATAGCAACTGAAAAAAGCCATATTGCACAGCAAAGGAGACTGAGGCTGGGAGAGGTTAAGTGACATATCCAAGGTCACACAGCCAGGAACCTGAAAGCTCAATCCACATTTTTTTTTAACCATCCTACTACTTTATTTTCTAAATATTTAAATAAACAATAGCACTCTCCTCTTGATTCAGTCATTTAACATATATGTTGAAATCTTGCCACTGTACACCCAGGACTTGGATTTTAAAGAAAAAATATACTTTATTGATTCTGGGGGAAAAAAAAGAAACAAATAGGCCATTTTACAACAATTCTCAGGTAAATAAA
>PVIJ01000575.1:110280-274155 GCA_004024925.1 Scalopus aquaticus | reverse complement strand
TAATGATATTGGACTTATATGAATTGGGTGACATCGAGGAATGTATATTTGCAAAAAAACCAATATTTTATTGTTTATAATTTTGTACAGTATGATAAGTTTTGTAACACTCCCCAATATGCATTGCAGGCTGATTAGTGCACGTTCTTGTCCGACACAAAACCCGCTGACATTTCTTGTATATATCTTAGTAATTTTACGTTATTTTGATTTAATTTCTTGTGCCATTTCAAGATAAAACTTCAGGGAAACATGCATGTCTCAAAAAGTTGCGTTGAAATAACTCAATTCCCCGTAATCACTAATAAACTGCAATGTCCCCTGAGAGGGGACATCCGAGTGATATGCTAGAATTCCGATGTCCCCTGAGAGGGGACAGTGGAGTGCAAAGGGTTAAGATTCATTTATTTATGCATACAAGAGCTGGGGTGTACGCCAGAGGTGTGGAGTGTTGAGAGGACCCACCAGAGACAGCGAAGGGAGCAGAACAGGTGGATGCACTGAAATCCACTGCTGAGGGGAGAAGCGGGGAGACAGGAGAGGTCTGCTGCGCCCTGTGGGAAGCTCCCTGGTCGGGGATCGAACTCCTGCTGCAGTGGCTGTGATAGCTTCATAGTGCTGAGACTTAACCCTTGCACCCCCAGGAAGGCCCTATTTATAATATTTCTATCATGAGTTTAGATCTGACTTTTACTAAGAAGTTTATTAGAAAAAAATAAAAGTAAGTTAGAAAACTGTTGTGTAGTATTTCCAAAAAGGCATGTCGTATGAGGATAAAATTAAGCAAAGCAAAGGTGAAGGACAGAAACTGACTTTCACTGGCAAGCAAAATGTTATGTATACACATGTTGATACTTGACAATGGATGCCTGAAAGTTGTCTAATATTATAAAGTGATGTGACTTCAATACAAACCTGATAAAATTATATAAATCAGGCTAAGTGACTTCCACTCTAAGGGTCAAGTAGAAATCACTTGGGCGTAAACCAAAAAACTAACGAGACTCTGTTGTAAGTCACTGTGTCTGAGAAAATCCCACTGTCTGGAACTGGGGTGATTGTTTTCACCTCAAATCAGTAATTGGATCCTATGTAACCAATATTAGCTCAAATGACTTAGATTCATTTTCAGCTCAATTGTTTCTGAAACTATTAGATGTCACAAAAAGGACTACAGTGAAACGTTTGGTTTACCTGATAGTCTTGTCTCCTTCCGTCTTGGCAAGAGTTAGTGGTGTGAGCTTTCATGCAGAGTGAAGAACACTACCGGATTAATAACTGTTCAAAACAATGTCCTTTTCTGCTTTAAGATTATCCTGTGTCTTTTCTGTTTCAGAAGGAGATATTTTTTTCTTGGAATGAGGCTTGCATTTATGGGTTTTTCAGTATTTTCCTGTTATTTCAAACTTTCATGCTATTGCCATCATATCTTAAATGCCCAGTGAGCAATGTTTACTGAAGAGCTGAAAATCTGTACTTTTACATGCTAAATATGGCAACATATTAAGAAATATTCAGTAATACCATTCTTAGCAATCAGTGGTCCACAGCTTTGATGTAATTCAGGTAAGTTTATTTTTAGAGTTAGCTCTGGCATATCCTACAATTTTATTGCAATAATGAGATCTGATGTTTGAAAGTATTTTTTGATGTTTTCATGTTTTATGTCACTTGGGATAATGATTATATTCTTTATATTCTTTCAAAATACATGCCTTATCATCATTGTACTGGCTGGAGATATAGTAGCTTTTTGTCAACAGTTTCATAAATATCTACAAAGAAAAATAACTCTTAGATTTACATTCAGACAGAAAAGCATTTTTAAGTCTTCAATTTATGTGCATTAAGAAAGTTATACAGGAATTTCTTCATGGATTAGACGCAGATTGATGAATGCATGCAGAACTGTTCTTACAGCAATTCTACCATTTGCTACTCCCTCATCTACAGGCGAGCTAGATTGTTTTCCAGGGGAAAGACTATATTCTGTTGAATGCTTTTCATCAGAGAAACTGACTTGTCTGGACATAACACAGCACATTCCAGTCTTCCTCTTCCTCTTGAAGTCTCCTCTAGCCTGGGGATGCTGCTCTGATTCTCATTCCAGAATGAATGCAGGGAAGGGCATTCACTTTCAGTGGAACGGCAGACACTACGTGTAAGTGGAGAAGAGCCACTGATCATCAAAAGCAAACATTTTTGAGCATGACCTCGCACGATTATCTACACGTGCGCTGCCAGGTGCGCACGGGGCGCTGCAAAGTGCTGGCGGGAGAGCTGACACCGCGACGGCTACACGCTGGCTTCAGATGGGCCCGGGAGCTACAGGACCTGCTCGCATCATGTTCACTGCTACGTGCTTGTGTGTCAGGACTCCGCTGAAATAAAAGCAATGTGTGGTCTCGACATCCCCACTTCTCTTTAAATGCCCCTGTGACCAGTTAGACACATACAGGATGTTAACTCCTGATTTTGTGCAATTTAATGATGTGAGAGCTTGACAATGTTAAATACGTGGCAACACACACCAGAAAGATAACGCAAGCTACTAATGCTGACTCCTTCACTAGCCAGGACCTGCTTTCTACGGCGGCAGAGCACACTCATTCCACCCATCAAACTTCCTCCTCTTGTTCCCGGTTCTTCTAGGCGTTTGCCTTTGAGGCGGCTTGTAAAACCTCTGTATTTTCACCATCAAGAAAATCTGATCTTCTCATTTTTAATTTTTCCAGTGAGTCCTATGTACACAGTTCTTATTTTCCAGGAGAGTTTTGGTTAAGTTGCCTTTGAGGAGCTTTTGTAGCCCCTCTCCCCACTTCCATTTATTCCATGTTTCTGCTTTATCATCCAGGTCTGTGTCTCTTTCCTTTGAAATGTCACTGGATTCTCACCTCCCACGGCTTCCTTCCTCAATCGTCCGGTGAGGATCCTCGTTGCTGTACCACCCTGTAAAACAAAACTTCCAAAAGTCTGCTCCCTTCATTCCTCGGTCCTCTTCAGTTGCCTGCCATGTTTCCGCACCATGAATATTTCCAAAATTATCTTTCCCAACAGCCACTGGTTTTTCAAGAAGCGAGAACAGTTCCATGTTGCTATTCTCTAAGTCCCAAAGGCTCCTGTGTGGGTTTCAAAGCCCTGATTCATTTCATTTCCAAATTCCCTTTTCCCTCCTGCATTACAACACCTACATCCATCCTAATAAGGCGAAGCTCTTCGCTCAGCCATACGGCCCCATGGCAGAAGGGCTTATATGCCTGCTCCAATCTCTTCCCTGCATGGTACTCACCAAGCTATTTCCCAAGCTAGTTCGCAGTCAGACCCAGCTCATGTGAGAGAAGTGAGTCCCCACTGCAGCCCCATGTGATGCAGACCCACCGAAGGTCTGGCCTGTGTCATCTCGCAGTGGATCTCTGAGCTGCTGCTCTCGCGCAGGCTGCTGGAGACTCAGGCCTGACCTGGGCGTGTGGTGACGCAGCACTCGGACCCTCAGGTTAAGTCGTCAGAAAGAAACACCCCTAAGGGTTCTCTGCCATAGGCAAGACGAGGACTAGAATGACAGACACACGCACAGCAGGGAAAGCCGCTGACGTCTGTGGTTGGCTAAGGTGCCAGCAATGTCGCTCTGCCCGATGGAACGCGGCCGCTTGTGTTCTCTGACGGCCCTGAGTGTGTTTCTCCACTGTGCTTGGGCGCAAAGATTTGAGAGCAGCATCTGTGCTTTAACCAGACAAGACAGGTCCTCTGTGTTTCTCTCTCCCTCCCTCCCTCCCTCTGTGTCTATCTCTCTTATTCTGTTTTTCCATACACACACACACACACACACACACACACACACACACACACACCCTATAGGGAGAGAGAGAAATCTAGAACTGCTTTCGGAGTGCGGGCAAGCAACAGGCATCGCAGCGAAGCCATGCCCACGAGAGGAAGCCAGCGGAGCCCCGCGGCGCCCCAACTCCATGCGTGGAGAGTATGTGCAGGCCGCAGAGCTGTGACTCATCCTGGGAAACAGGGCTGAGATCCAGGGGGCCAGAGCACCTGCTTTGCCTGCTGCAAAGCACACAGAGGAGAGACCCGCAGAGAGAGCTGTGGTGCAGGGGGAGATGAGGGGCGTGGCTGGGAGGGGTGAGGGCAGGGAAAACCACCTCGAGTCCTCAGCTGCGGTGAGGGGGTCACATAAGCAACCATCCGGAACTGGATCGAGACCATCTAAAATAAGTGGGTAAGACGGTCCTCGAGGCTCCTCGAGGCTCCGCACAGCCAGGAAGGGTTCTTGTTCCCAGCAACGCAAAGGCACAGGGCATCGGAGTACGCAGAAGTTACTGTCTCACCGGGGGGGCACACTGCCCTAGATTAAATATTGGTCTGGTCCTGGTAGAAAAACCCTAAATAACGTTTCTCAGATAACTGCATTCAAGAGAAAAAAATCTAGGATTCTAGGATTTTTATTACACGTGTCCGGAGGGAAATCGCCCCTTTGCCTATGGGAGACAGCAAGGTAGCCTGCTAGCTAAACCGACTCTATGCTCCTAAATTCGTAACTAATCTATGATATAAAACTCCAAGAATGTTCAAAATCAAAAAAGCATATCCAGCATCCCGAAAAATAAAATATACAGTGGCTAGTATAAAAAAAATAACGAACAAAACTATTATTTATGCAAATAAGCAGGGAAATAAACCTGTTTTTAAAATTTCATTGAAACTGACCCAGAATCAATTCTGCTAATAATGCGACTAGACAGACAGTAAATAGTGTATTTGTATTTCAGATATACAAGAAGATACAAGTGGACAGAGTATGTGAAGGGGAGATATGAAAGATAATATAAAAAGGTCAATTCAGAATTTTACAGATTTTTAAAAAAGATCTGCAATTAAAAAACAACAACAACACTGGGGGCCTCCCTGGTGGTGCAGGGGTTAAGTCTCAGCACTATGGTGCTATCACAGCCACTGCAGCACGAGTTTGATCCCCGGCCAGGGAGCTTCCCACAGGGCGCAGCAGACCTCTCCTGTCTCCCCGCTGCTCCCCTCAGCAGTGGATTTCAGTGGATCCGCCTGTTCTGCTCCCCACTCTGTCTCTGGGGAACCCTCTCACCCCCCACACCTCTGGCCCACACCCCAGCTTGTATGAATAAATAAATCAATCTTCTTTTTTTTTTAAGGAAAGAAACAAAGAGTGGAGGACTGTTTGAGAAAACCATGGGACCTCAGTTTCCACGGCGCAAAGGGCGTCTGGGCACTGAACCGCTCGTGATTAATTAGCACCAATCAGTGCTTGTCACCAGGGGTCAGGCGCTAGGCTAACGACGGCCAACAAGGCTGGCCTCTGGCTTGCAGACAGCTAAAGCCTGGCCTGTCTATCCGATGTATGTTGATGTTTACAGAATGTCTCCTCCTGGTAATACACAGGCTGCAGTCTCCGGGTGGGGTCGCCCACCGGAAAGTTCTCTTTGAGCCACATCAAAAAGGCGGCCAGCCACGAGGGAGCGCTTTTGGGTCCTTGCCCGAGTGCAGTGAAACTGGACCTAGCCTTTTAGACCAAAACAAAAAATTTAGGTATTCCACCCCAAGCTCACAAGCCCATTGTGATTCGTTTCAGTTCTGCTAGTCACACTCCCAGCTTGGGGTCCCCATTCTTCCAGATACTGAGCCCCAAGCCCAGAGGGGCCCTGGGGTCCTCTCCTGCCAGTGCGCTAGTGACCACCTTGTGGCCTTGGCAGACATCCTCGGCTCCGACCTCGAGGAACCCCGACTCAGGTCTGCCTGGCCTCCTCTCTGGTTCCCTGCGGCCCCTGTCCATTCCCCTATTTCTGCTCAAGCCCCCCCAGGCCCAACAGTCAATATTCCACGTGACACCAGAGCCACGTTGTTAAGTAGCCTTTCGACTATTTAATGGTGAACCAGCGTCTTGAATGTGGCCAAGAAGACCCTCACAGCAGTATTAGCGTTTCTGTTTTCTTTTGATATTAGCAAATCTATCACTGTAAAACATGATGGTGCTGTCCTGCGACCAGTTCTGACGAGAGTGTCGGTAACGCATCAGGCTTTTATCATTTGCTAAGGATGGAAAAATTAAATAAGTGCTGATTAAGAAAAGAAGCAAACCCCCAGCTCACTGGATTGCTGGTATTACTCTGTGGCACTGAGATCAAGATGGGTGGACTGAATCTCAGGCCATAAAATTCAAGATAGCCCTTTCTAGACTTTTCACAGAATATTCTACTGAATTCTACATATAAAAGGAATAGAAACAGAACAGAAAACATGTCAAATTTCACATCATTAACGTTTAGCTTCAACTTCTTAATGATGGGTTCTTCCTCATAAAGAAACTCCGTCTTATAAACTCAATTTGCCAGATTTGATCATTACAAACTCAGGCACCAAGTTAAATCTGAATTCTGATAAACAGAGCTTTTTCGTGTTTGTTTTCTAGTGCATAAGACCTTTAACAGAAAGGAACTTTAATATAATTTTAGGGTGTGACAAAGACAAAAGAAGGGAAAGAATAGAGAAGAGTTTCCAAACCAAGCAGAATGTTTTTAAGCATCAGTGTGTTCCAGATATTGCAAGAGACATGCTTATAACTACTATTAGTCCTTAACTATCACAAACAATTACTTCATACACAAATTCCTGTTTATAAAATTCCAGCCTAACTGACTATCCTCTATTTTATCTGGCATCCTTTTTAACACTTAAAAATCGATTTCTTCTGCGGAGCTCATTGTCTAAGTCTCTGAGTCAGCAGCTTGCATAACTAAGCAATCTCTGGGCAAGAAGCATCTGGGAAAAGCGCAAGTGTTGCCATTAAGGACCTCACGTGGCTGTCAGGAATAGTCACAAAAGAACAAGGTAGCTCAAATATTTTCCACCTTTAAAAGGTGCTAAGTATCTTGCCAAAAAGAAAAAAAACAAACCCCAAAGTCTGCTTTCATTTTTAGTGTCTTTCAGTAATGAATACCATGAACATGTAGAAAAATCAGTCTCTCCTTGGATATACAGAATTTGAAAATGAGCTTTACAATAATAAACAGAATAAATACAGATGAGAGTAGCATTTTATATGCACAATATTAAGACAGGAGTGTGGCCTGTGATATATCTACAGATGAGCTTTTGGTTTGCTTTGCTGTTATTTTTGTTTTATTTTATTTTTTGAAAGAAGACTTGGGTTTGAGACATAGGAGAGGTGAGTTTGAGAACAATAATGTGAACCAAATAGTGGAACCTCATAATGACAGGCCACCAAGAGTGAGAGATAGCATTGAAATAATGCCCATCTACTAGAAACTTTCTGCAAATGGAAAGCAAAGAACCACTAAAGAAATTTTACTCATAAAAATAGAAAGAAATTTTACTAGGCGGCAGTGCTTAGAGATGAGTTACAGTCGCGGAAAGAAAAACCCGCCACTGCAGTCATTTTGGCCTCCGAGAAGGAGGTGACCACAGAAAATGTATCTTGTGGATACAACAGAGCTGGGGAGCAGATTCTACCTGGGGATCCAGAAAGAGGCTATGAAAAGGCATTTCCTAACCTTTGTGCCTACAGGACCACAAGGGCAACAGGGCAAAGGTTTTACAGGGAAGACACTGAATTCAATTTCAGTGAATTTGCATTTGACAAAAGTGCAGTATTTGTAATCTAGGCCAGAAATTTTGAAATCTTCCTTTTCAGAGCTAGCCGAAGTTCACTTATTTAATGGGAAATGAAGTCGTTCCTCGACTGCAGGCAGGACAGAGTTAAGGAATCAGTTCAAGGCGAGGCCCCATAACGGGGAAAGGAGGAAAGAAGCCGGCGGCAGATTCCGTGGCTATCTGAAGAGTGAAGACGGAGTGGGCAGAGACCTGAGAAGAACAAGGATCCTCAGGCTGCCAGAGTCAGCACATCCCTAAGAAGAGTGACAGAGAAATGTGTAAATGTTTGTGAACAGCCCCTAAGGTCTACAGGTCCACGGAGTCGTACGGATCTTCTCATCACTGGGGGCTGTCACAGAAACACGAGGGAGACTCCGATTCAGAGGGAGTTGGCACCACTGAGAGAGGGCGATCTCGAAGACGCCAGGTGAACAGTGCAAGAGTAACAATAACTCCTCAAGCAGCAGGAGGAAACGTGGGTACTACACATTCGTGTTGGAATTAACAAAACAGATCACAGCAGGGGAGAGTGAAAATATGAACAAGCAAGGAAACGAGAAGTGTGCAAATAACCCGTCACAGATGGGCAAAGCTTCGGAGGCGCCTCCTCAAGGCGGATGTGCAGACGACGGCCAGGCACGTGAGGAAGGCTCATCTTCACGTCATCAGACCCACGATGAGACACCGCCTCACACCTGAGGGGACGGCCGGCCTCATCGGAACAGAAACAACAAGTGTTGGAGAAGGGTGGAGAAAAATGAATGCTGGTGCCCTGTGTTGGGAATGTGGACTGGCCCAACCTCAACAGAAAACAGTATGGAGGTTCCTCATTATATTAAAAACAGACCTACCGGGGGCCTCCTTGGGGGCACAGGGTTTAAGTCTCAGCCTATGAAGCTGTCCGCAGCCACCGCAGCACAAGTTCGATCCCCAGCCAAGGAGCTTCCCATATGGCGCAGCAGACCTCTCCTGTCTCCCCGCTGCTCCCCTCAGCAGTGGATTTCAGTGGATCCGCCTGTTCTGCTCCCTGCTCTGCCTCCGGTGAACTCTCTTACCCCTCCCTACAATTTGAGATTGAGGATTGTAGGAGGCCCCTACAATTTGAGATTCTTAAAGACAAGGATCATGTGAGGAAATGTTAAAAAGTCCTTACAGGCCGTAGAATAGTCACCGACCTCTAATAAAACAGTCAGTGAGTACTAACTGAAGACTCTCGCTGAACATGAAATACTGAGTTCTTGATTAACTATGTGCCAGATTGTCACTGTTTTGCAAATGGGTGATTTGTTTGAAGTATATTTAGAAAACAATTTCAAAAACAGTTTAAGAAAAAAAAAATCCAACATTAAGATATACTTTCAAAATCAACAGTATTTTAAATTTAAAAATTGAGAAAATATTTGCTAGCTCTATGTTCTAGATCAATTTTCACTGCCCAGTGCTGTGTCGGTAAGAAACCATTTTCATCGAAGTTACACGTGAAAAAATTGAAAATGACTGAATGTGATTTTATTAACAATAAAAATTGAGCATCGCTCTATTTTAATGATACCAGTCCAGGATATTTTTCTACTTGTCATAAAATTATGTCGCTGTCATTTAAAAATACCATGATGAACATTTTACTGTGAAAATTGATCTAGAACACAGAGCTAAGCAAATATTTTTGCCTCCATAGTTCCTGTACACTTTTGATGTGAAAATCGCATTGTATATGGTTGGGGGTGGGAGATAATTATTTTCTTCACAAAGAATGTTACAGTTCCTGAGAAAATTCTGATCTCTTGGGCCTCCCTGGTGGTGCAGGGTTAAGTCTCAGTGCTGTTGAGCTTAGGCAGCCACTGGGGGTCTCCGTCCATGTCCCCAAGCCCCTGGCACCAGTCCAAGGCCAAGAAGCGGCGCAGCTTCTCCGTGTGTCTCTCTGCCCCACGCGCCTCCCCCGGCCTCCTCTCCACCCTCCATCTGTCCTTCCCGGGTCTCCTCTCCAGCTTCTCCGGCCCGCTCGGCTCACCCTTCCTTGGGGTGGGGCAGGGAACTGGAGCTTCCCCGTTCCCTGGGGACCCCCGTTTTCTTACTTTGAGAGGGGAGTCTTTTGTGAGGTGCACACTCACAAGTGTGACCCCCAAAAGGGGATATTCACAGTTCCCGCTGTTCATCCATTCATTTCTATTCCCAGGATGAGCCATCAGAGCAAGAAGTGGGCAGTTCAGTGTTACTCTGCCTCCTATTTTTGTATGCACTGTTTAAAACAAATGTCCTTAATTGACTTGTAGCGGCGGCCAGCGCGCTGCAGGATGTCAGGAGGAGCCGGGGACAGATGGCCGCGTGCAGCCTGGTCCTCCCAGGGCGTCCCGGAGCTGCGGCTGTCCGGGCGACGTGCAACACCGCAGCACAGCTCTGTGAGAGGGCTGTTTGGATGATGAATGTGTGTGCAGATAACCCTTCTCCTCAGATGATCCAGTCCCTTTGCCTGTCTTCTATTTTGAATACACAGAGCTCTCTGCAGTCACAGAATACTAATAGGTTTTATTTAAAAGGTGACCGCATGAAGAAATGCAAAGTGTCTCCATTGCTGGTTGCTGTTCTTTAGTCTGGAGGACTAGGATGTGACATGTGGGGATGGAGACAGCAAAAATGGCATCGAGGGAAGAAAAACGTCCTCATGCAGTCCAAGCTGATTTTACTCTTTTGCTCTTCAAAATCATGTATGAAGCGTTTTCCAGGGAAGCTTGCTTGAGGAATGAGAGAACAGGTTTACACCAACAAGAAAAGTACAGTGAAGAAAGGTGGCGGTGACAATTTTTTTGGAAGCTATTTGTGGTTTTATGATTGCAATTACAGAAAAACAATGAGCTTTTTTCTCATCTATAAATTATGTACCAATAAAAATGATGAAATTTAAATGTTATAACTATCATAATACTGATGATGAAAGCTTAAATTGAACATATTTAATGTTATGAAAGTCATATAGTTTTACATATAGGAGAGGTCTGACAGTCCTGTTGCAGTGTAACAAATTTTACACACACACACACACACACACACACACACACACACACACACACACACCCTGCAAGTATACAGCATAGATATACAGGAAGTTTTAACAGCATTGGAGAGGTCCTTTCTTGCAACTCTAGATTCTAGTAAGTGGTATTTCATACACAGATATCTTGATTAAATTTTTCATAAATTCCTAATTTGTATACCTGACCTGTACTGAACTTTTACTCAATTACAACATACTTATCCTCCTGAAATTTCATAAAATTAGCTTCATTCTATTCCCTTACCTTGTTTATTCTTCTAGAACTCTAAGAAAGATATTCGTGAAAAGGAAATACATAGTCCTACAAAGAAAATCTCTGCCATTTCTGCAAGATGGATCCTTTCTTAAGACAGTATCTTCCCTCTTTTTGGAAACTACTCTTTTTTCAAGTGGCAATTTACATGATTAACTTAGCTGGGGCTTTTAGGTTTCCGACTCCACAACGTAAGGTTCTTTTTCTTTTCATTCCTAATTACTGCCTTAGACACTTGCAAAATAAAAGCAACTCAGGGCACGACTTTGAGCCACAGAGAACGTGAACTTGAGGGATGGTTAAATGGCCTAGTAAGTAAACTGAGAGTTCTTGCCATAATGGATACCTAATTGGCGACTATTAACCTGTCACATTTAAGAACTTTTCCTAAAAATAGGAATATTTGGACAAACACGTGGATTGGCTGTTTGTGGAAGCCACAGATCCACTGGCACCTCCCAAGGGGAGACTGGATCGCCCCTCTCTGCTGGTGAAGGTAACACTCGGGCTCGGGCCTCCCAGCCAGGCTGAGTAGAAATGGAGCCGGGGACGTTCACCGAGGACAAGCGACCGTGGGGGCTCCTGGCAGTGGGCGGACTCAGCCCCGGGCCTGCTGAAAGGAAGGACACAGCCGCGAGTGGGAACCGCAGGACCAGAGTGTGGCTGCGATGGCACGTCTGAGGGACTCTGACTGCTGAGGAGACCCCGTGGCCTCAGCTGTGGAAGACACGTACTCTCGGGGCCACCGGCTCCTGCGCAAATCCACACCGCCCCGAGACGCCTCACACCCACACGCGGACTGTCGTGCCACAGATGTCCACCCCAGGGCCGAGCGCGTGCGCCCGGGCGCCACCTGTGCGTGCACGTGGTGGTGCATTCCCGGGCGCAGCGCGTTCCCGTGGCGCACCCCGCGGCCCACAGCCTGGAAGGACTAAGCCGGGCTGTGCAGGGGACCGGCCCTGGGCCAGCATATTGGGGCTCGGACAGACTCGGGGGAACCCTGGGGTCATGCAGTTTCTTCGGACTGCTGGGGTCAAGTTCAGCTGAGCAGTACTGTGCGCCTGCGTGACTGACCCCCAAGAACGATCCCCGGTGTCAAAGAAGACGGAGCTTCCCTGGTTGGGTTGGCCGTATTTGGTTTGTTTAAAAGGTGTTTGCTTCTTTGTTTGAAACGTGTAACAATATATGTAACTACTTAGCAGCCATTTCCCACTGTTAACATATTGCTACGTTAATTCACATGGCTGTGTGTGACCACAGCTCCCGCACTTTGAATATTAACTAATATTTTCATGTGAGTTTAGCAATCTGTGAGTTCGCGTCGACCCTATTGAGAATCAAATTACATTTTGCTGAATCATTTGATTCAAACAAGAACTTCGATATATAAGACTAACAAGTGGAAAAACACCCGAGGGGAATTATAGCTAAAGTTCATCGGAGATAAATCAATACATGTTTTTATACTAAAAGCCCTTTGAGTAGTAACTCTATTATTCCTCCAAAAGTAATAACAGTTATCGCTTCACCTTAAAATTCAAAGTGAGTGTTTGTTTTGGTTCATCGGTGTGATCGTGTCTCTGAGTAGAATCGATGACTTCAAATCCCCCTCTCCGGCGTTTCTCTCATCTGTATTCATATTTATTTTTCAAATCAGAGTCCAGTAGCTGTCTGAAAATGGTCTTGGATGCCTTGAACAAAGGACACCATGATAGTTGATACTTTCACCACAAGGTGGAGACAGTGGGTCTATCAGAGTTCCCTAAGAGGGTGCAGATCTTGGGGAGTCTTCCATGAGGACCAAAGAGCCAGCATCACCCCCAGCTGTGCTGGGTGCCCTCTGATACCTGGGGCAATCGGAACTCGTGTTACAAGGGCACTATGGGAGCTAATTTAACACTTTGTGGTCCGCTCACGTATCAGTGCGTGTTTTTGTCACCAGTAACAGGTGGCCGCTCACGTATTCATATGTGTTCATCTAGTCTCTGGTTTTTCACGCCACGGTGGATTTATTCGGAACTACTAGGAGCTATTTCTTTGATCATCCTCAGTCTAGAAGCTTTACACATTGTTTTGGTGAAAGTATAAGGTGTTTTTTGAGAGATAGTACAGTTTTTTTAATATCCAGTAGTTCAGGAGCTGTGTGTGTGTGTTATTGAATGCTTCTACCATTCATGTGGTGGCACAGAAAATGGTCAGCCCAAGGGCTGGTAAATTTAAAGGACATCAGCACACAAAGTGTTAAGAGCAACACCATCATAAAACCACAGACTTCCATTAGCACTTGAGCTGTTCAGGTTTAGCTACATCACAGTGTCAAAAATTCACTGCTTTGATCCATTTGCATAGATTCAAATGGGGAGGGAAAGCTGTGGAGGAAGGAGGTACCGGTGGGTGATGAAAAGAAAAACTTTCAGCAGGTTAAGTCGAAAGCAGCAACTCAAAGGTGTATCATTAGATCACACACTATTCTATCAAGCTAAAAAAAAAAAAAAAAAGGAAAGGTGATTTTTATACTATGCTATGCCTTATTTTTTCCACAGTTTTAAGTTGGTAGAAAATGCCCTCAAAAACTTAGCATGACTTCAAAAAATGAAACACAAGTTAAAAACCCACATCACACCAGACCCTATTTACTTGTGTGCTATTACATAGAGTAGATCTAGAAGACAGAGAACAAGACACACTTCTCCTGTGACATCAACCAACTTACCAATCATTGTAAGTGTGGTTGTGTGTCCATATCACAGGCATAGAGGACAGAGGCACTTGTTGCCCAAGTTGTACAATTGATGTTCAGAGACAGAGTTGCGATAATCCTTTTTTTCTTCTAGCATTTCTGTTAGAGGGCATATTATGTCCATTTAAAGATAAGGAAACAGAGGCATAGAGAAGTTAATGTCTATGGTTCAGTAAATGCAAGAACAGAAATGTAAATTCAGGTTAATGATATTTTAAAACCTATACCATTCTGAGTATCACCTCTCCTATTAGTTTAGCCTATTTAAAATAAAAATTGTAGGATCTAAACTGCTATGATCCATGGACTTGCATGACTAGAATGAGTGGCCAGTAATTCTTCTGTGACAAATTAAAGTTAGTACCCTAATCTCTTGAATTTTGAAAATGATACTTTGCCCATTATCTCATTTTGTTTGTTTCCTTGGTAGAAATTAGTATTGTCTATTTAGTTTGAATAAAATTGAATTTGCATAGGTAGAATTTGCATTGTCTTCCTCAAGTATGGTGAACATACCCTAAAAATACCATGTTTTATGTAAGTTCATTTCCAAATACTGATTTTAAGGAAATTTCAAAAAATTTCAGGACAACTATTACTAATGCAATAAAAATTCCAGTCATCGGATTCTTCCTTGTCTGTCCGCACTCTGCTAGATGCTGTGCCTGTATCAGCCACCTCAGGGAGCTGGGAGGATTCCTCACAGAGACAGGGAAAGAGGGTGAAACTTGACAAAGAGCTCACAATGTAATACAGAATGTTCGCAAATTAAAAAGCAAGATTTACCATGTATGCAATGGAGTACTATTCAACGATCAAAAATGATAAACTAACACAATTCCAGGAACATGGGTGGAGCTAGAAGGGATCATGCTCAGCAAAATAAGCCAGAAGGAAAAAGAAAAATATCGAATGGTATCACTTATAGGAGGACTATAGAGAGCCAAACGAGAAACCAGAAGGAGAAAATAGCACACAAAACATAACAAAAACAAAACCAAAAACTACAGGCAGCCACAAATAAGAGACATTCTACAGGGGAGGGGGAGGAAGAGGGACCAAAACAGGGGAGAAAATTGGACAAAGGACTCTGGTGATGGTTCACGGGTGAATTGGTGGTGAGGAACCTACAGGGATACACAATCATGTAAAGGATATAAATTATACACACACACACATATGTATATACATATATTTATACACACACACACACATATACACACATTTGTGTGTGTATATGTGTGTGTGTGTGTGTGTGTGTGTATATAACAGAAAGCAGACTGTAGACCCAAGATCAGGAAACAAGAAGAAACTGCTTAAGATTAAAAAAAAAAAAGCAAGATTTTAACCCAAACCTCCCTCAGTCTTTACCGAAAAGCCACAGTCAGATGGAATGTGATGTTTTATCTGGAAGGGGCATCAGAGGGTTTGCTAACAAAGGCAATGAAGCCGATTGTGAGCTGAGTGGGGACAAAGCGTCTACACCGCAGCTGCTCCCCAGGGTGCATCGGACAAGACGTCCTCTCCCAGCTAACCCTTCGCAAACTCGGGAAGCAAAGCCTCCTACAGTGACCTGTGGTAGTCTGTAGGGACAGAGAGAACATGCTAAGGTATCGTCCCAATTTTATTCAAACTAAATAGATTCTACATGCAAGGAATTGTTCCAAATACCTAGAGCAAAATGGAGGTGTTTACTGCAGATCTTGTATCGGTAGAATATTCAAGCCTGACAAAGCAGATGCGCTGTATAAATTATAAGGTGAGATACCATGGAATAAGGTGAGGATCACAGAATACAAAAGACTATTTTTATTATTCTACATGCCAGGGGTGTCATCTTGGATTTGGGCCACTTCCCCACGGAGTAACCCTGACAAGTAGAGGCAGAGATGTTCCAAGAGAGGAGAGGACAAACAGAGCGGGGCAGAAGATGTTTGGGGACGCAAACGTGTTTCTCTCCTGTCGTGCGTGTCTGTCTGTGGAGGCGCCCATGGGGGGCAGTTGGGCGAGGTCACGGATTGCCTGTGATGAGGAATTTATCCTTCAGCTGTGTGTTGCGGTGAAACAAATAACTGGGTCATTTGTTTATCTGTCCTGATGAACTCATAGCCCTTTTCTGCAACTATATGAGTTCCTTTGGAGACTATAACACATTTATTAAATCTCCCTGGCTCCCTTTCTAAACCTTTTTTTTAAGATTTATTTATTTATGCATATAAGAATTGGGGTATAAACCAGAGATGTGGGGTGGTAAGAGGATTCCCCAGAGACAGAGTGGGGAGCAGAACAGACAGTTCTACTGAAATCTACTGCTGAGGGGAGCAGTGGGGAGACAGGAGAGGTCTGCTGTGCTCTGTGGGAAGCTCCCTGGCCGGGGATCGAACTCGCGCTGCAGTGGCTACGGACAGCTTCATAGTGCTGAGACTGACCCCTGCGCCCCAGGGAGGCCCACCCTTTCTAATAATGGCTATCTTAAAAATAGCTATTCATTCACGTTTTCCTTTATGCCTATTTTACCATCACTTAATTGTACCTAAGTCAGTTATTCTTAGGTCACTGGGTGGCCTTATTGCAGCATCTCTCATTCGTCCTGTCCATTACAGAGGGGGAGAGGTGGACTCTCGCAGCCGTGGATGCCGTGAGCAGACGGCCAGTAGTCCCACCACTGCTCCTTCCCAGAGCTCAGTCGTGCTTGTAGAGAAGCACCAGCATTTGATGGATTAGTATTAAGGTTCCATATTGTCATTTACAAGTATTGCACCAACTCCACTAAAAATTATGCCACTAGAAAATAAAAACTGAGGTACCTGAGCGCCTGCCACCCTGGCCAAAGCTGGACTCTGCCTTGGACACGCTATATTCTTTGATACTCCATGACAGTTACTACTAAGTCAGGGAAAAAATTTCTATGTGAATCTACGTCAATTGACAAGAACTAATCAGTATAAAACAGTATAAAAATGCCAGGCGGATAAAGAAAGTAAGCAAAGTTTCAAATGACTTTTTTTTTTTTTAATGTAGGTAAGAATATAGTACTGAAATTCTGACTATGCTGGTGATTTTGGCTTCAGAAATCTACAGCTGATCCCACATCACCAAACATCGATGTTCTCATCCTCAAGGCTGTATTTCGGTCTAAGTTACAAATAGCATATTGTTTTGTCCGTTGTGTTTGCATTTCCAGTAAATGTGTGTCTCAAACTCTGAGGTGCCATCAATGCCCTGTGGGCAACATTCTCTTTGGGTGATGGGGTTGGGGAGACTCTTGATTTAAAGAATAGAAAAGATACTGTTGCTGCTTTAATCATCTATTGCAGAAATGATTGGAGTGGAAAGGCAAAAGGCTTGTCAACAGAGGTCCTTATAACTTATCTCTGATCGAAGAGAAACTTCTCAGTAGATTTTACAAGAAACTCCAAAATCAACGTGCAAATAACACCTCCCACCTGCCGTGCATTTTTGTGACCCACTGCACATCATTTTCATCTAACAGGACAGAATTTCTCTCCTCAAGTCATCTTAATTCATCTATAATGGAAACAGCATATCTATGATGCAAATATTCTAATTATTCCTAAGGCCCCAATGATTTAGAAATTACTCTAAACCATTCAGATTCTTTTGGCTGAACACATGGACCTGCGACAACCCCCGAAGTTGGAATATCACCTTCATGAGATAGTAAGTCCCCACGTTCTTTCAGCCACCCCATCTGGCTGTGCTCCCCCCAAATGAATTAACAACATTTGGTTTTAGTCTAACCATATAAGAATGCTAGGGTGAGATGTATTTTAACACTCTTCAAGCAAAACGATTCCCCTAAACAATCCTCTTCGTTCTGTAGTGCGGTCACATAGTCACTAGACTCCCACTTCTCCTTGGGCATCAGCCCCCCAGAGCTGTCTCCATCAACTCCTGTTCTATGCTGGACAGACATGGTGCCAGGGATGGGGGGGGGCACGGAGGGCTGAGATGGTTCAGTTTCCCGGCTTGGTCATCAGAAGTTAATGATGATGGTCACTTAAGAACTTATTAAAAGCAGGATGAGCCATATGTGATCACATTTCTTTAATGCTATACTTGTTCTGGCTTCGCATCTATTCATAAGTGCATCATTAGCATTCAGAAGAAATTATAAGAAGATAATGACTAGAAAATAACCTTTTTAATGACTGCTGCTATATTTTTAAAGAATGATTCATTGGCAAGAAAGCTTTAAAAGTCTACTGAATCATATATCATCGTGAACGTGGACGTCCATATTAGCCTGTTCGAGAAAGCGCTTCCAAGGAACAGGCCTTCACCTGACAAGGACCCAGCCCATTACCGCCACAGTAATCAATAACCTCTGCTAATGTGTGCAGCTGGCGACACAGATCAGATCAATAAAACCTGCCACATGCTTTTGTTTTAGGAAATGAAGCCTTTTAGTTCTTAATTAAGGGAGAGACCTCACATCCGTAATGATGTTTGCAGTGAATATTACCACAGAGAACATGGGCTTCAATCTGAGGTTTTCATTAAAGATCTGCATGAGGGAGGAGAAAGATAACCAAAAGGCTAAAAATAAGGGGGGTTTGTTTATTGGTTCCTTAGCATTTCAAAATGGAAGCCCCTAGAAAATCCTCTTCCTCTGAAGACAAAAAAATGGCAAAGATTCAGCTCAGAAGCATAGTGGGAGAAAGCGAAATTATCTATACAATAAATCTCCCATAGCAACTATGCGAGGCCATTACTTTGTAGCAGAGATCAGAGAATCAACTCCAGGAAGAGTTTACAGAGGTGACACAGAAGAGAAGAGGGAATCAGAGAAATCTAAAGCAGGCATTGCTGGATCCTGCCCTAGAATGTAACATAATTCAACTAATCTAATATTCTATATTGCTTAGTTTTCTTTTTTTAAGACATTAGGTCATTTTCTTAATATAATGTCATCATTTAGAGCTCTCAAGCAGTGTATGATAAAGAAACTGTTTATGGGGCCTAGGGTTTGAGTCTCAGTGCTATCACCGCTATGGCCTGAGTTCGATACCCAACCGGGGAGCTTCCCACAGGGTGCAGCAGACCTCTCCTGTCTCCCCGCTGCTCCCCTCAGCAGTGGATTTCAGTGGATCCGCCTGTTCTGCTCCCCACTCTGTCTCTGGGGCGTCCTCTCACCCCCTCACCTCTGCCTGCACCCCAGTTCTTGTATGCAGAAATAAATAAATCTTGAAAAAATAAAGTAAAAAATAAAAATAAAAAGGCTTCTAGGGCCTCCCTGGAGGTGCAGGGGTCATTAGCAGCCTATGAAGCTGGCACAGCCACTGCAGCACGAGTTCGATCCCCGGCCAGGGAGCTTCCCACAGGGCGCAGCAGACCCCTCCTGTCTCCCCACTGCTCCCTCAGCAGTGGGTTTCAGTGGTTCTGCCTGTTCTGCTCCTCACTCTGTCTCTGGGAAATCCTCTCACCCCCTGCACCTCTGGCCTGCACCCCAGTTCTTCCACACAAAGAAAATTAAAAAAAAAAAAAATCTGTCTACAGTTTGATTTCCCCTTAAAAAATAAAATTTTGGACTGAAATACCCAAACCTGAGAAGCAACAACTTTTTGAAAGCTGAAATATAAATTGTCAGTTGAGGAAAACTATCGTTTCCTTTCTCAAATATTTTTATCACTATTATCGCTGAATGCAAAATCACACTTAGAACACACATTAAAATAAGAGATGCCTGACTTTTGCACAGATAAACAGTCAGAAGACTTGGACACCTGCTAACTCTCCTTTTCCGTTTCCACCTTACTTATTTATTGATCCCACCGCTTGAGATCGATTGCCTTAGATCAGGATAATTCCATCTATTCATTTATTCATAAGATGGAAAGTTCTGACTTCGGTCTTTATTAACAATTGAGTTAGCTTGCACGTGCTGGGGAAAAGTGTGTATTTCCAAACGTTTCCTCATTAAGTTTGAACATTTGCAACTGAAAAATGTTTTCTGCTTATAAGTGAGTTTAACTGTAAAATAGATTAAAAGCAGCTCTCTCTTGTTTCCCAAGTGTTTTTTTTTCCCCTTCTTTGTTATAAAATTAGACCAAATTCTGCCTTTGGAAACTTCACCTTTTTATCTACATAAAAGATAAGGACAGATGTTTCAACTGTTCCGTGTCACTTTAAAAATATTTCGAATACTGATGTGTTCTGTGCATGAATCCTCCTGCTTACACTGGGATATTTTCAAATGCGCTAATCACATCCCGTTACGCCATCCAGCTGACTCTCTAATAACCTTTGAGTCTACAGGATGAGAACTCAAGACAAATGGAACCCTGGGAATTGCTGCCCACACTGGAACCCCTGAGAACTGCAATCCAGCAGGGAACAGTTACAGAGCGACAGATGCATCGGGCTCTGCCCATGGAGACAGCAGAACAGGAACAGTAAAAGCTCTGCTAAGATGAATTACAACCCATATTTGGTCACCTTTAAATAACCAAGATAGGGCCTCCCCGGTGGCGCAGCGGTTGAGCGCTGCGCTGTGGAGCTGTCGGCAGCAGCGATGCGAGTTCGACACCCGGCCGGGGAGAATCCCACACGGCGCGGCAGACCTCTCCTCCTGCCTCGCCCGCTGCTCCCCTCAGCAGTGTACTTCGGTCTATCTGCCTGCTCTGCTCCCCGCTCTGTCTCTGGTGAACCTTCTCGCCACCCCACGCCTCTGGCCTGTACCCCAGCTTGTATGCATAAATAAATCTTTAAAAAAAAATAACCAAGATAAATTCCTAGCAGTACATTCTAGAATATACAAGGATGACTCTTGGCTCACCAGCAGGGGAGCTTACTGGTGAAATCGGAAACTGCCCCCCACAGGGAGGGCAAGGGGATTGCCCTGAGAGAACACTCCAGTGTTCTGGTGCTGCCAGTTTCCAAGGCCAAAGGGCTTCACTGGGCGGCCTGTCTGGTGAGCGTCAGATGAGCCATCCCCACCCAGCAGGACCATCTGGGCGAGTCAGAGATGTGGCTGGCCAGCAGGTCTCTGCATCACGGCACCTCCATGCCTCGTCCGGCTTTCAGGTCCCCTCGCCTGGCTGACCGCCTCCAAGGCCCGTGAATAAGGCAGGCGCAGGGGAAGCAGGGGAAGAGGGAGGGAGAAGATGAGAGCTCAGAGAGATCTGTGGATATTTTCTGCATGTATGAGGCTATCACTGAGTAAAGTCACGCAACAGCACAGCTGGCTTTTCACCACGTTTTATTAAAATTTTATTCCAGCTAATGAACAATTGTGGCAAGCTTGTCAATAACCATTTTCCATATATCAACTCATTTAGTTTTTAAAGTAAGTCTAATAGGAATGTCTTATTATCCCAATTTTGGCATCTTTGAAATTAGATTAAAAAACAATCGCCTAAGGCAACCAGGCAGTGGCAAGGCTGCGTTTTGAAGTTGGACTCTGAATACAGAACTCTCTCCATGACACTGTTTCTCCACTTATTATTGCCCAAAACTCTGTAGTTCATAAAAAACTGCAGGGACCTGGGAAACCTTGACTATTTCCTTGATCTAACTGGAGCCTAGGAACTGAGATCGACAGTCTTTGGCCATTGCTGGGAGAAAGTAAGTGACAATTATTCGGGGGGGGGGGGTAACAAAATCTACATTTGAACAAAAACACTGGAGACACATTCAATCATTCCTTGAAACTTTTTTGATAAGTCTTCTTGTGGAAACATTATTTGTTCATGTCTCCCCAAAGATACACTGGTGCTACTCAGTGTCTTACTGCACCACAAACCCACTGACACCCACACAAAGAGGCTCCATAATATTTCTACATTGTTGAAAAATTAAAGAATGATAGTAATTAAGTGAGAGGTCATAAGACACATAGCATGTGAAATGATGATTAGTTTATAGGCAGCTAATAAACACTTACTCACATTGAACAAATAAGAGTTTTGGAAGAAATAATACATTAGGGCCTCTCTGGTAGTGCAAGGGCTTAAGTCTCAGCCTATGAAGCTATCGGCAGCCACTGCAGCACGAGTTTGATCCCTGGCCAGGGAGCTTCCCACAGGGCGCAGCAGACCTCTCCTGTCTCCCCGCTGCTCCCCTCAGCAGTGGATTTCAGTGGATCCAGGTGTTCTGCTTCCCACTCTGTCTCTGGGGAATCCTCTCACCCCACCCCACACCTCTGACCTGCACCCCAGCTCTTGTATGCATGAATAAATAAAAATAGATCATTGGGGAAAAAAAGAAATAATACATTAAGGACATGGTAGATTAAGTCCTGGAGTGTTTCTTTAGAAAAACAACACCTAGACTGAAGGAACACGCTGAGCACTGGGCTACATGTGGTCTGTTCTCTTAACGTCACACCTCAAACAAAAGTCAGGGGGTGCCTCACCCACCCAGTAGCAGACCTGGATCCTCAGAGCTTCAAACCGCAGTCCTTACTGATCACGCAACACGGAGCTTTACAAGGGTGGGGATGGATTTCTACTGTAGAGTGGACAAATGAAAGAAGTTCTAAGCTATGACTTTTATTTTAAATTGTGCTCGGCAGCAAGTTTACTGAACAAGGAGACATAACGCACTGATGTTACTGATATAACTTACAGGCCTGAGAATAAAGACTCCCTTTGCAAGACTCTGAAGGAGTACAGTAAGTTTTGACTATTTGTTTAATAAAGAAATTATTTTGTTAGAGAAAATTATACTACTTGCAATGTACTTTGTTTTCCCAAATAGCTTATTTTAGAAACCCTCAATCACAGAATTTTCTAATGGGAAGGTTATTTTTGTGGTATAATTTGCAAATTATTTGTCTGGAATCTCAAATAAGCAAATAGGATGATTATACCCATGCAAATACTGCTGGAGTAAGTGATCAAGTAATACTAGATTTGTTTAATATGCTTTGCATATTAGAATCATAGGATGAGCTAGAAGAAACTTCAAAGAAGAAGAGGTATCATGCAAAGAAAGTATTCACTGAGCCTAGAATGTGCAAAGTATTTTCATTAATAAAGCAATTAATTAGGGTTTTTTACTAAAGATACAATAAACTGAGACTTAGAAAATGCAACTTTGCCAAGGTTAAACAGAATAAATAAACAAATAAGTAAATAAATAAAGCAGCCAGTGATAGACGAAGAATCTCAACTAAATTTACCTAAATCCAAAATTTTCTTTTCCCCTATGACTAGAACGTGTAATCTCCTTGGAAGTCTTTCAAGCTCCACCTTTCATTCACAATGAGAAAATGAGACATGAGAGACTAAGCCCCTGAATAAGGCTTCAAAAGCCATTCCAGGTATAGAAATGGGACCAATTCTTCCGTATTCAAGCCCAAACGATTTTTTTTTTTGCATCTCAATATGTTTTTGTAAATCTGTCTGTTTTTAAGAGAGCATTCTTCTACTTCTACTTTATAAAATGTATGAAATCAGGGGCCTCCCTGGTGGTGCAGCAGTTGAGCGCTGCGCTGTGGAGCTGTCGGCAGCGCGTGAAGTGCGTTCGATGCCCAGCCGGGGAGAATCCCACATGGCGCGGCAGACCTCTCCTGCCTCGCCCGCTGCTCCCCTCAGCAGTGTGTTTCTGATCTGCCTGTTCTGCTCCCCGCTCTGTCTCTGGTGAACCCTCTCGCCGCCCCACGCCTCTGGCCTGTGCCCCAGCTTGTATGTATAAATAAATAAACCTTAAAAAAAAATAAAATGTATGAAATCAAGTGAGACTTATGAATATGTGTGAGTAGTGAGGAAAGGTCTGCATTTTATAGTTTTCCCCCCTACTGGAATCTATAATTAGCAACAGAGAACAATAGATCATTAAGAAATCAAGCAGTGATATTTCAAATTAAAAATATTCTTCCTGGTAGCAGCAAAATTCTTAGTAGTTGGTACTTGAAACCTTATGTTTCCCACATACTGTGACCGTACTAATATGAAATATATTTTTAAATTGAAGAACAAAGTTAAAAAAAGCCCAAGAAACAAATCCAGCTATACTGTAAATCACTGATAGAATATTTTTGATTGTTTTAATTTTCAAATGACCTGGAGGCAACTAGTCTGCTTTTAGTATCTCTTAATACTGGCATCACAGCAATAGAAAATTGAATTATTTTATGGCCTCATTATTTGCTAGTATTTCAGCAATCAATACCATCAGCTAGTCAATAATCCTGCCACATACTTTTGTTTTAGGAAATGTATGCTTTCATCTCTTCATTAAGGCAACCCTGTGTCATTCGCAGTCCACTGTATTTGCAGGAAGAAAAACAGAAAGGAAATTTTAAAGTTGATATGCAGTAACTATGGCATCTGTCACTGAGCGTGTGTGTGTGTGTGTGTGTGTGTGTGTGTGTGTGTGTTTATGACTTGTATATCGCAGTTCAAGACATCATGTAAAAAAAATTCACAAATCTGAAAATTAATATTCATATCTGATTCTATTTGGGTTAGCATTTAATTATAATTCTCTTACTCCAATTCATCTAAAATC
This sequence comes from Scalopus aquaticus, assembly GCA_004024925.1. Taxonomy (NCBI): domain Eukaryota; kingdom Metazoa; phylum Chordata; class Mammalia; order Eulipotyphla; family Talpidae; genus Scalopus; species Scalopus aquaticus. Next base: position 249,984 of record PVIJ01000575.1, on the reverse strand, counting down.
TACTCATGGTGACTACACCTGAAAGGAGAAAGTATGCAGTGTACAAAAAGGAAGCATGATGTAAAAATACATATAAAAATGGGGAAAAGGGAAAAAAATAAAAACTACTCGCCCAGTGAAAAATCTATTTTCTTCAAAAATGATAAGAAGTATCCCAATCTAAATACACTCGTTCTCTTAAATTCTGTTTTGTTTAACCACAAACGTGTAGTCATTTTTACATGTCACTAAATAGAAGAAGCACTTTGCATTTTATTCTCGGTAAACTAACTCCCAGCATTTTGGGAATCAAAAATCATCATGCTGGACAGGTCTGGGGGCGGGTGTCTGTGTCCAGCCAGGCGCCGAGGGAATCCGGGCAACCCCTCGCTGCGCCGCTAAGCAGACAGGCCGGAGCTGTGGGGGCCAGCAGGGAAAGCAGCCCAGGGACCGGCCGTCGGGAAAGGGGGCAATGAAGGGTTTCCTGCGTCAAGTTTTCGCAGGCGACAGTTTAAACTCTGAGCACAGCCATGCCCCTGTTGATTCAGTGTCCCGAGAGCCTGCCACAGTGGTTGCAGAACCTCGGGGGGGAATGGGTAGGAGACCTTTGAATGCCCTTTCTGAAGAGTAAATTACATATAAATGCCTGAAGGAAACACTTGGTATGGAGAATTCTGACGCCATCTAAAAATTACAGCCCACCTCCATTTACACACCCACAAACCCAGCGTCAGACAACGGGATGATGGAAACATCATCTCAGCGGTGTTGATGCCCCCTCAGTTTGTGGTGGCAAGAATCTCCATGATGGTCCACGCGTGTTCTATCTCATGGCTAATTTATAAAGACGAAAAGGAAGGGGATCTCTTGTTCCTCGGCTGATAATTGTTCCCTTTGATGTTGCAAATTTACACATACTCAATTCATTTTTGCTTTGCATCCAAGATCTGGACACATGCCAGCCAAACGATCTCAACCAAAGCGGTCTGAACGGATGCTTTCTCACCTCCAAGCGTTCTAGCTGAGCTAGCCTTGAACACAAAGGACAAGCGTTCCCTACACATATTCTAACGCATAATTAACACCTCCCACAGTTCAGAAATAGTTAACCAAATTTTTTCAAATATGGCATAAATTCCACCTCAATAAAAACGGCAATCCTGTCAACTTGGGGGCTGGGAAATGTCAGTTGTTTTTTGAAATACACTGAGGAAAATTGAGTTGACGTATCCTCCCCCAAATGGGAAAAATGTTCCCTGTTCACATTCTTATTACTCAAGTGATGAGTAATATGGGATGTTTCCCACCCAAGGGTATCTTTGAGGAACGAGGGGCTGTGTGCACAGAAGTCTGGCTCACAGGGGTGGTGAGGCTATGACTTCTGGAGTATTGCTGAGGAATTAAATTTGCAGCATCATCTCTGGCCTAAACACTATATTAATTATTTGGAATGTGTTATATTTAATATTTTAGTCAATTTTAATGTGAAAAGGACACTATCCTCCCATCTCCTCCCGTACTTATTAAACACAATGATTTTTGCAACACTTCAGGTACCTTTTAACATAGCTCCTCCTGGTCTGCTCAGCTCATCTCCCTGGGAGTCTGATCGTTCTGTGCTGGATCTAGGCGAATTCCCTCACTTTCCACTACACTGGCCATTAGTTTTTGCTGGTGTCTTTGTTTACACTGTGCCCTCTGCATAAAGCTCACGACTCTCTACTTGTCCAAATCCAAGTCACTCAACGGCACCCAAGTTATAGAAATCTCTCTCTCATTCTCTCTCATTCTCTCTCTCTCTCTCTCTCTCAAAAGCTGTACATCGTAACAGAATGAGTAGAAAGCATCATTTCAAGTCTGGAACTTTTGCTGCTTGCTTGAATCAGCCCTTTGCATCAATCATTGGATCACTTCAAAACTACTTTGGAATAAATGATAATATATTTGTAATAGAACTCATGACAATACACGTGAGATGATTTGTCTGTAGGTTTAGTGGTACAATTTGGGATTTTTCTATGTATTATAAAATGCTACAAAATTACCAGGATATATCAGGTCCAATATTCGACTTATTTCATTTATTGCACTGTAACAGCTCCTCACAGAAGCCCGCCTTCCACACCTCGTCACGCTCCTGTGGAGGGGCCACACCCTGAGTGTTCACTGTTCTCTTGAGGTTCTCTGAAAATTCACAATCCCTGCTCAGACAATTTTGACAAATACTGTCTATGGTGTATACACTGTGATACTTCTCAAGAAACATTAAACATGAACATCTCAAGATAATGAAAGCCATTTAACTGTGTCTAAATGGACATTTAAAAAGTTATGTTTATGTATATTTTTAAATGTGCAAATACACTAACCCAGTTAGGATATTTGCTAAATATACTAAAAAGTAGCAATGCCTATGGATAAAAGTTGAATAAATACCAAAACAGATGATCTGTAAGGTCATCGGAAGGCTGGCATTTCAAAGAGTGATAGTTTTTTCCCCTTCAGTTATTCCTCTTTAGCATTTCTTAGAGTCCTAGACAAGCAGCAATATTCACTCTCAGAGTGAGTCCTCACTAAATGATATAAAATTTATTAATAAGAGCGCATAGATTATTCTAGATATTCTGGGAATCACACCCAGAATCATAGGTGTTTTGGACAGAATTCTACCAAGCACAGTGCGGACTTTTATTGCATTATAAACATCAGGCTCAATTCTAAATAATTACAACATTCATTGGGTAGGTGGGAAATGTAGGATATTAATATTTTTGAGGTGGCTTGTTAAAGAAGTCAATATGCCCACACCCAGAAAAAGATCGGTCCCTTAAAAAAAAAAAAAAAAGGTAGGTAAACTCAAATGTTACCCACATTCGTTTTGTGCTGTTGTTGATTGTGCTTTTTCTTTTTTTAATAAAAGTAACACTTCACTGTGTATGATTCATGGGTACACACACTTTCTGAGGCAATTTTTAAGTCTTTTGCACTTTCTGGGGGTTTGTTTTCTCATTTTGGATGTTACCATGTTTTCTGGACATAAATTATGTTCTCAATAATAAAACAAATACATGATAGATTTTTGGAGGGAAAAATGTGTGACCCCAAAGATTTATGGACATTTTAAAATAAGGTAGGTGTGATATATAAATAATATGCCTATACTACACAGTTTCATTCAAATACGGCTTTATGTATCCTTAATTTTAAATCAGATATAGAAAAAAAAACTAAGAGAAAAATAAAATTAGATTAAATTAAATTCACTAATATGTCTAGAATTCTTAAGTATGTTTCCTAAATACATAATATTATACTTCAAGAAACAATTTTGTTGCTAATGGAAAAATAAACTATTTTTGGTGACAATTTCTATTTTGCACATCCATAAAAAATGTTTATTTTCTCATTACAAACGAGTATACATGTCAGAATTAATCATTTTATGTTTAATTTATGAATACCCTGAAAAATGAACCTTATGTTGAAAGTTCTTGACAGAACATTAATTATTATTTTCCTAATAACATAGCTATAATTTATTTATATGTGAGATTTCAATTACTTTTGTTGCTATTGTTATCATTTTTACTTTTATGGCAATCCTGTATTTTAACAAGTTTCTGGATTGCAATTTCAAATAGTAAACTTTACAGTTGACTGATGTCTTCTTACAAATTAATTACACTGTTCAAGGAAATTGCTTAGCCCTAGAAAACTGACAACATTTATTATGGTTTCTAGATACAAATCACACAATAACGTAGAGAGGTGAGAAAGTCAACGAAAAAAGTGTTTCTCAAAGGAAAAGGAGAAAGAAAATGAAAGCAAAACCGCCTTAGATAGACCTTTTACATACAGACCTTTTTCTGTACACATCTACCCTTCACAGGCATGAGATTCTAAAACATGAATTTAGTGCTTCATTTGGTATAGTGGAGATAGTAGCTTTGTTTTTTTTTTGTTTCTGCTTTAATTTGGGATCGAGTTCTGACCTTGGTGCCCATAGTTGTGTGATAGTGAATAATGTGCAGAAAATGTGGGGTCTTGATTTCTGTACTGAAATTTGAAAACTACATAGTTTTGAAGCTCATTGTCTTCTAGGTACGTAAGATAATATTATTAGGAATATTTTTTAACTGGCCCTCAAAGTATGCAGAAAAATACAACGGCTATTACTGGAAACATGCTTAGTCCTATGGACATCCAAATACTAAAGGGACATTTCAAAGAACACAGACAGATGACCCAAAGGGACAGAGGCATAAAGATGGGAAACTTTCCTGGACAAATTTAAGATATTGCTAATAACTAATGCAACATCACTTATTATAAGAGAAATGCAAATCAAAACTATAATGAGCTCTCCCCTTACCCCTCTTAGAATGACCTATATATGTTAAAAACAAAACAAAACAAAGCAAAAGTGGAAATGACAAATGCTGGTGAGGATATGGAAAGTGGCCACCCTTACACACCGTTGGTGGGGAGGAAAGAGGTGCCATCTACACGGAAAATGGTATGTGGGTTTCCTTTAAAGTCTACAGCTGGAAATTCCACACGATGCGGCAGTATCACTCGTAGGTATTGAGCCGAAGAATCTGAAAAGACTTATGCAAACTTACGATGCAGCAGCGGTATAAACAACAGCCACAGCATGGAATCAACCTAAATTCCCACAGACAGACAACTGGAGAAAGAAAGGTGTAGTAAGACACACTCAATGAACTTCTACTCAACTACTCAAAAGAATGAAATGGTGCCTTTTGGCACAACATGGATGAATGTGGAGGCGATAATGCAATGGGAAATGAGTCAGAAAGTCAAAAACAATGACCTGATGGTTTCACTCATATGCAGAACATAAATAGCCAAGAAGACAAACTGAAAAACAAAACAAAACAAAACAAAAACCCACAACGAAAGTAACTCTCAACACTCTGTGAAAAATACAGTGGCCACCAGGGGTGGGGGAGGGGCTATATGCTAGTGTGTTGTCTCTGGGGCCATGACTAAGCCTGGGGGTTAGTGGAGCATATGATGAAGTATAAAATTATACTCCCCAAATTATACAGTTATGAAAATAAATGTCAAATCAGAAATATTTTGATTTAAAAAATGCTTTCTACACCACCTTTCTACACGACATCACATCGCCAACTGGAATTGTTTCGACTTATCTGACCTTCGTGGCATTAGCAATGGAATTGGTGGTCCAATTCCATGACTTGAATTACAGCTACATGGGCTAAAGTCTCTGTACAGAGGCAACGCCTGTACTTGTCACACCACGGTGATAATGAAGTCATCCTTTCCTCTCCCTCGATCTTAGAAATAGTGGGGTAAGATGACTCTTCCAGCATTTGATCTAACTCAAAGGCCTGGACCATCAAATTAGCCTCACACAAATCAGAGCATTTACCCAGTAACAAGCTTTACTGAGCAACGTCAAGGTTTCAGGACAGCAAGCTGCTGCTGTGTGGTGCGGATGAGGGCACTCCGGGCTCTTCCCGCTGTGCTTGAGATGCGCCTTTCTCCAGAAGGAGCGGGACCACGGTGTGGTTTACAGGCGCGCTCACAAAATGTGGAGCTTTTAACTTACATAAAATAGCTTCATCTTTTTTTCCAGAGTGTTGGGAAGCTCTGGTGACACCCCCAGGCAGCCACAGCTCCGGGGAAGAGATTAGACATGGTGCCTGTCTCGTTGGCTTGCCTGTGGGAGTAGCCACTTGCTAAAGACAACGTGGACACAGACTTTCTGCCATAAGTCATTCCCTCCTGAATATTCAACGACACAGGCAGCTCACAATTTATGAAGAGACGAGGAATTGCAAAAAGAATGTTTGATGAGAAGGGCAAGATTAAAATGAAGTCATTATCTACCTAATAACAAGCAAGCCGATCAGGGTAGTGTTAATAAGAGATGCCACATCTACATCCAGGGGCAAACTGCATCCCAACTCTTCAGAAGTGCACCCTGCGGAGAAGACTGCCCGTTAGCGCGCAATCAGCGCAGGTGGGAATGGTCCAATGGTAAACCTGGATCTACTCGTGAGAGGCCTTCTTGTTCCTGCTCAACAACACATCACTCTGCTAAATTCGTGCTCCAGGAAGACTGCCAACAGAGAAAACTGTTCAGTCTTATTTGAATATCTTGTATCCTTGACAGTTCTAGTTCTCACTGTAAATTAATACAATATCAAGTCTTTTGTGAACTCTGTGCATAAATAAGCATCTTCAAATCATGAAAGATTTGGCTGAGAAACAGAAGCTATTATTTGCTATAACCGCCATGGCGTTAACATTTATGGATGCATTTCCACAGAAAAGGCATCGGGATGTACAGATAACACCCTAACATCTCCACCTGTCGCTACACTGGTCTCCCTGGATTTGTATTTTCATCTGATTCCTTTCCCATTAATACATTCATTTGATGCATGAAAGTTAGTTGTTAAAACAGATTTCTCAGAGGTTCTGGCCATCAGGCACAGAACTGAGCTCTAGAAGACCCGTGTTGTGAATGAGATGTCTTACCTTCATTTGGGTAATTTGAGTGACCAAATGTTCATAATCTTGTAAGGAAAACTAGTATATGAATTAGAAACTTATTTCTTGGGGTCGTTCTTTCAACCTAGATCTTGTAAACTGTTTCACAATATTTTCATTCATGTCCTCATCTACCCAACCATCCACCCACCCATCATCCATCCATCCATCCACAAAGTTATATCATGTGCAAAAAGACAGACTGAATCCTTCCATTATGATGTGTGTTAATTTTTTTCATGCTTTCGTGTTGTCTGGCAAGCCAGATCTTCTAGTACTGTGTTGTCTACGAGTGGTGAGAGCAGATATCCTCATCTACTTCCACACCTTATTGGAAAAGGATCCAATTTCCACATAGGAAGAGCAGCGCTAGCTCTGGAGTTCTGCGCACGCCCATCGTCGGGGGGAGAGTTTCCTTCTAGTTCAAGTCTGTTGATTGCATTTTTTCAATCATAAAGTGGAACTGAATTTTGCTTTGAGCTTTTTCTCAATTCAAATGCCGTTTTGGCCATTTATCCCACTGATGCACATATATGCTATGCGGTCGAGAAGCACGTCTTTTTCTTATATGCACCTGGATTAGGTCTGCCAGGATCTAGTTTTGGATTTTCAAGTCGATATTCATCAAAGTTATTGGTCTCTCATTTGCTTTTCTTGGGTTATTTTTGTCTTTTTATTTTATCAAGAGAAAACTGGTCTTAGAGAATTAGCTCAGAAATGCTCTCTCTTCTATTTTTGGAAAGACTTTGTATCAGTCTTTGTTTAGTCTTTGATAGAATTCTTGAATGAAGATATTTGTATACAGGCACTTTTTTGTAGAAAGGCTTTTTTTAATCACTTTTCTCTGCTTGCTTTAGGTTTAGCTTGCTCTTCTTTTTCCGGTGCTTTGGAAAGCAATTTTGCTGATCTGAGCTTGTTTTTTTTAATACCGATATTTCCAGATATAAATTTCTCTCCGAGCAGCGTCTGAGCTCCAGCTGCATCACATAGGTTTTGGCACTTTGTGTCTTCGTTTCCATTTCTTCCCTCTGCATGCTGGTCTCCGTCTGACCGCTCCTCAGCCCCACTGGATATCTAGGAGGTGTTGTTTAATTTCCACATCTTTGAGAGTTTTTCAAATAACTTTCTGATATTGATTTCTACTTTCATTCCATTATGGTTAGAGAACATACTTTGCATTATTGCAATCCTTTTAAAATTCATTTGAGGCTTGTCTGATGGCCTGTTATGTGGCTGTTCTGGAGGATGTCTGTGTCCACGAGCTGGGCTACGCATGCAGAGCGCAGAGTCCGGAGTTGTCTCTTAGTTCAGAGTGTAGCACCTGCTTCTAACTGGAAGAAGAGCAGCAATTTCTGAGACCAAAAAATGGAGGAAGAAAACGATGGGAGGCTCATATCCCTTAGTTTTTAAATTGATCTCCCCATTCTGGACTTTGCCCTAGCACAAAAGAAACAATTATCCTTGTAATTTACACTTATTGATAAAACATTGATTTTGGAGCTAGGAAAGAGAAAAGTCTTCTCTCATCTACGCGTCAAATATTAAAATAAAATTTCACTTCTGTCTGAAATCTTTTTCTCTATACCAAAGTTGTCATTTAACTTCTCTGTTCTTCAAATGACAAGTTTCCTCCGCTACGTGTCAAGGGAGAATCGTCAAAGGTATGGAAGTAACAGAAATATGCCATAAAAGTGAGGTGCCCCCAGGGCGAGTGGGGAGGAGGGAGGGACACAGTGGACAGAGGAGGGGGGGAGGGCTGGGGCTCAGGTGAGACTGTGGCTTGGTGACAACCCCTGAGGGCTGACCTACTGACCCTATACCTCTACTCCATGCACAGCGCTGTAAACCCACATCACCTCAGTAATATTTTTAAAAGTAGCAATGACTAAATAAAATGCTACTATTTCGTGAAAACTCAGCTGCACGTAGGCAAATAATTGCAAAATGTTCTGATGTACTTTGAAGAGACCACGATGTGTTCTGTGCCCTAGATGAGCCGCATTGGAGAGAACAGATTCGCCCCTGGCAGAGGGAGGGGAGGCTTCCTCGGGGCACCACCGGGCACTGGCAAGGAGACAGCAAGAAGCAAGCCAGCAGCAGGGCAGCGAGGCCACAGTGGTGCTCTCTTCGGCTTCCACGCAGGCGCTATCCGAGGGGCTTCTCTGTTGCTTATGGAGTGGTCGCCAGAAACAACTTCCATTTGCTTGTCGGGAGCGTGCGCGCTGCGCAGCACATGTCACTGGCATCGGACGTTTCCAGAAGATCCAGATTCACATTCCAAACAGAGGTCGTGCAAGGATTAGAGTCACTGTGGCCAGGCTAGCTTCTGCTTGTTCTGGCCACATTGCACATTTCCTTTCTACCTCCTTGACAACAATTTTCTTTTGCTTATGCTTTCTTAGAGTTTTTTCTAACCATAGGTCTTTCAACGTATAGAAGAACTCTTATTCATTTGAACAAGCTACAATATTCTTCCCACAGCATCTCAGAAGAGGCTACTGAGATAAGAATATTAACTACAGTGCAGGATACTCGGGATGATCCTCAACCAGGAAAAGGAGATTGACAAGACTAACAGCAATCGGGGAAGTCTTAGGGGCGCATTAATACTATTGTAACAATGTCAGTTTTCTAGTTTTGATGATTTAACATGTTTAAGCATAATTCTTTTTTTAAGATTTATTTATTTATGCATACAAGAGCAAAGATTTATGTATTTATGCAGGCCAGAGGTATGGGGCAGCGAGGGGATTCACCAGAGAGAGTGGGGAGCGGAACAGGCGGATCTACTGAAATCCACTGCTGAGGGGAGCAGCGGGGAGACAGGAGGGGTCTGCTGCGCCTGTGGCAGCTCCCTGGCCGGGGATCGAACTCATGCTGCAGTGGCTGCTGATAGCTCCATAGTGCTGAGACTTAACCCCTGCGCCCCCAGGGAGGCCCTGTAAAGGATAATTCTTTAGGGAAGCCACGTGGAGGACAGATGGGCAATGAACTCTCGGTTTATAACTGCAAAACTTTTGTATATGTGCAATCACTTTAAAATAAAAAGCGAAGATACAGAAAAAAATGGGAACGTTTAGTCATTTGTTTCTTTTACATATTGAAATTGTTCCTTCAACCCAAATATAAGGAATGGTCCATCCGTCAAGTGCTTCCCACCGTGCTGGACAGTCGGTGTGGCGGGCAGAGGCCTCCATCCTGGCGCCGGACGCCACGAGCGCCTCTGCAGAGGCCCCAGAAGTGATGCCCTGAGGAACGGCGGCGTCTCAGGGGAGGGCGCATTGAGGTCAAGCCTTAGATTCCCCAGCCAAGGTTTCAATCTTATCAATAAGGTGTTCCACTGATCAGCTTCTGGGGTCCTTTGTCACACATCAGTCCTCAGTTCCCCGGGCGTTCGGGTCATACCTCGTGCTGCCTGAGTCAGGAGTAAGTTTGTGCATCCGTCATCAGCCCCCAGGTTCCCGGTCATACCTCGTGCTACACGCCCTTCCCAAAGTGATCTGTCTAGGGCTGGGCTCCCACAGCTGACTGCCCCGCAGTTCTGACCTTGGGCAGGAATGCAGAGTTCCAGATAACTAAATGGTGGCCGGTTAAGCCGCTTAGGATTAGCAGACCCACAGGGGTGACGCTACCTTTAGGTCCACGTCGCAATCCCTGCTCCAATTTCTGAGGGAGCCCCCAGTTCACGGCACCCCATCATTCAGGGCATAAAGGCGAAATAAAAACAATACATTAAAAAAATCAACTGCCTTAAATACAGGATGTGAGATGAACTGGATTGGCCCACGGGGTTGTAATGAAACTCCAGAGTCGGAAAATTAAGTCTCTGCATCATCCTGCGGCATGAGGGGCCTCGCTGAGCAGAAGCATGGCCGAGGGAAGGAGGAGCGCATCCACACCGCAGCTGGTCTTCACTGTTTGTCAGAGAGGACAGATGGAGACCCGGAAGCGTCTCTTCTTTTTGTTATGCGGACACACGGGATTTGGAAAGGCGACATCCCCAAGAGACCCCTCCTCAGGGTCTCCTCAGGGTCACCACCACGAGTCGCTGCAGAGACAGCAGCAATGATGTGATAGTCAGGCCAGAAATAAACACACAAAATGCACAGAATGATTTTTGACCAGAGTATTTTGAGTATAACTAGATCGGGGTGGGGGAGGCGATGCTATTTGCACTTCAGTCTCATACTGCATCGCTGCTCGCTGTCACTGTTACGCGCTGGTGACAAAGTCTGTGCGGCCAGTAAGCGAATGAGCGAACACTTTCAGCTGAGTAGGATCTGCCCGTGCTTGGACAGACCCAGGTAAGGCCCAGGGAGGCGGCGCGTGGGGGCACGTCCGCAGGATGCGGGCTGCTCGGGCAGGCGGGCGAGCGGGGGCGGCGCTGCGCGGGCTCGGAACAGGAGCGCGGCCGGGGCGGGGGCGCTGCCTGGGCCACCTCGCTTCGCACAGCCCGAGACAGGAGGCGGGGGCCGGGGCGAGGGAGCCGGCTTCCCGCAGAGCAAAGGGCACAGTCCGTGGAAGCCGCAAAGGGAGGCTCCCGGCGCCCAACTCAAATCCGCGGGCGCCCAGGCCGGTGGGGGGCACATCGGAGCCGGGGTGCTCGCACCACCGCGCATGGTGCGGACGGGAGAGGGCCCCGCCCGACGGCGCCTCGGAACCTTCCCCTCGGGCACGTGGGCCGCGCCCGGGAGGCACAGGGAGATGTGGGGATAGCACGAGCTCGTTTTGCAGACGGTGACTAGGCCACACGAGGACGCGCAGCCTGGGGCTCCCCAGCAGGCCGTGGAGAGACGCGGGGAAACGCTGCTGCCTCGCGGCGCGGGTCAGGTCTCCGGCTCGCGCGCCCCGACCGAGCCTCCCTCGGCACTGGCGTGAGGGCGCCTCACAGGGGCTGTCGGGGGGCGCGTCTCTCCTCGGGCTGCTCGTGCTGCGTCCTCGGGCCATCCCGCCAAACGCCCGAGCTCTGCACAGCCCGACCCCGCGGCGGGCCGACCGCAGCACGGAGTGGGGACGGGGACGCGTTCGGCCTGGCCAGCACATCCTCGCCGACAGCCCAACGGGCTCGGGAAGGGCTAATCTTCTCAAAATGTCTCCACGCTGCTCCCCGAACTGAGTGTCTCAGAGGAAGCACGATAAACCACGCTCCCACAGCAAACCAGCACTAGGCCATTGTCACAATACAGCAGGTCATTTTTAATGTTATTTAAAACGCCAACTGGGGGCCTCCCCGGTGGCGCAGCGGTTAAGCGCTGCGCTGTGGAGCTGTCGGCAGCGGCGACGCGAGTTCGACGCCCGGCCGGGGAGATTCCCACATGACCTCTCCTGCCTCGCCCGCTGCTCCCCTCAGCAGTGTGTTTCTGTTCTGCCTGTTCTGCTCCCCACTTGTTTTTCTGTCTCTGGTGAACCCTCTCGCCGCCCCAAGCCTCTGGCCTGTACCCCAGCTTGTTTGTATAAATAAATAAAATCTTTAAAAAAAAATAAAAAAAAAATAAAACGCCAACTGATTCAACATTTGCAGTATTTATACAGGACTCAAGGTTTCCCCTCAAACAATGCCACCCTTATGGCATTTTCATACACCTTGCTGATGGGAGCGAGGGGGAGGAGGGTGCAGCGGCCCGGGGCGCGCAGGGCAGGGGGAGAGACAGGGTGTGGCTTGGAACAGGACAGATGTTGCTTATACGGTGAAGGGCAGACTTGGAATTTAGTTGTGAGCTCAATGTAGTGTATGTAGCTATTGATTTTTTTAATGATGGAGAAATAAAACTTAAATGCTATAATGCATGACTCCAATTTAAAAAATATTTTTTTTAAATGAAAGAGATGCCCATAAACACAAGACTAAAGAGCCTTGTTTCTGAGCAAGCATCGCCTTTTGAAAGTTCTTTGGAGACCAACTTAAGTTATAAACAGTGTTCCCAACACACTCCCTGAGTAATGCTTTCAGTGCAGGATTTAGCTTTATTCTTTCAAACAGCAAAGATTGTCTACACACTTAATAATGACCAGTGTTTGCCTGCTGATAATTACACAATTAGTTCTGTTTTTACGGTCATGGTAGCATTTAATAATGACTGTGATTTTACCATAGGAAAGATTTACTCAGTTTTCAAAGAAGGATTACTATAACAAAGAGAATGTTTTATAAAATACTACATTAAGAAAATAGCATAACTGGAAATGAGACAAGTAGAAATCCTAATCAAATAAACACAAACTTAATTTTCTTTTCCCAGAAATGCTCAAATAAGATTCTTATCTCAATCTATTTAATACTTTGTCTCATAATTCTTTCCCCTGCTCACATCTATGCAGCCAACATTAACTATAATGCAGTCTTCACAGGTACAGAGCTTTCTATTTTTTTAAAAATTACTCTTTTTTATCATTTACTAAGTTCCATGCCTTTTACTAAACCCCTTCCCCTCACTACCTCACTTAATCCTCAAAAATTCTGGGGGGTGGATGTTATTAAAATTTAGTGCACAGCTGAAGAGAGAGAAGATAAGCTAATTAATTGACTAAATACATACAATATTGTTTAAATAACCCTGCTTCACGTGTCCTCAATTGTTTCTAAGACTCTTCCGCAGGCTGTTCCATCTAGAAGCTTCTTTCCCTTAGTGTTCACCTAAAAACACTGTATCTTGTCCTGAAAACTGAACATTAACTATGTTTCCCTCATGGAGCCTCGGCTCACACTGCCTTGTACTTTTTGTTGGCAGGGTTTATTCACTCAGGCTAGCCCCTGTTCTCACTGGTCTCTATACTTACTGAATGAGCCAACTGAACATCTTCTCTGCTCACGCACCTTCCTGCCCTCACTGCTCCAAGAAGACATGGCGTTTCTCTAACTACGCTAGTGAATACCAGGCATTTCCTGATGTCCCGTGGGGGATGAGTGGCAACAAGGAACATATCTAGGATGGAGACACATTTTAGGAAGATAAGCTTATTCTGATTTTCCAAGAAAGCATGCATTTTTTCCGTATAGTATAGCTGAGACTCTCCTGGTCTTACCTCCCCTATGATTCTATGTCCCTGGGGGACTTTGGGGCAGTCAATGAACACTTCAAGATTCAAAATGAATTGAAAAGAAAGAAAACCAGTGGCCATTAAGCAGAGGGATGGGTCTTCAGTTTTCAAGGGGTTGATTTTGCTATGATTTGTTTATATTTTTCCCCTAAGCAATTCAGAAAAACACAAAGATGGAAAGAATATTGGAATGAAGAGAAGGAAGAAAAGAAGGAAACTAGTGAAGGAAGGGGGGGGAACAATTCCCCTGCTATAAATGTATTAGGACAAAAAGAATTTATGGCCCCTCAGACATTCAACCTTGCTCAATTAATCGTCTTCAAGACTGCAATCCTCCAAACGCTTAACGTGGTGATTTACAAATACTGACATCTGGAGGTCTCAAAAACAGCTCTAATTTATATAAAACCATGACATATCTAGGCTGGAGACACATTTTAGGAAGATAAGCTTATTCTGATTTTCCCCAAAAGCATGCACTTTTTCCTTATAGTACAAGAGGATAGTCAGCGGTTTTCTCTAGGAAAAGCCAAAATGGGAAGGTGCTCTGTCCTGACGGTTTATATCTATACTTCTCTGAGGCAACTACTTCCCTCTTCTTGCTTTGGCAAACAGCCACCTAACAATGAACCCAACTAAAAATAGAGAGATTATCACTCATGGATTAAAAACAGAAAATTAATAGTATGTATCACCTTATCCTTTGTCCCTAAATTGGTATAAGCAATAGCATTTCCAAAATTTGCAGTTAGAAGAGATATCAAAAGACAATTCCTACCAAAAAAAAAAATGGCAAAGATTTTACCTATGGGAGTTCTCTGAGCAGACTGAGACCCTGCCACTGCTAAACTCAGTGCAGCCTTATAAACTCGACTGTCTGGGAAGGGGAAGGTGAGTTCTTTCATGGGTGGAGAGGCTCAGATTCCACGATAAGAAAGCTCTGGACACTTAAAAAATATCTCCTACACTGCTGGTGGGAATGCAAAATGACCCAACCACTATGGAAAGCTGCATGGCGTTTCCTCAAACTGCTAGAAATGGAACTTCCATATGACCCAGCAATACCACTACTGGGAATTTACCCAAAAGACACAAAAACACTAATCCGAAAGGATACATGCACCCGCATGTTTATTGCAGCACTGTTTACAATAGCTAAGGTATGGAAACAACCCAGATGCCCAAAAACAGATGACTGGATCAAGAAGATGTGGTCCATATACACAATGGAATACTATTCAGCATTCAAAAAAGACAAACACATGCAATTCGCAGCAACATGGATGGACCTAGAGGGGATCATGATCAGTGAAATAAGCCAGAAAGAAAGAGAAAAGTATCAAATGGTTTCACTTATAACAGGAATATAGCCAAATAAGAAAGCGACATTCAGCAGGGAAGGAGGGGAGGGGGAGGGCTCAAGAGGGGGGAGGAGGGAACACGGAGGACTATGGTGATGGCTCCACGGGTGAACAGATGGTGGGTAACCTATGGGGAACACACAATAATGTAAAAGATACGAATAACAAAAATAAATATCTATTATATTAAAAAAATATCTAAGATGACAGATACCATTAAGGGATTTTTTTTTGGTTTTGCCTTAATTTTTTTTTTTTACCATACCACTCAGGAAATTAAAAAGACCAGCGAACATCCAGGGAGCTGACCATTTGGGCAGGTTCTGAGACCATGCGTGAGGAACTAATCACACTGAGTGATCGATGTGTGTTGGAGATGAAGGGCTTTAAAAAACCGAAATGAGAAATCATGTCTGCTACAAAAATCATTAATGAGGATGTTAGGGAAGAGACTGTGTTTCTGGAGGGGGGGTGGGGGGCGGATTTTGAGCCATAAACCTGTGACATTTCTGACTCAAAGGTATGCAGGAGAATGAGGTGATAGTTCCCTCCGGTTTTCGCTAACCCTGTTTCAGTAAGTGCACTGATGAGTCAGATGCCCCACTTCTTTGACTACTTCGCAACAGATGTTTTCTACAGGCCCCTAAGTGCTCCTGAAGCCCCCGCCTATAATCAACAACATAATTTATGGACCATTTGAAAAGAAAAACAAATAATAGGTAATTAAAAAAAAAACTGATTAGGCAACGTAAGCAGTAAGAAAACTCCAAAGTCGGCATTGCCCCGGTTGACAGTATGTGATACTGACAGCAAGACGACTTCACCAGGGAATGTTCACACGGAGGTAGCACCTGCCATCGGAGGTGACGGGGTTCCCAGGTTAGCGGCCCTCCCTGCACGCGGGGCAGGAGAAGACAATTCTTTTACTGAGGAGCACAAACACCTTATTACAGACCCAGGATGCTGTAGATAGTTCGAGTAGGAAGCATTTACAGCAGAGGCCCCCAAACCCCCAAAGAAACTTAGTCTGGGCGAGCTTCCTCACTAACAAGGACAGATGGAGTCTCTGACTTCAGATCCTCAGTCATCAGGGATAAACTGCAGAACAGCCAGCTGGGGGAAGTGTGGACGTGATTTTTGAATAGCAGGCTCAGATGTGAGTTGTGCAGGTGTCTACATGTCCTTTTTACACCTACCACAATGTAGTTCCCAAGGAGGGCTGCTCCCTGCGAGGGACTCGGGAATAGGTGAGATACTTTTAATATGACAAGCAACCTTCTCCTCCACCATAATCTTTCTGACAGTGGTAACGTGGGGTTTTTCCTGGGATCTCAGTGAAGTGTGAATTAGAGACTGAATATTAAAATGGGCTCTTGAAATTGAATTAGGTCCCTTATTTGAAGAAGGTGTTTAAGCATTCTACAGCCGTCACTGTCGAGTCAACGCTAAATGAAAATAAATTCCAGTGAAAAAGAAACTAAGTAAATGTCTTGTTTAGATATCATTTTCTCAAGTTGTTATGGAAATTATCTTTTCATTGACGATGAAACAAATCATTAAACATTAATGCACAATCTCATTCATCGTGGAGTTCTCTATCTGGAATGTGCTCTCAAAATCCCAAATATACGGAGAATTCAAAGCTTCCTCTGTGGCTCGTGTTCATAATTGTCCCTCTTTCTGAATTTAAAAGAATTCATTCTCCTAACTTCTCAGGCGGAATACGCCTCCACAGCAACTCTCAGAACGATGCCTTTCCGACATCTTCCTTAGAGTTCTAAACCGGAGTTACAAAGGCTTGTTTTTTAAGTTGTCAACACATTTGCTCTCTCAGCTGTGTGTCTGGTAGCCACTGTGCTGGCACCAGACTTCTCTCAAAAATTTCAGGCCTAGACGATATAAATGAGCATCCAGGAATTTTGCCATTTGCTTGACGGCGTGAGGAAGGAGACTGCAGAAACTAGCGCTACATCGCTGATGGAGTGGGTGGTGGTCATCAGGCTGCCTCCTTGCCGGGTACTGGGTTCTCGGCGCCACGCAGAGGGAAAGGGCGACGCAGAATTCTGTGGTGGGTGGAGCAGTGTGAAACCCAAAGCTCCCTCTTTGCTCCATGCCTTGGCTGCTGAGCGTGCATCTGCAGAGGAAGCACTCTACTCTTTGCTTTCTCTTCCTCATACCGGAAGTTTAGAGACCTTGGTCAGAAGGGTAAACTGGAAATTTTATCCAGAAGTAACTCCAGAAGATAAACAGGAAATTTTCCAGGATTGGAAGTAACATGGGAGATCAACTTCCCCTTCCTTGTTTTTCCTGTTTATCTTCTTCTCCAAGGGAAAACTAGGGAGGCAAAATAGCTTGAAATATACAGCTGTGAACATATATACCCCACTGCCAGAGAGCGGAGAGTGCAGGAAGTTGAGAAGGGGGGAAATAAGGAATCTAGGGGTAGACTCTCATGTTGATGGACTAGAACCAACTAGTTAAAACAAATCACGGTGCTTTCCAAGACAGCATCTCTTATTTTCACAAAAGAGAAGTGATTCCACTGAAGTGCATGGTAAGAGAGACGCTTTAAATAAAAGGGACAGCTGAGAATAGAAGCTATCTGAACCTCAGCTGAGAACATGGCCTGCACTTGGACATATGATGTGTCAGCCTTCCTTTTAATAGTTTTTCATGCACACATTTCCTTTTTCCTAGAAACCGATTAGAATATACTTACATTTCCCATTATTCTTTCCATTTCCTCTATCTCTGCAAAACATACTTTGCCGGCTCCATCAGGCTGTGTTCACAGACAAGCATTTACAGCAAGCTGTGGGAGTATCCTGAATCTACGTCCCTGCTGGGGGCCAGCCTATCAGCCTATCAACTGTCCATGTTGGATTTATTGGAAGAAAATAGAAGATAAAAATGTAAAGAGATGGGCCTCCCTGCTGGCCCAGCGGTCAAGCGCTGTGCTGTGGAGCTGTCGGCAGCGGCGACACGAGTTCGATGCCCGGCCGGGGAGATTCCCACATGGCGCGGCAGACCTCTCCTGCCGCTGCTCCCCTCAGCAGTGTATTTCCGTCCACTCGCCTGTTCTGCTCCCCACTCTGTCTCTGGTGAGCCCTCTCACCCCCACACCTCTGCCCTGCACCCCAGCTTGTATGCATAAATAAATAAATCTTTAAAAAAAATGCAAAGAGACTATTTATATGCAGTGGTCCAAAATGCCTGTGGTTCAAATGCTACGTACATAGGTACACTTCCGTCCACACAGAGATGTGAATATGATGTCGATAAATCCCTACACACGTAAGCAGGCAGACGGATGTCCTACTAGAGAAAGCTGAAGCAGCTCACCACACCACTGCAGAGGCAACACGCCAGCTCCGTGCTCTTTGCTCCCCTCCCATTGTTTCATTTAGCCCCTTCACAAGCTCATGAACTAGACAGTAATGACAACTCTCGGGCAAAAGTGAAGATACCCAGGGCCTCCCTCGTGGTGCAGCAGTTGAGCGCTGCACTGTGGAGCTGTCGGCAGCAGCGATGCGAGTTCGACGCCCAGCCGGGGAGATTCCCACATGGCGCGGCAGACCTCTCCAGCCTCACCCGCTGCTCCCCTCAGCAGTGGACTTCAGTCTATCTGCCTGTTCTGCTCCCCACTCTGTCTCTGGTGAACCCTCTTGTCACCCCACGCCTCTGGCCTGTACTCCAGCTTGTATGCATAAATCTTAAAAAAAAAAAAAAAAGCTGAGCAAGATGCTCGGTGGCGCTGGCGCTAAAAGGGCTCTTTCTCAACAGAGGCCGCCGTCGTCAACCTCAGCGACCGGAGAGGCCTGAGCTCCCGACCTCCATTCCAGCCCGCTGCAGGCGGAGAGGACACCCAGGTCAGCGCCGAGGTGTCCGCAGCGGGGCGTTTCATCCGGAGGCACAGCGGGAGTGGCATTACACAAGAGCAGGGCTCGCCTTAATAAAAGCTGAGGGGCCCAGCGGAGTGGATTTGAGCCCTTGCGGAGACTGTGCCAGCTCCTCTGCAGGGGCCAGAAGGGCCGGGAGGAAACAGAAATGCACAAGCGGGGAAGACAGATGGTTCGCAGGACCTATGCATGGAACCCGTCACTTTACTGAAGAGTCCTTGCATCTCTTCAAAACTGCTAACTCTCGGGCCGCCCTGGGGGCGCAGGGGTTAAGTCTCAGCACTATGGAGCTGTCTGCAGCCGCTGCAGCATTAGCTGGATCCCTGGCCGGGGAGCTTCCCACAGGGCGCAGCAGACCTCTCCTGCCTCCCGCTGTTCCCCTGAGCAGTGTGCTTCAGTGGATCCGCCCGTTCTGCTCCCCACTCTGTCTCTGGGGAGTCCTCTCACCCCCTGTACCTCTGGCCTGCACCCCAGCTCTTGTGTGCACAAATAAAACAATCTTAAAAAAAAAAACAACCTGCTCACTATGCTGACTATTGACTTTTGTATCCATGGGAATTAAGCAGTATTAGATTCAGGATTAAAGTAATTAAGAATGACAGAAAGTCTAGCTTTACTAGACCTCTTTGGTTTGGTTCTAATGTTGAGGCTGTAATTTGGAAATGGCATACGGCTTTGGGTAAGATGCTCTCTATTCACATTAGGTCTAGTCATATGGAGGCTTATTTATGGCTCACATTTAGGTGTATTAAATACTTCATGTGTCTGATTTCTCCAGAACTAAAACAGACCGAGGAGCAAGTTCTGAAGTGAGACAGGGAACTCGCCGAAACAGCTTCAGTGGTAAACGCCAGCAAAATGGAGAGAAAAGGCAGAGAAACTGCTCAAACAAAATGAAATCACTAGCCTAGCCCATGTTCAATTTTTATTTCTACTTTTGTTACAAGTTTCTGAACATTGTTTTAACTTCCCAAAGTAACACCAGCTGCAGATTGCACTTTGCCTCTCCCGTTTCCCCTTTATCTTTTGATTGCAGGTGCATATTTGTTTTCTTTCTTTGCTTGTTTTGCGCATGTGAGACATTGTACCCAGGGGCTTCCGGTAGGAAAAACAAGCATGTGAGTGAAACATTTTCCCCTGGCACTTCATTTAGAGGACGGGCTGCATGGCTAAGGCCTATTCCAAACCAAGAGTGGCAGGAACCAGAGACAGACACAAGGACACATCCCCCAGTGTGCTGTGTGGTCTGGGGGAGAACGTGGCTAGAACCTCAAGTCAATGATCTTTCAAGATTGCTTTAAGTTGAAACTCTCTCAGCCCCACCGAAAGGAATATTGCCATCCTCACCCCACATGCCTCAGAACAGCAACTTGTTTGGAGGAAGGTTCTTCACAGAGATGATAAATTGGCCTGAAGCCACTGGCCTGTCCCTGTTATTTCAAGGACACGTGGGCACAGACAGACCCGCATGCAGGGAAGACAGTGTGAGCGCCGCAGAAGTCAGCCATCGGCAAGTCCAGAGGCCTGGGAGGGACCTCCCCTCTCAGCCCTGGGAGGAACCAGCTGCGAAACTCCTTCCCTGGGGAATGTCACCCCCCAGAAGAGAGAGGGGAGGCACTTCTATGGGCTCAGTCATGGCTGGTGCTGCTTTGCGCCCAGCAGGCCTTGAAAACCACCCGGCTGAGCTCTGTCCCGTTGCATCCTATTAAGGGAGGAGCCACCTCCCGCAGCAGCCAAGACTTTCATGTTGATTTTACTAATCAAATTTTCCACCGACCTTAGAAGTTGCTTGTGTGATTCTGTCCTCCGATATGATCCTGCCTGCCTTCTGTTTTGTAGGAAACACTCAAAAGTTGTGGTCCGCTGAAGAATTCTTTGCTTACTTTCTGACACTTTCAGTTTTTAAAAGTGATTTACCTATTTAGATAGGACTTTCGGAAGGACGGAGGCAACTGTAAACTTAGTCGACACTTAAATGGAAAGTCTCCACATGCATTTTTAACACTTTGTGTGCCGGTACCCTTTAAATTCACCAGCCCTTGGGGCCGGCCATTTTCTGTGCCACCACATGAATGGTAGAAGCATTCAATAAAACACACACAACTCCTGAACGACTGGATATTAAAAAAACTGTAATATCTCTGAAAAAAACACCTTCCACTTTCACCAAAACAATGTGTAAAGCTTCTAGACTGAGCACAATCAAAGAAATAGCCCTAATAGTGCCAAATAAATCCACCGTGGCATGAAAAACCGGAGACCAGATGAACACGTATGAATACGTGAGCGGCCACCTGATACTGGTGACAAAAAAAAACTAATACATGAGCGGGCCATAGAGTGTTAAAAAGCCGACTCAGGTAGATAACAGTCCTGTCAAATGCTCCCGTTTTTTTCCTCTGCTTAAACTCTTGACCACAGTAAGTCTGCTCTACTCTTGCCCTCCTCGCTGCTCAAAAGCTCACCCCAAACACATATTTTTATGTCTTCAACCTAAATTACGTTGAAAGCACTTGGAGGGGAAGAGATAATGGGAGAAGAAAAGGTGTGTAAATGCAAAACCCTTAAAGGGAGGGGCGGGCTGGACCAGTGGCATCAGTTCCTGCAGAAATCACTGATTCGCCGGGGCGGTGAGAGGAACAGGTCTGGGCAAGTTGCGGCATGGGAGGGAGGAACACTGTGAAATGAGTTATGATGTCATGATATGCTAATTAGCTTTTGCCACTTGACATTAGTAGCTTTCATGTTTTATCAGTATTATTCAAAATACATTAAGCTCTTAAAAAAAATCTGAGTTCTGATTCTGTCTCTTAAGATGTGATGGATCTAGTTTCTTTACTTTTGTGTGACTTTGTATCTTTGTAGCAGACTAAAGACTCAAAGGGCTACAGATTTTTCACAGATATATTGTTATTTAGAGAAATACAGCTATAGCTATCGATATAGAGATCTATGCTATCCCATCCATGCTAACATCAGGTGCAAACCTCTGAATTTTTCAAGTTTACAACTGGTATAGTCTTATAACTAAATTACTTATCACATATAAAAATGCTTTTTAAAAAAGACTTATTTATGCATACAAGATGGTGTGTAAGCTAGAGGCATGGGGTGGTGAGAGGATTCACCAGAGACAGAGTGGGGAGCAGAACAGGCAGATCTACTGAAGTCCACTGCTGAGAGGAGCAGCGGGGAGACAGGAGAGGTCTGCTGTGCCCTGTGGGGAGCTCCCTGGCCGAGTATCGAACTCGTGCCGCAGTGGCTCTGGATAGCTTCATAGTGCTGTGCTTAACCCATTGTGCCACCAGGGAGGCCCCCTAAAAATGTTCTTTAAAAAATTCTTTAATCAGAGAAAAATATCGAATGGTTTCACTTATAACAGGACTATAGGGAGGCCGGGTGGGAGAGAGACAAACAGTGGGGGAGGAGGGAGGAGGGAGGCGGAGGGAGGGAAGGAAAAGGGCACAAAATGGAGTAGAAAAGAACACAAGGGACCATGGAGATGGATCACGGGTGAATTGGTGGTGGGTTACCCAAGGGGAATACAAAATGTAAAAGACATAAATAACAATAAAAATATATATTTAAAAAATTTTCTTTAATCATGCTCACTCTGTCTCAATGCAGAGGAGTATTCCCATTTTGGAGACGTGTTTTTCTAATGATAGTGTATGCCATGGTTTGTAGTCTGCCTTTTAAAATACATAGTTACATTACTTCAAACGTTGCTGAAAGGGAAAATGAAAGTTCAGAATCTATGGATGATAAGACTTTGATCAGATTTCTCCTTGTTAGCCTGAGTGGTTACATTTGATTCTCAGAAAAATTTCCATGCACATCAGATACCCTGGCAATTGCTTCCCCCATTAAGATACTGTGGTTTCCCTTCTTTAACTTAATTTCTTGTAACAAGACCATTTTTCAGGGTATTGAAATTTTTCATAACAAGGAGCAATGCATGCTCTATTACTTCTTTACAAAGTCATTTACATATAAATGAGCCTCTCCTCTTAGCCCTGTCTATTGTCTTCATTCTGCAAACATTTGCATATTTGAACAAGTCTTTCCGACCATATATTAAGTTCAAGAATAAAAAGAACTGGCAAGATGGCATGGGAGAGGGTGATGTTATTCTTTAGTTATTCCATCCCCAGGAATTTCTTCACAGAGACTATAACTGCTAAGGAAAAGAATTAAGGGATTTAAGTTGATTCGGCACATAAGAAGGGTCGCAGAACTTATGTCACACAGATAGATTTTCTTGTGTTGATTATTAATTCATGTACTGGAAATCTGAAAAATTCAGTGTGAATTTCAGTGGAAATCTGAAAAATTTACTATGCATCTTCTGGTTTATATACCTTCAATTATAAGCTTCCTTACTGTTTAATCAAATTAGCAGGCTAATAGTTCATCCCTTTACCTTTCCTAACTTGTTGAAATTTTACCTTTATTAACTGATAGTTACTCTCTTGTGAAAATTGAATAACTACAAATCAACAGAAGTTGCCAAGTGTATTTTTGGATATTTATGACGTGATTGTATGTTCCCCACCACAGAGATTCTAAATAACCTGCACGAGATAATCTTCACAAAAGTCATAAACTCAGGAAAAACTATTGAAAGGTTCTGTTCATTCATTTTTTTGCATTTGTATAGTAAAATGCTTATTATATATGTATTTTTGAGTATTTTTATTGTTTTAATTTACTATGCATCTTCTGGTTTATATACCTTCAATTATAAGATTAATAAACAAATTAAAAGATATAAAACAAGACAGAGAACACAGAGTTAAGGTCTACCCTTTAAGTTAAGTTCTCATTCCCAATTCTCTCTTTACAATTTAGATACATATGGAAATATAGATGTAGATTCATATATCCATGCTAGAGACAGCATGATCAAATGCCGCTATATTTCAGAGGGTTACATTTTCCTCATTATAGAATCCAACTTGAAATCAGCATAAATCACACACACACACACACAGAGAAACATGCTTCTCTGGAAGGTCCCCTCCTCCTTGCCTCTAACCCCATCAGCTGTGATCACACATCCACTTCTCATTAGCACGGGGCTCTAATATCTTACATTTTTCTAGAGTAATTTTCAAGATCATTCATAAACCACCCATGGGAAATATTTCCACACAGTCCAACTGGGACTAAGTACCCAGTTTTTGGTCAAGTCTGCCCCCCCCCTTTAGTGTGTTTCATTCACAACTTCAGGAATAACAGGTAACGGGCTTCTATATATTTAATATCTTGATATTTTCTTTGAGCGATTGCCCTTTACAGACAGCTCAAGTATTCTAGATGCTTGCTTGGGTTTTCTTGAGGAAAAAATGAGAAATTTACTCCCTGATCTCACTAGTGATTAAAATGATGCCCCCATGACCCCTGCCACCCCCATGGGTTACGATATCTCCACATGTCCACAGCAGACACGAAAAGAAGAAATAGAGAGAAAAGATGTTTGGTAAAGATAGTTTGTCATGAAATGTCAGGAGGTTTGACTTTTTTCCTTTTCCCATTACATTCAAAATAAAGGAATATTTCAAGAAAACTGAGGTAACTTTCAGAGAAATAGGGGGATTATAAGCAGCATATATTTCCTAGAAAATAATGCACCATGTATGAAAGGCTTCATTCATATGGTTTGAAGAAATAATCTTTCCTGATATTATGCGATACATGATTATATGCAATGTAATTATATTATATAATTTCTGATTCAATGAGCAATTCGAAATTAAAATACTCATGAATGAGGGGTCATTTGCTACACTGTTTCTCATCCATATGTCTATCAATTAATCCTGATTAGAATAATCATGAAATATCTTCGTAGTAGATTCAGTCTATAAAATAATGTTTATAAACACAAGCAATGCACATATTTGCATCCAAATTGGCCCAAACCAATTGAATCTGAACAACCATCTGCTACCTGGGGCTTTCAGCAGCCCCGTGCAGCCCTGGAGTAGAGCACCTGCTCCTTCAGAATGATTCCACCAAGAACTCAAGATGAAGCCAGTCTCTGACCCCTCTGAGACACACTCACCTTCATTTTCAGCAAACAACGAGTGACAAGAAAAACACCGATTGCGCCTAAGCTCTTTGCCTTTTTGACATTTCTCAGCACACCCTCTCCTGAGGTCCCCTGGAGGCCAAGGAGCCCCTTTTCAGCTCCATCATGCACGTACCAGGCCCGCGAAACCACAGATGCCCCACAAAGGCATCAGCGACGGCCTCCAGGAAGTCTAAGGAAATTCCCAGGAAGACGAGGCGACAGGTTTCCTTGACCTTCACCCCAGGCTGATGCAAAGATGGAGGAATGACTTGAGGTTCTGGACAATCCATTCATCGTCAATACTTTCCCTCACATTCATTTTGCTAATGAACTGCACCACTAAAAACCTAGTTCCGACATGCATTATATCAAGCAGCTGGTGCAGATGGACAGAGATAGCCAGTGACTCGCCACGGCAGCCTTGCGGGCGCGCTGTTTCTGACAAATGCTGGTTGACTGCCCCTGGAGTATTGCCTGAGGAACCAAAAGTCCTCGGAGCCTACCTTCGACAACACAGCACATGTTCCATGCTCAAGGATTTCAAAATCCTTGAAGATACCAAAAGGTAAACAGCACTGCATTTAAAAGTCTAACAGGAAGTACCCATTATGATGTCCAGCAAGTGTCCACACAGAATTACAAATACCACTGGGTGATGCACCAAAAGTGTCCCTGTTTGACGGAAAGTGATTTTTATTTCATCCCTTAATAAATACTATACAGTAAGTAGGAAAACCAGAAAATTATATTACTTAAAGCAAAAATGCGAATATTTGGAGCTCGCCAAGCTGATTGCCTTAGTCAGTTTGGGTCATTATGTCAAAGCTACCAGAGACTCGGAAGTTAAACAATTAAAACACGTTTCTCACCGTTCTGAAAGCTGAGAAGCCCGTCGTCAGCGTGCTTGATCAGCCGAGGACCCTCGCCTGGTTTGCAAAAGGAAGCCTCGTCGGGTCCTCGCACGTCTGAGATGCTGTAAGGACAGATGAAAATTAAAAATAAGAAACTTAATTCTACTTGTGTTGGCAACACATTTTCTTGCCTTTCTTTTCTTATATTTTTCAAATTTATAATTGAAAATTTTTTCTCAGTCTATTTGAAATGTTCATAAATCCCCCTAACATCTAAATTCTTTGGCCAGCTGGACCACACAAGGGTGTCTTTCTTACGGACCAGGAACTTTCTGTCTAGAAGATAAATGCCAAGGATGACAGCCATCCTATCACCCGACATGTGAAAGAATAGAGGACTTCAGGCTCCAGCTGCAAAAGGACTTCCTGCCATAAAGACATCAGAAGTTCACGTTATCTGGGATCAAACCTATTGACTAGCGCGCATGGCAAACTCCACTACTAAGTTAACGCAGGATAAACTCCGTGAGACAGTGATGTCAAGCCTGCTGACCGAGGGCTGGTTACTGCTTGTCTTGGGACCAGCAGTGATGAACTGTATCTGTTTGGTCTCAAAAAAGGTCAAGGTTCTTTGCAATCATTTAGTAGATTGCATAGTAAGTACATCACATTTTGGTTGAATGTGTATTGGCAATAAAATTTCCTGTCTTTGTAGTGATATCTGAGTTGGGAGGAAATTTTATGTTTAATTATATATCCCCCAAAATACATGCTTGCCAAATTATTTTTTAAATATAATTTTAAAACTTTAATTCATAAATGCCCATTATTTCTTCTAAGAAATCACCAGCCACAGAAATATGTTTGCCAATGTGCATTTTGTCTTATTTTAAGTGGTTATGATTTTGCTCTAGCATGTGTGCAGATATAATTACAGGAATAACACACACAAGTCCTGAGATGTAAAGCAATACACAGAAGGGCACAAGCGGAGACAAGCTTCACGTCTCCGCCTTCACATGCGACGTCCCCACTTCCGTGATGAGACCGGGATTTCTTTCCATACTTTCCTCCGTGTTCATGTAATTCCCAACAAAATCATTCTTACTGGCTGTGGAGTACTAAATGGAGGTGACTCTAGAACACCATGAGTGCAATACTTAGACAAGGTAAATTTCCAAGATTCTCCATTTGCATCTACAGATGCAGAGTTTTTGATAGTGCCAAGGAAAAGCTGAAGCAGGCAGAGTTAAACACGATTTGATTCAAGCCTCCTGCATTGGGAGTTCCAATGCATGCACTGGGGAGAGACTGAACTCAAATGCAAAGGCATTTAAACAAAAGGTCGGAGAGTTCTGAAGCACTGAGTGGAGTCGGTGGGCAGGGACTGGGGTGCCAGGGTGCTGCTGGCCAGCAGGCGAAGCCATCCTGTTGGGCGACTGATGCTTATCAAAGTCAGGTACAAAAGAATCCTTTCAGGGATGGCTATATTTCAAAAAAGGGTTCTGAGTCCTTGAATACAACATTTTTTGGACTGTAAAACTGGCAGGAACTTGGGAGAGGATTCATATCTCAAAGTGGCACAGAAAAATTTGTAACTGAACATTCCCTTAAGTAAATGCTCTAAGTTGGGAGTGAGCATTATTACAGGGGAGAAGCCTATCTAAGATGCAGTCAAACTGAGGCCAACACTGAGGTCCTCTTGATCAGTAGTTAAAAACCCAGCTAGAGTTGACCAACGTCCTGGTAGAGAAACAGAGTCCCAACAGGCATCAGGTGGCAAAAGAGCTCCTCACTTAGCTCCAAATGCCTGATGGCCTCTGAGGCTCAAGCCCTAAGGCCAAACTGATCAGCAAACGGTTGTCGAAATCAGAAACCAAGGGGGCTCTGCCTTTAAGTAGCTTTTGCTAAAATAATATCAATTATTTCCTTTTTAAAAAAGGTTTATTTATTTATGCATACAAGCTGGGGTACAGGCCAGAGGCGTGGGGCAGCGAGAGGGTTCACCAGAGACAGAGTGGGGAGCAGAACAGGCAGATCAGAAACACACTGCTGAGGGGAGCAGCAGGCGAGGCGGGAGAGGTCTGCCGCGCCATGTAGGAATATCCCCAGCCAGGAGTCGAACTCGTGTCGCTGCTGCCAAGAGCTCCACAGCACAGCGCTCAACCACTGCGCCACCAGGGAGGCCCAATATCAATTATTTTCTATCAAATATTTTCTATCCTAAGCTAGACCATGAATACATCAAATCACGATCTCTAGTGCGGCAATACACATTAGCAAGAATAAATTATGATTGCATTTACCATTTTAAATAACTGAACAGTTCTAATATCGCCATGTGATCAGTTTATTGTTTAACTGTCTCAGTGATTGGAAATAAAAATTGGGTTCATTTTTCTAGCCATCATTTCAGAAACTAAAACTCCAAGTTGAAGTGTCAATGAATATTGATAGAATTTAGCTCAGTCAGCATAATCAAACGAGGTAATAAATTCCACTTCTTTGAAACAGTTTTTAGCAGCTAATAGTCTGACCATATGCTTTCTAGTCTCCAGATTCCTGAAACTTTTAACCAAATCTCTTCCTATTTAAATATCAAAAAATCTAGGTCTCCCTGGTGGCCTAGGGGTTAAGTTTCAGCACTATCACCCTTGAGGCCCATGTTCGATCCCCGGCCAGGGAGCTGACCCACAGGGCGCAGCAGACCTCTCCTGTCTCCCCGCTGCTCCCCTCAGCAGTGGATTTCAGTGGATCTGCCTGTTCTGCTCCCCACTCTGTCTCTCGTGAACCCTCTCACCCCCCCACACCTCTGGCCTGCATGCCAGCTCTTCTACACACACAAAAAGAACTCTGTTCATTGACAATTTTATAAACATGAAATATTTAAAACATTTCTAGCCATGTATAAGTGTTTTAGATGTTTTTATTTGGAAATAAAAATGAGCAACCATCTACATATATTTTCCCACAAATATGGCCTGGTTTTGGCCGATTCATAAATGCCAAAGGTTATAAGGTTGTATTAATCTCCAAGCACATAGTTTATTATAATGAGGATGCTGCTTTTTCTTTTAACTTCTATTCTGTTTTGTTCTGTTTGTGTAATACACAGAAAATTGCTCAGCTTGTGGTCTACAGCCAGCAATTAACACCACTTAGCAGCTGTTAAAACGGGTAATCGCCTGTTGTTATCTTCATGTGGCTTAATTCAAATGCTAATTTCTCTCCGATCACTGATCATAAACCTACAGCTTCCTGTACAATCTGCAGACATTTTGAAGTAAAATAAATGACACCTTTTTTTTTAAAGATTTATTTATTTATGCATACAAGCTGGGGTACAGGCCAGAGGCGTGGGGCGGCGAGAGGGTTCACCAGAGACAGAGCGGGGAGCAGAACAGGCAGATCAGAAACACACTGCTGAGCGGAGCAGCGGGCGAGGCAGGAGAGGTCTGCCGCACCATGTGGGACTCTCCCCGGCCGGGCGTCGAACTCGCGTCGTCGCTGCCGACAGCTCCACAGCCCAGCGCTTAACCTCTGCGCCACCGGGGAGGCCCAAATGACAC
Source organism: Scalopus aquaticus (assembly GCA_004024925.1). Lineage (NCBI taxonomy): Eukaryota > Metazoa > Chordata > Mammalia > Eulipotyphla > Talpidae > Scalopus > Scalopus aquaticus. The sequence continues at coordinate 220,665 of PVIJ01000575.1, read as the reverse complement.
CTTTTTGTGTGTTTGTTTTGGAAGTGGCAACGATGGTGGGAGAGGAAGTTTTAAGAAATTTAAAAATTGGAACTGGGGGAGATGCTATGAGGCTACTTCCAGAGGGATTCAGCATTATTTTGGTGCTCTAGTTAGGCCAAGGAGAGCCACTTGAACATGCCAAAGAGGTGAGAATAAGCTCAGGAGTGCCCTACCCCCCAGACTCCAGCGAGTACTAAGAAATGGAGGCAAAGTATCTCACCGGAAGTATTTACATAATCACGTGTGAAGAATAAGTTGGATATACTGGGCTAAACACAATAAGACACCCAAGTTACTGTCACCTGTTTCTTTTATGATTTTTAAGATGACTACTCGAAAATTTAAAATTTTTATGTGGACTGGTATCGGATGGCTGTGGCAGAACCCTGAGGTGAGCGTGGGCAGAGGCCAGGACGCCAGGAGACCAGAAACAGCCAACTGTCCGTCTCAGGGGCAGGGCCTCTGTCTGATGTTGAAAAACATAAAAAACAAGCAGCAATGTGTCTACAGAAAACGGGTATCCTATCACTTCAAAGGAAACTCAATTTCCTCAACTCTTACCAACATTCCCCAAACCACCCAAATTTCAAACATGGACGGGCAAACGAACAGGAGAACGTCACGGAGGGAAGCAGAGCACGCCGCGACGAATCAACGATTGGATAAATGGGAGGAACAGACATGCATTTTTAAAGTCCATTTTAATGAAGTGCATTGATTACGTGTTCTCTGTAGCCTGGACAGAGGGGAAGCCGAGGCTCCATTCCACGCACTTCCCAGGGAGCACAAGGTCTGCCTCTTCTGCCTTGGCCCCGTGGTTAATGAGAAAATGGAATGTGTTTCGGTCTAAACAGCCTTGTTTGACTATAATACTATTGATTTCCTTGTGACTCACTCTTCATTTTAGTGTCTTGAGAGACAAGAGACCTTATTGGATGAGACAGAAAGCTGATGCCCTGACCATTTGTGGTTATGAAGTGTCCCAGGGTACACTTTGCTGGAGACAAGGATGGCGAGCTGTGTGCGCTGGCCAAGCGCCAGCCTGAGCCATGCGCATCTAGGGCCCTAAATTCTCCATGTCCGGACGAGAGAAGTAGCTTCTTCTGAACTTTCCAGTCACAGATGCAAAGCTTGGGCTCTCCTATTTAAGGGCTATCTCCTATCATTCCCCACATGCCTTCGAGTTTACTCAGTGCATCTCTGAAAATGTCACATCTTCTCTTACAGGACCATTGCTAACCTGACATGAATTAAGAGAGTTTTATTACTATAGCGTAAAACAACTGTGTGTATGGGATAGAGAGATTGCCAAGGAATGCGGCTGCATGCCTGTATGTTACGGCTCACATGACTTACCAAGTCGAAACCAGCAGCTTGTGTCCGCAAATACAGAGTGCTTGCTGTGTGAAGGTGTCCCACCGGAAAGCAGGGACAGAAGCGAGCAGATATGGTGGCCGCCTGTGCAGATAAACCAGCCCCTGCTCCTCTCAGGGTGCTGAGCTCGTGACTGCCTCTCAGGTGCGCAGGGCAGAGAGCCTCTCGCGCACATCCCTAGGTATTAACAGTTACTACTATTCTTGGCATTATGAGTTTGCTTTTGGAGGCAACTCACTGCGCTGCCCGCTGACTGGGGCAGAGTGATTTACCGTCATTCAACACAGCCCAGGTTTTCCCCAGAATAAAAAAAAAAGAGCTTATTTTGTGGAAACTCATCAACAGTTACTACAGTTGGCTCCGGAGGCTACAGCATACGTCGCAGATGGTGTAGTTTCAACAAGAGAGATCTATTTCCTCACAACTTGGGGTGCTGAAGCCCAGCATAAAGGTCTGGTGAGAGCTGGTCTCTCCTGCACCGTGTCCCCTGGCCGGAGTCACTTCCTCCCTCTGGCTATCAAGTGTCACGTCCTCGTGTCCCTAAACGCCGGTCTCCCGTCCTCGCAAGGACGCCCGCCACACTGGCCCAGCCCACCCAGTGAGCATGTTCTGCCACGGTTACTTCCCTAAATGCCTTATTTCCAGGTATTCTGAGGACCTGGGTTAAGACTTCCTTGTGTGATCTGGGGCGGGCATAAAATACTAAATGCGGAGAGTGATAACACTGGTCAACAGTGAGAGCGTTACTGACTGTAAAAGGCCCTAATCTGTAGTAGCTTGGTGTACTGAACATGAATATAATCCCAAAAATTTTTTATTAGCTCTCGTTTTGAAGCTATTTCATATATTTCATTTTATATGTTTTACCATATAAATTTATCCAGTAGGACTGCAACAACATCCTAAATCAGCCTAGAATGATGTCATATTGCATCACATTGCATAATACCATCATGCACACATCATCCAGAGTTGACTGCATCATTTTCTGATGCAATGCAATACGACTGCCAGGCGGCTGCTGAAGTAAGCTGACATCAGCAGTGCACTAGATAAAGCCCTGTCGGAAAGGTTGAGCACTGAAAATATTTCAGACTTTGTGTGAGACAGTTTAAGCTACTGTTCCATAGAACTGTGATTATTTTATCCATTTAGGCACAAAACAGAACAGAAATGCCTTCAAAGTGCGTTAACAGCGTGGACAATTTCTGCTCTATTTGTGGGGAAGAGACATTTGCCAACCAGAAGAAAAGTATCACTTCTCAAGTGAAGAAGGCTTCTCATCTTTACATCGGATGCAAGACAAGCCTCGGGCCCCGTGTATATGCTGTGCTACATGGACAACACAGCTTTCACAGTGGTTCAATGGCAAAAGACCATCAATGCCATTTGCAGTCCCCATGGTGTGGAGAGAGCCAAGCAACCACATAAAAGATTTACTTCTGCTTGGTTCCTTCTCTTTCTGGCGGAACAGCAAAGCAAAAGAAGTCGAGAATAGTCTACCCAAACATTCCATCTGCACTGAGACCAGTTCCACATGGTGAGGGGCTTCCTATTCCAGAACCTCCAGCAGAATATTCTCTTGATTCATGTGATGAGAACAAGGGTGAGCCGACCTGTTCTTCTCCTGTTCCATCAGCATGCAGAGATCCAGACTGTCACTGTGGTGCATCATCAACCCCACACACACTAACACAGGAAGAACTCAATGACCTGGTTCGTGATTTGGACTTATCCAAGAACAAGGCAGAATTGCTAGGATCAAGACTCCAACAACGGAATCTTCTACAAGAAGATGTCACAATTACTTTATATTGAAAGCAAAGCAAAGATTAAAGAGCGAGTTTTTGTGGGTCCTCAGATTCATGAGCTCTTCAAAGATGACCTGTTCAACAACTTGCTGCAGGGTGATGCGAAACAAGCATGGAATGCTTTTCGACTAGTGTCTACAAACTTTCTTGGCAATGTTAGGGTAGAAAACTACAAGGAACTAGTAGAAGACATGCTGATGCAGTTTCAGAAACTTGACTACAATATGTCTCTAAAGATCCATTTCCTTCATTCCCATCTGGATTTCTTCCCTGAAAGCTGTGGTATGGTTAGTGATGAACATGGCGAACATTTTCATCAAGATATTACATGAATGGAACAAAGATACCAGGGACAATGGTCACTACAATGCTGGCTGACTACTGCTGGACACTCCCCAGAGATGCTCCTGAACAGCTGGACAAGAGACAAGCGAAGAAAGCTAAGAAGTAGTCTATGACTTGATTTTTTACAGGCATTAACCATAGGCCTATTACTATTGGCATGCATTTTGTGATGCAAACATCCATTTATTGCAGATTCAAAAAAAAAAAACTAGAGCCAAAATTAGAATTGGACTGTCATATTCGAGTTGAGCACATACAAATTGATAGGAAATGACTAATTTTATTTCAGTAACATGACTTTTGTAAAAATTTGTTGACCAGTGTAAGTAGAAATATAGTTGAACATTTAAATGTCCGAAGTGTCAATATTAATAAAGGGGCATAAACATGTCTCAGGAAATGACAGTTCTGCCATCCATGCATGCAGACGCCCAGGGAGGAGTTTCTGGAAAAAAAATCAGGCCAAACTGTCCTTGGAACAGGAGCAAAAGACTGATCGGCGACCGATAAACGGAGACGCTCCAAAAATAAGACAGTGTGAGGATTAATGAAAAGAGATGAGAGCAGGAAACCAGGAGAAAACGAATCTGTAAGAAAATGTGTTCACTTGTGACATGCAAACAGCCAGGGAATTCGGGGTTCAGGAAATCTGGGGACCAGGCGGCTTGGGCGGCACCGAACAGGGGCATGAGCGGGAGCCGAGAGCGCGTGGCCTTGTGTGACTCAACAATAAATCGGCTGATCGAGGCAGATCGATAGGTCGGTAGATGCTGAGCAGCGAGGGCTGCTGGCCGTGGGGTCCTGAGCAGCCACGTGACACGAGCAGGATCGGAGGGCAGATCGCAAAAATACATGAGAGCGGAGAGCTGAGCCCAGGTCTCCGCGGACTCCTCCTGACGCCAGGGCCAGGGCCGCCCGCGACGTGGACTCCTCCTGACGCCCAGCAGGAGCCGGCGTCGGCACGGCCCCGGAGCCCACGGTCGCCGCGCGTCTGGTCCCCTGACTCGGCCTCAGGAACTCCCCTTGACCACAACGGAGAGACCCCGACCCTCGGGAGCCCCGGCTCGCCCCCGAGGTCCGCGCACCCCATCACTACCCGGCAGCTCGCTGGGCGCCAAAGCAGATGGGGCTAAGAGGACCCGGAGCCAGACGTTCACCTCACAGGGTCGCATCTGCTTCTCCCTGCGCTGCCCTGAGTCAGCCGTCGCCGCACGGATAACACACGCCCAGAGACGCCCGGGGGACTGAGGGCCTCGCCCAAGCACCGCAGAGGCGGCGGCACGCCCAGGCGCACGGCCCCCGCGCAGCAGAGTCTAACGATGTGATGACCGGTTCTCCATGAAAGGTGAGATGGAGCGAACAGGTCAAGGGGAGGGTCTCAAAGAACGCAGGCACACCCAGAGGACGAGCCGGGGGTCGGGGCTGCGCGAGCAGCCTTGCGGCGGATTCGCTGCCCAGGCTCTCCGGGGATTGGCTGAGCACATGAACTAGCTCGTCCGGGCTGCTAGGACAGACCCTCCAAAGCAAGAGCTTTTTTTTTTTCCCCTAATATATATTTTTATTGTTATTTATATCTTTTACATTTTGTATTCCCCTTGGGTAACCCACCACCAATTCGCCAGCAACCCAAGTCAGCTCCTGTACCCACCGGAGGCCGCACGTCTAAAAGCAAGGGCTGGTTCCTTCCAGGACAGCGGGGAGGACCTTCTCCAGGTCTCCCTTCTGGGCTTTGCAGACAGCCACTGTCATCACACCGCGTGGCTCTCTCCAAATGTCCTCTTGCAGAAGGGCACCCATCGAGCTGGCCTCGATGGCCAGTTCAAGTGACCTCACTGTAACTTGATAATATTCTGGGTTATGGCAGGGGAGAGGATGGGAGGGAAGGAAAATGGAAAGAACAGAGATTTTCTTTCCCCTTTTGAGTTTCCTGAACTGCTTATTGATGAAAAAGAAATCAGCATTTTCTGATGTTCTACATAGATACAGAAGAACCATTTGAGTCATGGACATTCTACACAATAGTATGGAGTGAGTAACTTAAAGGGACAAGCGGTGTCTGCACTACACTCAAACTATAAAAATGTTTAATCTAGCAAACCAATAAATGATGGATGTGTAATTTAATACCAAGAGAAGCCACTAAAATACTGCACAAAATATATACTAAAAGTGCTACAGATAAAATCGTTTTCTTAAAAAATATTCAAGTCAACACAGAGAAAGGTAGGGGAAAATAAAAACAAAGTATATAAAGTGGCAGGCTTATACTTTCACAAATCAGTAACATTTAGTGTAAATTGAGAACTACACCAATTAAAAAAAAAAGACATTGGTCAAAAGTGATTTAAAAAAATGAGCCAGCAGTACGGAAGGCTTTCTGCTGACTGGAAAACTCAATCCCCAACCTGTAGGATTCCACTAATAATGCGTGATTCTCACACAGACTAAGCTGGGTAGAGAATGTGCTGAGCGGTTGTGCAGCTGGTGTGGGTGTGCCCACAAAGCGCCAGCACAGGGGGTCTGTGAGGGGATGGAATCATTCTCCATTCCGGTGGTCGTTTCGCAAACTGTCAGGTGACATCGCACACAGGACTGTCCTGGCTCGCCCCAGTGCTGTGTTGTCTATACCGTAAAATATTTACACGGGGTCTGGCCACTGGGGGAAGCTGAGTGAAGAGAACATGCCATTTTTTCATTGGACTGAAATGACTTCGGAGAAAGAAATCTAACATTTTTTTCCCCAAAAAAACACGTCTCCTTCCAGGTAGGTTAATTTTAGGGGTAATTCTGTCCATAGATGAGATGTTCTGACCTCCGACTGGCAACTCCTTCTCCCGAAGTCCCTGCTCAGTACAGCAGGGACAGCATCATCACGTCCCGCCACCGGGAAATGTCCTGCAGAACTGAGACCGCTCAGCAGAAGCGAAATGCAGACTGTCCCCTGTGTCCTCGTCTGTGTGCACTGCATTGATCTGACCAGATCACTACCGATGATTTAAAGGATTTCTAGTCATAGCTTTTTTGTATGATTTTCCAGTTTTTAAGATCTTTTAATCTGGTGAAATCCTTTCACAGATTTGTTCACCTGTGTGAAAGAAAATGGAAACAGTTCTGGCTTGTTTCCACTGTGGTACCAACATAACAGACATCAGGCAGGAGGATTCAGGTAAGAACGAGCTCCCCTGCATGCCGCCTTTTTTTCCCTAAAGAATTTCTGGAGAATCTGTTTCATGAATCTTTTCTTCGTCAGCACTTTGGGCAGATAAAAATGATGAAGAAAAGTGTAAAGCTAGTTCTGCGGGGAGAGCTAGCGCTGAGACCCAAGGCTTCGTCCCTTGGGAGAGTGCAGAGATAACGCCTTCACCGTAACTCCAGAGAAAGTGAGCGTCAGCAGTAAAGCAGTTCTCCCAAAGTCACTCAGCTCAAACCTGTTATAATGTTGTTGAGAAAAACAAAAATCCTGGTTCACAAAGACCGAAATGACTACCCAGGACCGCTGTCATGTCTGTTGCATCACGGATGGCGCCTTTCCCAAGAGCCTGACGTTACGTGAGCAATGACTGCGCTCCCAGGCAGGTCTGACCGGGGGTGCCCAAGACAGCAGGCCCCAGACCACAGACTGACTTCCATGTGCAAAATCCAACAAGAGAGCAATGGACTCACTTGTTACTTGCTAGCTGGGTCAGGAGCGTGTTCTGTTCTATTTTGCTTTAGCTTTGGGTAGAAGAAATTTCTTCTCCCAAAGGGGTCAAGCCAAAGGACACGTGAGCATATTCCGAGAACAGAAAAGTGAAAGCCAGAGCGTGCATCACTGCCCTGGGCACTGGGGGCAGAGCGGAAGCAGCAGCAAACTGGGGGCGAGCAGTGAAGGAAACCCTGAAAGAGCAACACTGACTGTTCAGATACGACATCATTATCCCGTCAAGGGAATCCACGAGAAACACCCCAGCGATGGAAATGCCTGAGGAACCATAAACACTCGCAGAAGAGAAAATGTCAGTTTCGAGGGCCCCTGTGCTTAATAAGTACAAACCAGCCTACACAGTCAACTAAATATATTTTAAAGGGAAGATGTGAGACCCCAATCAGGGGGTGTTTTTAATAGATCACGGGGAATGATCAAGCAATGTGCCAAAGAGTAGGAAAGCACCAGGTGGAGGTTTCCCAAAATATTAAAACTAGATCTGTCTTACAACCCAACAACCCCACCTCTAGGTTTCTCCCCCCAAAATGCAAACACACTCCTCTGCATTATTTATCAATACAACAGCCAAGACGCAGAATTGGATTAGGAAGATGGGAAGATACACAAAACGGAATACTACTCAGCTATAAAAAAAGCCGAACTCTTGCCATTTGCCACAGGGTGGATGCAACTGGAGGGGGCATAAGGCTAAAAAAGTCAGAAGGAGAAAGAAAAATACTAGATGGTTTCACTTATGTGTGGAATATAGAGAAACCAAACAAAGGGTGAGGCAGAACCAAACCTATTACAAACACTGCAAGTCAGACTGTGGAAACGGGCTGGCGGGGAAGAAGCTGAAGGATGGGGGTGGGGGGAGCGCCAAACGGACTGCAGCGGAGGAGCTCGGGTGCCGTGGGGGTGGGGTGCAGTGGGTGTGGAACCGCGCATCTGAAGAGGGGGATCCTGTGCCTCTGGATCACAGATCGTGTTACTGTCATTACTAAACAAGATCAGCCACATCACAGATTTTTCAAGTAAATAGCAGTCTGAGTAATCTCACTTTTTAAATCTCTTTAAAGCCCTCCGCCTTCTTCCAACTTCTCTAAATGCTTTCACAGTGGTCACTCAATCACCAGTGTGTGGCTTAGGAGAGGTTCTTTCAGCTAATCCCTACCGTTATTTTCTTTTTTTGAAGATTTTTTTTTTTTACTTTGAAGGAGAGAATCGTGCCGATGACAACAGTGAGGGCAGGAAGAATAAAAGGAGACTAGAGACTTAACCTTGGAATTGAGGCCAGAAAAAGGGTAAATGGTGTAGTTTCAGCTGAATGAGCAGGACAGAAGCCAAACTCCAAGTGTCAAGGAGAGACCTCAGCAATGAAGGAGAAGAGCAGATACGTGAGTCTGGCCTGAAGCTCAGGGACACAGCTGTGTGCTGGCCCCTCAGCCCCGACCAAGCCACAAGTGTGAAGTCCCCACTGGGAATGACGTGAAAAGCAAAATAAAGGGTGTCTGCCTAAGTGCCTATATATTTTGGCTCCACATAAAATACTTTGGGGTTTTAAAAATCACGAACCATCTCTCTAGAAGACGGTGTACTGTCTAGAGGGAGGTGTACATGTTTCTGGGGACAGACAAAACAGATAAAGGGGAAGACTGAAATACCTAAAGTATTTCACAAGAACAATGTTCACTAGTGCAATGAGAAAAAAAAGTAAAAGAAAGACATCCACATTTCAACTTTTGAAAAAAAGCCACTGTTAAACGTATTTTCTTGATAGCTGTTTTCTATTACACTTGTGTGGATTTTGATCTCAAATTTTTTTTAGACTTGGCAAGAGAATAAAGGTGGTTCTCCGACCCCACTGCCTCTCTCTGCCTCTCCTGGCCAAGCCTGCCCCACTCCCGCCTCCTCCTTCCCTGCTGACTCCTCAGCCTTTTCTCATTGTCTTAGTCTCCGCTGTTAGGACAGAATCAGCACTTCCTCACCAGAGGTATAACCTGCACTAAACCACCTGTCCTGGGAAACTCAAGTTCATTTTCTAAGTCTCAGCTACCCGCACTGAGAAGTTCCTGCTGGGGACTGAGCTCACCTTGGAGAGGAAGCAGCATGGAGGAAGTGGAAGTTCAGTGTAGATAGAGGAAGCGGAAGTTCAGTGTAGACAGAGGAAGCGGAAGTTCCGCTATCCCCCTCCTGGGTGCTTTGGTCGTCTGAGAAAGCACAACACCCCACGTGCTGTCCGAATATCGATGGCCATTATTTATTTATCACTACAAACTACTGATGCAACAAACAGAAGCAAACAGGGTTAACGTCAGGCCTAAACATAGCAGAGATGCTTCTGTGTGTGCCGTCTGTGAACGAAGATAGCTACGCAGCGTGGGGTGTTGGAGGAAGCGTTTCTAAATCTAGTATGTGGAAAATGACTGCTCTATCGGTATCAATTATCATCATCACCGAAGTCTATGTCAAGGCTCAGGATCAATAATCATGTCATTCTCTTGCAGTACTGACAAGTCTTCTGTTACGATTTCGATCGCTCCCTCGCTGCCAAAAAAATTGTTACATGTGTCAAGTTTTGCTCATTTTTATTAAAAATTTCCTGAACCAAGTCATGTCTAGTTCTAGAAAATTTTATTTAATAAACATGGTAGTATTAGAGATTTCTAAGAAAAAGTAAAACCTCTAAATAGTAGAATAGACCTCTAACAGTAGACTCCAAATAGACTTATTACGTCTTTGCTTACCCATCCAGAGAACTTGATTCACACAGTTGCAATCCCTGGGCTCAGATTTACATTTAAGTCTTTGTAATTGATTTTACATTTCAAATACTGAGAAAAAAATTAACCTCATTTTGTGATCAAATATTTACTGGCCCACTAATATTTGATCTTGCTGATATATCAGGATATTTCTAACTATTCCAATTCCTCCATTTAGAAATACCAACTGAAAAATCAAATGCTACAATATCACAAATTGATATAACTCGAGAACACCATATGTTAACTAATATTCAGACAGGACTAGAGGACAGAACTTTGCTGTCTCCATTGTTTTTTGGGCTTGTAGACAGGAACATAAATAAATCTGCCTCTAGGCCCAGCTATCTGCTGCCATAAATTTCCTTGGCCTATATATATATATTTTTTATTATTTTTTTCCCATTGGGCCACCCTGGTGACTCAGGGGTTAAGACTCAGCGCTATCAAGCTGGTGCCAACCACTGCAGCACGAGTTTGATCCCCGGCCAGGGAGCTTCCCACAGGGCGCAGCAGACCCCTCCTGTCTCCCCGCTGCTCCCCTCAGCAGTGGATTTCAGTGGATCCACCTGTTCTGATTCCCACTCTGTCTCTGGGGAATCCTCTCACCCCCACACTTCTGACCTGCACCCCAGCTCTTGTATGCATAAATAAATATAAGTAAATCTTAAAAACAAAACCTGATTTTTTCCCAACCTGTACATTCTTGAGCTCTCTCTCTCTCTAGCTTCTCAATTTAGCTTGTTGAAGCAGCAGCAAGAGAATATGAGGCTAGGCCAGCTCAGACTGGAGCTGCAGTCACCCCGCCTCTGAGGATGCTCCCTGGCAGAGGTCCCCAGGCTGAGCTGATGGGTGCTCACTGTGAGCAACAAGAACAACCTTTGTGGGACTGACAGGCGGTGTTCAGCCAGGCCCACTCTCCCGGCCTTCTCGGCCAGCAGAGTTCGAGCCCTTTGTTCTCACACCCCAACCTTGAAATCTCCATAGGCCCCAAGTCTGGTGTCTCAGGGAGTCTCTCCTGCCCTAGAGCTCTACCTGGCCCTCCCCTTTCTTGCTCATTGCAAAGCGATTCCTACTGACTCCCGGGGGCAGTGGAGTCTTCTTTTCATCTGACCAGAGACTCTCAAGAGCCCCTTCCCGGCTGGTGAGCAAGGACCCGACCCCACTCCAGTCCCCCAGGGGAGCAGCCGTGGGCAGTGCCTGCTCACCTCCAGCCTGGCCACCTGTGTTGCTGGGGGCTGAGATCAGACTGAGGGCACCCAGGCACCTTCCCTGGCCTGGTGACAGTGTGACAGAACCAAAGCAGGTGACACCACGCAGTGAAAGGGTCATCATACCCCAAACAGCCCACGCGCCCTAGATGAGCGGGGCCTCTACGTCCCCATGGTTACCGAGTAGTTTCCAACCCAAGGTACTTTCTTGGTGCAGGCCAGAGGAGTGGGGGTGAGGATTCCCCAGAAACAGAGTGGGGAGCAGAACAGATGGATCGACCAAAATCCACTGCTGAGGGGAGCAGCGGGGAGACAGGAGGGGTCTGCTGCGCCCTGTGGGAAGCTCCCTGGCCGGGGATCGAACTCGTGCTGCAGTGGCTGCGGACAGCTTCATAGTGCTGAGACTTAGCCCCTGTACCACCAGGGAGGCCCCCAAGGTAATTTCTATACAGGGATTGACAAACCATGATTCTTAGAAATAGATCTTTTTCTTCTTGATCCAATTGTCTGGTTTTGGAATTAGAGGGGATCATACTCAGTGAAACAAGACAGGAAGAGAGAGAAAAATATCAAATGGTTTCACTTATAACAAGACTACAGGGAAACCAAATAGAGAGAGACACTCAGCAGGGGAGGGGAGGGTAAGGGCACAAAATGGAGTAGAAAAGGCCACAAGGGACCACGGAGATGGGTCACGGGTGAACTGGTGGTGGGCTACCCAAGGGGAATACAAAGTGTAAAAGATATAAAAGCAATAAAAATACACATATTTTTTAAAAAAGAAATAGATCTTTTTAAGTATCATTAAAACACCCATACCACCCACTTACACATTATGCAGGGTCACTTTTATTCTGTAAGGAAGTATTTAAATAGTTGGGACAGAGGCCACCAGCACCCCAAAGCTGAACCTGCACCCTCCCTGGGGAAACTCCTGTCCCGATGTCAGGATTAGTCCCTAACACAGTGTTTATGCTCAACGAGGAATCTGAAAAAACAAAACAAAAAAAAAAAAGACCCTTATAGCAAATGAGGGCTGATGAGGGGTAAAGGCACGTGGACCCGTGAAGGGCCTTCTGCTCCCCCCTGTAAGTCATCCCCTGTGGCTGTGGGGGGCTTTCCCAGCACAAAAATACAGTGTCACCCACTGCTGAAAAATGCAGCCATTACAGACAGCTTGCAGACAAAGTTTTAATTTCTCACTGTGTTTTAAGGATGAAACGTGTAAAGATATTCTGATGTCATCATAAAAGTTTCATTGACAGTAGACGGATAAAAATTCTATGACTGTCAATCAATAGTTGCATTTAATCTGATGTTTTATTCATAGATTTTTATGTGTCTAGGTTTCTATATGAAATGTTTTGTTCAAAATTTATTATTTTATATCTGTTAATCCCCTTGTTGAACATTCAAAATTGGCAGCGCTTTCTATTTGCATAGACACAGGTATTAGGATAAAATTCATAGGTGGCCTTTTAAACAAAACTTCAATAAAATTCATCAAACATTTATTAAACTGAAAAATGTCTGCTTTGGGTAAAATCCAGAATCATAGAAACACTAGTCGTAACATTATTTTGATTTACATTCAGCTTGAAAGTTAACTTTTTTAAAAAAACATAGTCATTTGCATAAAAGCAAAATATAAGTGCAAGTTTGTGACTGATGTCCTACAAAATGTGAATGATCTGCTTCAATGCCAAAACAAGAACGCGATGTGAGTGTCGCAGGATGCAGACTGCTTAGGATTCCAACGATGGGACATGTGTATTCTCCAGCCCCTTCCCCCAGTCACCCTGTCAGGGACATCTCGGCGACGCCCACGAAGGCCACAGTGAGTAAATTAATCCCAAACATCACCTGCTTGAATCTCTCAGGAGAGCTGTCCTTGAAGACCTGGATTCTGGCTGGGGAGTTCAGGGTAGAGTGGAACTGTCGACCTGGATGTAAGCCCAAGACGAAGGAAAAGTAGTGCCCAGTCCTCTCTGCAAAGAGCATTCAGCACGAGCCGCCAGTTTCACGGGGCCTTGGCTTGGACTCACCCAAGGAGCAGATATGACGCGAAATCAGATTAGAACGAGACCCACACAAGGAGGTGGGGTAGAAGAAATCCACATAACCATGAGCACAGTCCCTGGGTGCCAGCTCCTAAGTGACAAAGCACAGGCAGCAGCTAGACCGCAGTCTCTAGGGTCAAAGACATGGAAGTTGAGCCCAATGTAGAATCTCCGGTCTCTTTTCTAACTCTAGCAGCCAGCAAACAGACTGCCGTCCTCGAGGATGAGCCCTCCCAACTGAAAGAGGCCATATCAGTGCTATTCGGGCAAGAACGCGGGGCAGCCATCTCTCTGCCCACCTGCGCCTATGCAGGTGCTTTCCTTTGCCAGCTCTGTCCCTCTGCAGGGCAGCGGCTGCCTGTCTGCCTGCAACCCGCACCACGCAGGCCTCTCTTAGCAAACCTGCCCTCAGCGGGGCAGCTCTTCCTGCCCGCTGTGCCTGCACAAGTGTCCTTCACTTCCTCGTCCTAATAACCCTGTTCTTTAAGTATAACCGAGTCTCTGTCTCGTGGGGAAACTCGCCGCGTGACGCCGAAGGGAGCTCTGGGGAGACCTTTCCAGAGTGGACCCAAGGACCCCGCTCTGCTCTCAGATCCATCGGCTCTATAACGACACCACAACCCACGGTGTCCGTGCTCTGCAGTGACCCTCACCCAGAACTCAGGGCCACGGGAAAGGCCACTCACATGGACACAATCTGTATCAGGGTGGGCTCTCACTGCCACCACCACCATCATCATTGTCCCATTAAATAATCTGCTTTGCTCAATGCATCGTAGAGCCATGGGCAGGGGGCCTGAGAATGAGCCTCGCACCCTCTCTCTGAGTTGCCCCAACCCACTACAGAAGTTGCAGGACCTTCCCTCCGAGCAGCAGAGAACACGATTCTCGAGCTCAGCTTCCCTCCCTCCTGGAGAAGCCCTTGCCCCCACCACACCCACTGCAGCAGAAGGCCCTGCCAGCCCACGGGCTGGTGCATGGATCCCAGGGAGCTGGAGTTCTGGGTGGTGCCGCTCACTCCTGGGAGTCTGGACCAGCCAAGCTGGTGCACTGCTAAGCAGCCAACACCGTCTTCTCAAGAACGTGTTTCAGTGTTGCTGCTTTTTATTGACGTAACATCGGTTTACAACGTTGTGTGTGTGTTAGGGGTATAGATTCAAACCTTTCCAAATGTGTGTTCTCACTCCACAGCTACCAGAAGGCACCCACAGTCCATCCCCACCCTGCTTTAGCTCCACACAGCAACCCTCCCCTCAGTTCTACGGATTTCTAGGGTTCGTCCTGACTTAGCTTCGTTTTGTTTCTATATATGCCACGCATGAGTGAAGTCATGCTGCATTTGTACTTCTCCTTCTGTCTTATTCCACTTTGCATCATCCCTTCCAGCTCCACCTGCTATCACAAATGACAAGACTGCATCTTTTTCACAGCTGAGTAGTACCCCATTATGTTTACAGACCACATCTGCTTTATCGCATCTGTCCTTGGGGACTTAGGTTGTTTCCATGATGTGGCTACCGTAATTAGTGCTTCAGTGAACACAGCGCAGTATCCCTTCAAATCAGTGCACCTTCAGGGAGACGCCCCGCAGTGTCACAGCTGGATCACATGGGAGATGTATTCTATTTGAGGAACCTCTGTCTTGTTCTACATAGGGGTTACCAACAGAAAAACAGAAACATCTACATTGCCGTGGTGGACCTATAAAAAGAAATAAGCGGGGGAAAGCCCCCGGGGATGGCCCCCGAGTGCTGGCCAGCACTTTCCGCTGCAGCCTCCTTTGCAGTGGCCTGCACTGTGAAGTGGAAGGATTCCGCCTGCTCTAGTAGGCCTGTTTTGATACTGTGGGACATTTATCCCCAAGCCAGAAGAGACAACTTTGGCAATAAAAAAGAAGCTTTGAAAATTAAAGCTTCGGACATCTATGAAGCGGTGACACCACCGTATAATTAAGGATGGAGCGATGTGAGTGTGTCTGCATGACGGTGAAAGACGGATCTGGAAAAAACGCATGAGCTCGACTCCCTCGAGTCATGAAAGACTAGTTATTCCTAAGCCCTTGATTTGGACCCTCATGGTATTGCTCTGAAAGTCTCCCTCTCTCAAAGTGAAGGTGCAGGAGATTTCAAAGTTTTCAGGCCCAACAGCTTGGATCATACTGATCTGTTTATTCCTCGCAGAAAAGGACCACGCAGGGCCTCCCTGGTGGCGCAGGGGTTAAGTGCAGCACTATGAAGCTATCCAGAGTCACTGCAGCACAAGTTCGATCCCCAGCCAGGGAGCTTCCGACAGGGCGCAGCAGACCTCTCCCGTCTCCCCGCTGCTCCCCTCAGCAGCATATTTCAGTCAATCTGCCTGTTCTGCTCCTTGCTCTCTCTCTAGGGAGTCCTCTCACCTCCCACACCTCCGGCCTGCACCCCAGTTCTTGTATGCATAAATAAATAAATAAATCTACTAAAAAATAAAGAGACACAGACCACTCAGTCTGCTCTCACCTGACATCGTTACATAAAGAGGCTGTCGGTGAATCAGTCCAGTGTCGAACGACTGCTCCTTTCAACAAAATTAGGAGACTACTCAGGATATTTACTTCTTAAAGATGATGCAAGTGCAAGAGGAAAAATCCAAGCCAATACGTTCGGAGACGAGACCGTCGTTTTCCCAGCAGGCAGTGTTCGCCATGGCGGACCCAGGCTGGCTTGCCAATAAAGGCAGGGATTTCCTGCCTAGAAAAGCACACAGCTCACACTGAGTCCACGGGAAGTTTAAATTACAAACACGACATGAGAAGTTTACCTAGGAGCATAAAATTAAGTCTGGACACAAAAGCTCTGCTCCAGGCACCGCTTCCAGAGGGGAGCAGAAACCAAAAGCCAGGGGGAGAACTGGGAGATGGGAGAGTAACGTGTCACAGAGATCGCAGGAAGGCGGAGAGCGGGGGTCAGCAGCAGGGCGGACCCCTCAGGTATCTGCCGGAACACAGGCCCAGCAAACAAAAGCACGACCTGGGAAGCTGATCTCTTGCTAAGGACGGCATCGACTGTGCAGGCCCCAAGCAGCAGAAAACAAACTAAGACCAGGAGCTCCCAATCCCCCCCACCAGACATAACCCCAGGGGCAGGAATAGCCCCAGGCAAACATCGGAGGAAGTGGGGGGAGAGGGGAGAAAGAATAGAAAGACTCCCAGCAAGGACTAATGACAGCAGCAACAACAAGACAACAACATATGTCACTGGAAAGGAGGGGCTGAACCCCAGCAGGGGACCCAACCAAGCACGTGGGAATGCGTCAGCACCGGGACCGCAGGGACAGCCCGGCGGTGGGAGGTGGGCGGGTGCAGGTGTAGCTGGGCTCACTCCCCAGGAGACAGTAACAGGGGGGTCCCCAGGAGAAAGGGTGTGTCCCAGGTTCCAAGCCCCACCCAAGGAGGGTGGAGCTGAGCAGGATATAAGAAGCTTGAGAACACACTCAGAGAGGACACACACGCAGAGGAGACAGAACACAAAGACAGAAAACAGGAGGAGATGGAAGAAGGATGGAGCCAGAGAGGCCCAAGGAGCAGAGACTTGTAAAGAAGCTGCACTGGCCTGGACTGGTTGAAACAGACGTGGGTGAGAGACCCGTGGGGAGGTTAACGATGGCTTTGCTGATTTTGGTTTTGATTTTGTTCTGTTCTGCTCAGAATTGTCTGGCTGTTTCTGAGCCTTGTGTGTGGGTCCCTGCCAGGGGCTGTCCTAGACTTGTGGCAGGTTTTCGGGACTTGCTTTGGGCCAATCCCATTTGGGTAGACTTGTACCCATGAGGAGTTGGATAACATGGGGTGCTTGGCTTAGAAAATGTATTCTTTGTCTTCTCTGTCTTTTCTTTGTTTTCTCTGTCTTGTCTAATTGTATTAAAGTTTCTTTCCACAAAAGGTTCTCTATGTTTTGTATTGATGCGGCGGATGGCAGAACCCATTTAGAACAGGGCAGGTCTGAGGTTTCGGGGGTGCCCTCTAACAGGATGTCCCCTTCTAGGCGCTTCTCGTGCAGTGGCCGAGGGGAGGGTTTGAGGACATGAGGGCACCGCTGGGCCAAGGCCACGTGGCGTGTGGGTACTTGGAGCCACCCCCCGCGCTCCAAGCTCCCCGCCCGCAGGAGTCTATCTCGGGGTCACAGTCACGCGCGAGCGAATCCTACACGTGTCGTTTCATTCTGGACTCAACAGCATCTCTTCGGGGGTGATTTCCATGGGGCTCTCCCGAGAGTTTTGAGGATACTGCCCCCCCAAACAACCAGCATATCGGTCTTCCTTTCTTTCCATTTTGGTTTACTTTTTTCTCCCACTGGAATTTCTCTGGTTTAAAACTGTTCTCTGATATTACTAAAATTAGTGTTTTCTCCCCAGGGCACTGGATTGCATGAAATTCCAAGTGGTTTCTGGGGTTATTAAGATAAATGTCACTGATATGTATACACACAGTTTCAAGGACTCCACAGTTTTAAGGACTCCAAACTTGAGTTTCTCAATGATGGCCTAAAATACAAAGCATTATACATTAAATATGAACTGCTCTTTCAGATCTTCAGAATATCAAATCATGTTTTGGAATAGCTACACGTTAAGACATTTTGATTGCAAAGGACAGGAATAAATAAGTAAATAGGAAAGCAATTTTCCCATTTGATTAAATAGGAAATGCACTGGCTCATATAACTAAAAAGTCCAAGACCGCAACTCAATCCACAGGTTTAAAAAATACTGTCTTTCTCCTTTATTTGGCTCTGATTTCTCCTCCTGGCTTTATCCTGAAGTATACTGTTCTCTCTGTGAATGTGGGGAGACATTAGTCCCAATGCCAGCAATCACACAGAAGAAGAAAGGAAGCTTATATTTCCCCCTTTTTTCCTTTTCTGATCATTCCAGCACTTGCCCTGGAGGACAGGAATGGCCAGCTCTGGTCCTCAATCCACCCCTGCAAGGGGAGTCTCAGGGAATGGAGAAGGGAGATGTGAGGGGAAGAGAAACTGTTGAGCCAGATGAGGTAACGCTGGGGGTCCACACAGGTGCAATGGCGTATGCACCCTGCACACCACGTCACCAGCTCTCCGCAGTGCACATGCCACTCACACTCAGCAGGATCCTAGTTTCTCTGCATTTTAAGCAAATATTTGGCTCAGTAGCATCTAAACAGTTTTTGACTGTATCTAAATATAGTGCAAGGTCACGTTCTAGTCTTGTGCGGTCTATGATCTCATGAATAGAAATCTCTACTCCAAATCTCTGGTTTTAGACCAACCAGAATCTTTTAGGGGGGAAAAAGACTGATTAGGATAAGCAGCCACACCTAACAGACTCAAACTAGATCAAGAGCCTCTGGATGCACCGGAGCCTTTGCTTTTCAGATGATGAAAGGCCCATAGGCCCCGGGGCCATTTTTCTTGAGCAGTCCAGCAAAGCTGGACGTGGCCACTGGAAACAGGTGGTCAGGAAAGGTGCAGGAAACGCCTGTGAGAAATTCTGGGAGGATCTGAGGGCAGACAAGAGCTGCCGATGCCCTCTCCACACGGACTATGTACCCCGGTGTCAGAGTAGGGGGCCGTGGGACCCGCGCCGCCTCGTGCCCCAAGCCTGGTGCCGGCTCCTTGGCCCCAGAGCTGGCGTCCCAGATGGTGCCAACTGAACAGTCACTGCCGAGGAAACAGCGCCCACCACAGCTGCAGAAAGTCGTCCCACTGGGCCTCCAGCTGGGCGGGCATCTGGCCGACGCAGAGAGACGCCTGATCACTGTGGTTTCATCTCTTACGCAGGACGGGGGGTTCCCCACAGTAAAGCCGAGGACCCGCCATCCCTTACAAAGAACTCAAGCACTCAAGGTGGGCAGAAACAAACACATGCAAAGAGCGGACCCGCCTAGCTGGAGAACATGTATGTACACACCTCTGCATACACACACGCAAATACACAAGCACCCACACGTGTGGAGGGAAGCTGCATGAAACGCAGAGAAAGCCGGGCTGGCAGAGCTGCCCCCACAGAGCCACCCTCGCGGGCAGCTGGCACAGAGCGCCGTCCCCATCACCGGAACACGCCTCCTGCTGCCAGAGGCCCCTCCCCCACGCTGCCCCACCAGCCCGGCCTCCAGGCCTACAGTGGGCGGACCCCCTGCCTGCCAGGGCCAGCACCGGTCCCTTCCACCAGCTCTTGCCCCCGTCTGGCGCCAAGACGGTTTCTGCATCCCCAGCCCCGATGCACGTGCAAGACACAAGTACTGAGAGAGGATAAAAGCAAATGGGGACCCACACGTGCAGCCGGAGCTCACGGAGATGGCGTGAAGTTCACACACGGGCTCGCTGCCCCGAGCTTGGGGCCAGCGCCTGGAGAGGCCGGCGCCCTTCGTCACTGAGCCCAACACGCCTGTGACCCGGAGCTGGAGGGGCTCCGGGACCCCCGGGGAGGGGGGAGGGGCCAGCCCCTGGGGCCCCAAGGGAGGCGGGGTGAGACGCAGGACGCTGCGACCTCGCTCTGCGCCTGAGCGCCCAGCCCGGGGCCAATGCGGGACACAGCGCCCGAGCAAGCTGGGCGCAGCAGCCCCCGCACCTGCACGCCGTGGCCCAGGTAAAGGTGATCACGCTCTGAGGCACGAGCAGACATCACGGAGATTTGGGGGCAAGGGAACGTTCGTCCAACCTCGGTGCTTGGATATTTAATGGCTGCGTATTTTAGTTTTTCAAGGGAAGTCGGGTTTCTGACTCACGGGAATGCGCCAACGCCTGAGGTTTGGAGAACTCGTGACACAAGTTTAAGCTCCAACGGAAACTGCAGGTGAACCAGCGACTGGGCGTGGTATTTTACCACAAGCAAGAGATTCTGTGCTAGAATAGGTGCATCTTGAGTGCCATGTGTTAAATATAAACTGCCACAGTAATTTCTACCTGGAGATATGTATTTTTAAGAGCAAAGTAAGCACAGGTTGGGGGCCTCCCTGGGGGTGCAGGGGTTAAGTCTCAGCACTGTGAAGCTGTCTGCAGCTGCTGCAGCACAAGTTCGGATCCCCGGCCAGGGAGCTTCCCACAGGGCGCAGCAGACCTCTCCTGTCTCCCTGCTGCTCCCCTCAGCAGTGGATTACAGTGGATCTGCCTGTCCTGCTCCCCACTCTGTCTCTGGTGAATCCTCTCACCCCCTGCACCTCCGGTCTGCATCCCAGCTTGTATGCATAAATAAATATTTTTTAAAAAGTGAACACCTGTACTACTGAATGACTTATTGGCATCTTTGGGGGTTGACTTCCAAACCACAGTCTATGCCCAGAAAACCTGATGCAGCCTTTTTGACAACTCTCTGATAAACTTCATCTTCTCCTACAGCCAATTCAGAAAAACATAACTTCATTAATTACTCTGTCTCACCATCACCAAGAGAAAAGATTATTAAACTGAGAATACACTGTAGACTCTAGATAGCTATTCCTTAAAGGGCTGAACAAACGGATGAGGGAAAAGGCAAGTGTAAAATCTGAAGCTGTAGGAATTCAGGTTTCAGGTCCTGGCAAGCAGGCATATTCTTCTATGAATTATTTATAAACTAATTAAAATAGCACAAATCACACATTTCTGATGGATACAGATGGGACTCTGTATTGACAGTTCACCAGGAAGGACAGTGTTGAGATGACCTTAAAGTGTCCAGTAATTATTACTCAGTAGAGCAGTGGAGAATCGTAATATTGCCTATTTTGTTGCCCAAATTGAACTAGCACCATGCCGATTAGCATATGTTAAATCCACCTCTGGTTTATTCTCTAGCTGGTGGAGCAGCTGTGCTAAGGAACTGATTTCTTATTGGCACTTTAAAAAGCAGAAAATCACAATAATCAAGCCCAAGTTGGCACGCTGTGAAAAGCATCTTTCGGGAAGTCGGAGACACACACGAGAGCCCCAGACACACACAGGTACCTGCGCGAGACAGGGCAGCTCCGCGCAGCCTGGTGGGGTGGCTGTTTTTAAGGAACTACTCAGGGCCAAAGTCTGCCTGCAGATTTGTTTTCACGCTTGGTCAGAACAGAAAGCACAAGTGTTAGCGCCAGCGCCGAGATGCAAAGCTCTGTGCGTGCTGCGGTGGGCAGAAAAGACAAATAAATGGTACACCCGGCCCCGCTGTCCACAGAGCGGACAGTGCGGGGAGGACCGGCGGTCAGGGGGGATGTGAGCATCAGCCAGAGGACAGGAAGCGCCAGGGACAAAGGAGCCTCATGGCCCAGGTCTGGGGTCCCAGGGATCAGACAGGGGCCCCAAAACACAGCTTCTTTCCAACCAGGGTCAAAACATTGCCGAGAATCTTCCCGTAACAAACTACCCAGGAGCCCGCAACGGCGGCTCTGAGAGCTGAAGCGCAGGTGCCCCAGAGCTCGGGCATGCGCGCACCTGAGGCTGCGGTAACGAAGCGGGGGCGAGCGCGGCGGCTGAGAACAGCACGAGTTCTTCTCTCACAGTTCAAGGACTGAGGTCCGAACCAGGCGTTGGCACGGCGGGTTCTCTCCGGGGGCGCTGAGAGAAGCTCCCGCCTCTCCCCTAGATGTGGCGGTGTCCCGGGGTCCTGGGCAGCCCTCACAACTAGACTCACCCCTGCCTGGCGCCCGTCGTGGGCGTCTCCGTCCTTTTCTGCCTCTTTCGAGGGCATTTTGGTCGGCTTTAGAGTCCACCCTAATCTACTATGATTTCATCTTGATTTTTAACTTCGTTACATACGCAAAGGTCCTATTTCCACGTAGGGTGACAGCCTCAGATTTGGGGTGGGTGTGACTTTGGGGGAGACACTGTATACCTACTAGGTACCATGTCTTTGGATGTCTAGAAAACCATTCCATTATTCTTTAAGATTCTGTTTCTATGAGCCATTAAACCAAGATTTTTAAAGAGCTTTAAAAGCCTGAGTTTCCGCATTTAACCAAGTCTACGTATTACAGACTTCTGAACCATTACTTTCAATCAGCTGTCCCAGGAATTGTTGTCACTAACTTCACCAACACTATGAAGCACTGCCCGCGTGTGACGCGGTCTACAAAGACTAAACACGTCCCCCGAGCGCATTCTGCCGCTGCTCTTTATGCAAGTTGGGTAACGAACCCTGGGGGGCGAGTGGGGGGCTAGACAGGAGTGGGGTGAAGCTGCGGGCGTCTCCACCATGGCCGGCGCCTGGAAGCAGCTTGATAAATCCTCCAGGGGCTTCTGCTTTCAGGGACCTGGGGACGCCGGGCTTGGGGGTCCCCACCTGCGCGTGCCTGTCCAGCTGTCCTGAGACCAACCGCCGGCCTAGGCCTTAGACCCTTCCCTTCCGTCCTCAGAGACCCAGGCAGAGCCCGCCCAGAGCCAGAGCCCAGGCGGGGGGCTCCTCCCCGGGCGCAGTCGTTCCCGAACCGGGGGCACAGGCGTCCCCCACTTCACCCACCTGGGGCACAGCTCGCTGCTCTCTCTCCTTTCCTTCTCAGGGTTGCCGCAGGGGACGCCAACATCCAGCCCCAAGCCCCAGCGCTGTGGGTAGCCGGGCGGTCCCGCAGCACAGGCGCGGGCTCCGGGCACGCGGGCTCCGCCAATCCCAGCGCGAGGGCCGAGCACGTGCGGCGTGGGGCACGCGGGGCACGCGCTCCAGCCGCGCAGGTGCGCCCGCGCCCCTCCCCCAGCCGCGCAGGTGCGCCCGCGCCCCTCCCCCAGCCGCGCAGGTGCGCCCGCGCCCCTCCCCCAGCCGCGCAGCTGCGCCCGCGCCCCTCCCCCAGCCGCGCAGCTGCGCCCACGCCCCTCCCGCGGGGACCACGCGTTGAGGCGGGGCTGGGGACCGCCCACTCCATCTTTACCTGTATGTTTACCTGTATGGGCATGCCAGGACGAGCTCGCTCTCTTTCTCTCTCTCCCCAGTTCCCGGCCCCAGTCTCTCTCCCTCCCTCTGTAAAATGGTCCTCTGCATTTAGGCCCTTCAGGAGGAGGGGTTATTCTGATGCTAAGTGTAGCAAACAACATCAAAGTCAGCCAACCTTTCAGTACTGCTCACCCACTAATCAGCAAGAACTGTGAATTGCAACTCACGGAATAAACAGAATCTTAATTGCTCCTTTTCATCTCGTCTGCCAAGTTCCATCTCTCATCTACAAAATGTGAAAGGAAATCATAAGTCGAAAATCAGATGCGCGAGGTGTGGGCCTGGTTCTATGCACCGGAAAGGAGAAAGTAAAAGTATATGTCACAGAAAGCTCTCCGCTCTCCTGGACTCCTTTTTCAACTCCAAATATGCTCTGTCTAGTGCAGGTGACTTCAAAAACTTTGCCTTCCTTGTGTAAAAATGAGGATGAACACAACGTATCTGCAATATTAGCACTGTCAAAAATACTTGGCCGGTTGCTTTTATTTTGAGAAAAAATATCAAGTTAGGATGCGCCATAAAATGGACTGCAAATGCTATTGTTCAAGGTGAGAAAGGGGCTTTGTTGCCCTGCTTGTTCAGGGAGGGAGCTGGCAATGCCTCCAGTCGCCACCCTATCAGGCCCAGCGCGTGACCAAAACCCACACAGGCCCCGAGTATCAGAATCCCTGACACAGTCTTGTGCGGCGGCTTTAATTAACCACGCTGTATCAGCAGCAGCGCAAGGAGGATTAGAGGATTAGGCCAGAAACTTGGGTTGTTTGTGTTTGTCTTTTCACAACTGGCCACCCTCACGGAGCATGGGAGGTTTCCACATGTCACATCACCGGCCAGACTGCAATAACACAGGTCCTGATAAAAGTGTCTCCTCGAGTTAACACTGTTGCACACCAAAGCTGTGCGCATCTGCACTGTCCTGGAACAAAACAGCATCTTCAGGTGAAAAGGAACAGTTCAGCCTCTTAAACAAAAATTGTTTCTTATGAACGTCAGTTTTCTGGCATTTGAAAGGGCGGTATAACCCAGCTGCCGGTTGGGAGGGTGTGCAAAGATCATCTTGAGGACGCAGGGGTTGAACTCAGAACGCTCGGGCTCGTCGAGGCTGCTCCTAGCTATGTGTGGCTATTAAGTCACATTACACTTAGCCAACATTAAATTAAATGAAGCATTCAGTTCCTTCACTGCACCCTTCAATGCGCAGTAAGTGCGTGTAGCTGGTGGCTGCTGTAACAGGTGGCACAGACTCGACTGCGCCGGGGGGCGAGCGTCGTTGGCCAAACATTACCTTGAGCGTTTGTGGTTAACGTGTGACGGGAAGATGAGTGGCTAGGGCATCGCGCGGCGATGCGGGTGGGGGCTGCTGAGACCTGCCGGCGACGTCAAGACCGCCCCTCCCACGCGTGACAGTTGAGTGTTCCCGCTTAGTGGCTTCTTTTTTTTTTTATTTCTATGATTTTCAATGAGTTTTTTTTTAATTTTTAATTTTTACTTTTTTTTATAATTTTTTTTATTTGTGTCTTTTACATTACTGTATATTCCCTGTAGGTTTCCCACCACCAATTCACCCGGGAACCGTCACCACAGTCCCCTGTGCTCCCCGCTCCTCCACTCTGAGCCCCAATCCTCCCCCCTCTCTCGCTGGTTGACGCTCTTGTATTTGGTTCCCCTCTATTCCTGTTATAAGTGAGACCATTTTTTTTCCTTTTGGCTTATTTCGCTGAGCATGATCCCTTCTAGTTCCATCCATGTTGCCGCAAATTGCATGTGTTTATCTTTCTTGAATGCTGAATAGTACTCCACTCTGTATATGTCCCACATCTTCTTGATCCAGTCATCTATTCTGGGGCATCTGGGTTGCTTCCATACCTTTGCTATTGTGAACAGTGCCGCAATAAACATACGGGTGCATTATCCTTTTGGATTAGTGTTTTTGTGTCCTTTGGGTAGATTCCCAGAAGTGGGATTGCCGGGTCGTATGGAAGCTCCTCGTTAGTGTCTTCTTAATGGAGGCGTTGACTTTTCTCTGCCTTCTACTGGAACTGGAATCATGACTCATCGGGGTGTCAACCTCTGGACCAGAACCATAGCTTAGCTGTCTGGGTCTCCAGCTTGCCGTGCCCCTCCCCCTACAGGTAAGGGAACCTGCCAGCCCTGTCCGCACAGGCGCCAGTTCCTTAGGTCCGATCCCTTCTGTACATGCCCATCGATCACGCCCCTCTGGAGAGCCCCGACTGATACTCCAGCATCGGGATGCGTGGGGAGACCTCACTCCCTAGCAGACGGGAGGGCCTCTGAAGACCACTAAGCCGGCTGTCTTTACAAATCCCACTTGACTGGTCTTCACCTGCCACCAGTGGGAAACACAGCCCCTCCCTGCTGTGTTCCTTTGGCTTCACCCTCAGCCCAAAGTGGGCCTGCAGTCTCTCGAGCGTGGAGTTAGCATCCAAGCATTCAAGAGCTGAAACGTGCAGGGTCCATCTGACAAGCTCTTTTGAGAGCTTCCTCCACGGGCCATCCTAGGGCCCTGTCAGAGCGGGCAGCAGGCTTCACAGCCAGGAAACCAGGAGCGAAATCTGACAGGGGCCTCCTCCCCTCCATACCCGTCACCCCTATGGCAGGGAGAGGTTGTAAAAGGCGCCGTCAGAGCTCTCCAGGTCCCTGGGCACTCCCAACTCCTCTGCTCTACTGTCTTGAGGGCAGTGATGGGTGAAGAGGGAGCAGATAGCGCTGGGGCCACCTACGGAGAGTTCTGTAGAGATGATCTAGTGTTTTGATTGGCTCTAGCTATGGAGTCTCACCTGAGCTTGGGCAGCACGGAAGCGTCACACGTAACACCCCTTTCTGTTAGGAAATACAATTAAATACGCAGACCAGTGACTGTTCTCAGAGGCTGAGATAAATGACTGTTCGAATTTAGAGGAGAGGAAGGGAACTTACATCTTAGAAGAAATGTGATGACTTTTAAGCGAGCACAAAAATAGGTGAAATTTTCACATGCATAATTGGGGCATAATTATTTCATGATAAAGGACAGCACGAGATAGAGCCCGAAGCTAGAGATGGATAAAGGGTTTGGAAAATTACAAGTTATTTTTTTCACCAGGAAGTACACAAAAAGAAGTGGAAAATGTTTCAAAAATGGAAAAACCAAGTTGGACCAGTAATCACTGCATAGCCCGTTCTAATCAGGGTACGGAATTTGTACATTATATGCAGTGGGGGGTGTGTGTGTGTGTGTGTGTGTGTGTGTGTGTGTGTGTGTGTGTAGAATGGAAATCCAATTAAGGTCTGCAAGGCTGAACATTACCATAATTAGAACTAATTTAAGGAGAATAATCTGACAGAAAATGTAGAATTGAGTGCCTGAAAGACTAGGTTGGATTAGTGTTCATTCAACTGTCCATAACAAACACATTACTTAGTCTATTGAAAAGGGTTATGGAGTAATTAAAAAGACTATTTCAATTTTACCCAAAGAACACATTCCAAAAAAGTAATTCGTAAGTTAGTTATTTGTAAATTCATTTGTAAATTAGCTTTGTTGCATAGAAATAGTGCATTCACGACGAAGTCCAGAAATGCCTCTTCCTCCCCTGCCTCGCCCCCTCCCAGCTGCTCCCCCAGTATTCTACAGAACATGGATCAATAAACCCTGCCACGCCGCTGACGCCCAGCGCCGGTCTGCGGACGGAGCCTGGTCTCTGCGCCTCTGCACCTCGCACAGCAGCGAGGGCATCACGCCTCTCCGTGCAAGAAAACACTGTGCAGTGCACGTCACGCGTGGGTCAGGGAAATTTAAATCCTACGGTCATTTAGACCAAGAAGACTTAACACGGGTAGACAGAAACTTAAATAATCAACGGGAACAGAGAGAGCAAAGGGGGAAAAGCAGTTTCCAGGTAAAGGATGTGCACAGCGTTCTGGGGCAACCCCACAGTCTGGAGCACCCGACGGTTTTTGGGGTATCTTAGATCTGCTGGCAGCAACTGTGAGCGCAGGAATTCACCCACCCCGCATGTCAGGAAATAGGATTTTCTCCCGTCCTGCCTGTCTCAGCCTGCTCAGTGTATGGACGAAATGCCACAGCTCGGTGGCTTAGCCAGTCGACGGCCACTTCTCAGTTCTGTAGACCAGCAATTCCAGATTTAGGTGCTGGCGGATCGGCTTCCTGCTCAGAGCCCTGGCTGCGCGCGCTGCCTTCTCTCTGCGAGCTCACAAGCTCTTCCTCTGCTTCTGAGGCCAGGAACTCCACAGGGCCTCCCCCACCACCGGCCATGGCCTTATCTGACCCTACCCACCACGGAAAGACCCCACGTCCACACAGCATCACGGCTGGGGCTTCAATGTAGGAATTTTAGGGGCATCCAAACATCTGGTCTGTAACACTGCCTTTCTGATTTTACACGCGCTGTTCACCAGTGACCTCTAATTGGATATCCTGCTGGTAAGGAAACCCTATTCCTCCTATTCTTGAGATATAGAGAAAATCATAGAAGGTCTGGGATGGAACTGAGGTTCAACTAGTGCTGCCTGATGAATCCACTGTTTGGGGCCACTTTAAATCCAGATGTTTGATTCTGATAAAAAACATCCAAAAAATAGACCATGAAAAACAATCATGTGAGGACACCTGCTTTTACCAGATTATTCTACATTGCTGTACCTCCCAGGATTTCATTATAGGTCTTTTCTGTCTCAATAAGACAAGATAAAAATAAAGGGTATGTTGAGAGCGAAGGATAAAAGCAACTGTTTCTGGAGGCGGCATGGGGCATCTTACGACGCACCGACCTCTGCCATGATTAAATACAGCAAGGTCACGGGATATATGTTAAGATAAAAATATTATTTCTCATACCCTGGCAGGAGGCAATCAGGAGACCACACACACACACACACACACACACACACACACACACACAGCACATGCGTACATCATACATACACAGAGAATGTGGTTCAAAAATAAAAATTTAAAAACAACAAAAATATTTAGAAATACATTTAACAAAGCAAATGTCAGAACATGGCATTGGAAATGGCTGAGCATTATTAAAAAATTAGGACTACTTAAATGAAGATGTATGTCTATGAACTACAAGAACTCCGTTTTATGAAAATATCACTTGCTTTCAAATTGATGCACAGGTTCAATGCAATCTCAACCCGAGTTAGAGTGTCCTTTTTTCCTTAAGTGGAATCTGATAAGTTGACTCTAAAATGCATATGGACATGTAGATGACCGCAAATAGCCAATGGGTTTTAAAATGGAAAAACATACTTGGAAGACTTAAATTATCTGATTTCAATAATTAGTTTAAAGTTGCAACTATTAAGAGACTGTGGTAATGGCAAAAAGGCAGGCAGATACATCACTGAACACGAGAGAGAACCCAGGAATAAGCCTAAGCATATTTAGCAGATTGTTTCCAACAAAAGTTCCAAAGCAACTCAAGATGGAAAGAAAATATTATTTTATAAATATTTCTAGAAAAACTAGATTTAGGTATCGGAATGCACATGAAGTTTCAACTATATCTTGCACCATAAACAAATGTAGTTCAAGATGGATCAGATACCTCAAGGAAAAAGGTAAACTTTCAGTTCTAAAAGAGAACATGGGAAAGTTTCTTATCAATCGTGGAAAAGGCAAATAGTTTGTGTTTCTTTGACACCAAAAGCACTAAGCTTAAAAGAAAACAATTGATGAATTAGATTTCACCAAAGTGAAAAACCTTTGTTGTTCAAAGACACGATTAAAAAAGCAAACATTCAAGCCACAGAAAGAGAAAATATTCACGACGAGCACATGTGAAAAAGAACTAGCATCTTGACTATATAAAGAGAACTAATGATTCAATAATAAGAACAAAAACACCTGAATACCAAAATGAGCATAGTATTTGAACAAATAATTACAAAAGATATGAAATGAGGCAGGAAGATAGCAGTGACTAATAGCACATAAAAAATTAACATCTTCAGTTATTAGAAGAATACAGATGAAAGTCATAAAAGCATGAGAAATGATTTCCTATGCATTAAAGTTTCAAAACAAGAAAAGATGTAAGAATAAAAGAACAAAGAAAAAGAAAGGGAAAAACCCTGATTATGCCAGGTGTCGGGAGACTAGAACAGCGGGACACTAGACTGTGTTGGTGTAAATGTAAAATGATACAATCACTTTGGAGAAATGGTTACCAGGTTTTTCAGACATCTAACCTAAGTCTAACAGATGATAAAGTCATTTCGCTCCTGAGTACTTATCAAGAGAAATGAAAACATGCCTGCATAAGGAACCACACAGAAACACTGATAGCTGTTTTGTTCACAGCAACTACAAAGAACAACGACACAAGTGCCCATCAATACATCAGTAGACAAACTGTGGTATGTGCAGAAAAAATCCTTAGGCGTGAAAAGGGACCCCCCCCGATATGTAGGGTGACATTGATGCACCTCATCAGTATGGTGCTGAGCAGAAGTGAGACACACAAGTGACACATGACCTGGTGACCATCATAGAAGAGCTAGAAGATGGGCCTCCCTGGTGGCGCAGTGGTAAAGCGCTGCGCTGTGGAGCTGTCGGCAGCGGCCATGTGTGTTCAACGCCCGGCCGGGGAGCTTCCCACATGGTGCGGCAGACCTCTCCTGCCTCGCCCGCTGCTCCCCTCAGCAGTGTATTTCTGATCTGCCTGTTCTGCTCCCCGCTCTGTCTCTGGTGAACCCTCTCACCGCCCCACGCCTCTGGCCTGCACCCCAGCTTGTATGCATAAATAAGTCTTAAAAAAAAAAAAAGAAGACCTAGAAGATGCAAACTGAAGTATATCAGCCAAAAGCCAAAAGCACGTCAACGGTTGTTTCACTAGCTGTGGGCAGAGGAAGAGATGTAGAGCAAATGGGCAAGAGAGACATTGTCATTGTGATGGAACTTCTCAAATATATTCATTAGAGAGCGTATGACTGTAGTTTTATGGGTACACACCCAGAAAAGCGGATCAGATTGTCTATTTTAACACGTTCCTGCATTTCTCCCCATTCAAGGGACTCTTCCCCAGTGACTGCATCCGTCCCCAGCCACAGCCCCACTAGACTCTGTAACTTAAAAACCAAATTACGGGCTAAACCAACACCAAACCGCTTATATAAAAGCCTAAGGAAAGCGGCTGGGGGGGCTGCATTGACACACTTGGACACGAAGAAGCGCAGGGGGACAGGAGCACGAGGGTGTGCGCGGCACTGCCCGGAGCCTCCGTCTCTGCCCAGCGCCAGCCAGCACTGCCGGGGCTTCTCTCGAGCGGAGTTTGAGGAGGGTGCTCGGAGACTTCTCCAAGCCTGGCCTGAGCCCTCTCCGTTCCAGAGGTTAATAATCAATTCTTTTCCCTTCTCAATCAGGCTTACGAATGCCAAGAGTCGGGGCCTCTCTGGTGGCACAGGGGATAAGTCTCAGCACAACAAAGCTACCATCAGCCACTGCAGCTCGAGTTCGATCCCCGGCCAGGGAGCTTCCCACAGGGCACAGCAGACCTCTCCTGTCTCCCCACTGCTCCCCTCAGCAGTGGATTTCCCTCGATCTGCCTGTTCTGCTCCCCACTCTGTCTCTAGGGAATCCTCTCACCCCCACACCTCTGGCCTGCACCCCAGCTTGTATGCATAAATAAATAAATCTTTTTTTTAAAAAAGGACTTGTTAAGGCAGCTGAAGGGGGAGACTCCATACTTTTAAAACACAAACAATGGTGTCACCAATGTTACCGCAATAAAAGAAGATGCAACTTACTCTTGGAAAGAAATGCTCCACACCACAATAATGGACATTCTGTCTAAGGTTACGCATTTCACAAAATAACAAAATATGGTGTCGATTTTTAAGTGGACTAGTTAAACCAATGAAATAAAGCCCAATCCAAAGGCAGAAATCAGTCTGCGGGTGGTACATAAAAACACCAAAAACGTAAGTGCATATGGTATGGTCGTGTCTGGGTGCAAACAGGCCACCGATGTTTATACTAGCTCATGTACAGAATGTTTCCGAAGTAGTAAAAAGTAGCCATTACCTCCGAAAAGCCGGTGCGAGGAACAAAAACGGGAGAAGCGCTATTCTCAGAGCATTCTTTTTGTTCCCAAACCTTTACATCATGTTCATCTACAACCTATTAAAAGTTGCCTTTTGAACAGCCTCATGTAGAGAAATGAGAAAAAAACAGCCAATAAAATTCTGAAAAATACGCTTAATAACGAGGCTCTAACTGCATCTGACCTTCAAGTACTAGACGCCGCCGTAATTACCGAATATATGCGCTGCACGCCGCCGTAATTACCGAATATATGCGCGGCCCTGGCACGAGGAGGGAGAGCAGGGAACTCAAGCTGCAGCTTGGAAATATTAAATATTAACCAAATACAAGGACAGAACATGTACAAACGCTCTGTATTTTGTACGCCAGGTTATTAAACGCCAAAAACAAAGCCGATAGGAAACGCATTTTCAGAGACGCCCGGAGTCCGGTGTGGGGAAGGCTGGACAACTGGACGAGGCGCTGGTCAGGAGGCACCTCTGGGGCGTGGGGAGCAGCCGAGCGGCATGAACACGAGTGGGGCCAAATCAGACCGGAACCGCGCAGAGAGCAAGCGGCGCTTCTCCTGGAAAGGAGGTGAGGTGGGGCAGGGACTCGGGGGCAGCTGAGAGCTCGGGGAAGGAAGGAATCTCCAAACATGAATGTTCGCAGCAGAGTAAGACACACGACGGGGGGAGACAGGACCAGGAGGACGTGGCTCTGCGAACCCCTCTCTGCGCAGGGCCCGGGAGCTCACTGGCCTCTGAGCCACGATGTCCTGCCCACCTGGGACCTCTGACGGTCACAGCAGCTGCCGGGAGCCCGAGTTTCGGCCTCGGGGCCTGGCACCGCCAGCTCTGCCGCCTGCAGGGTCTGGCTCAGAGGGAACATCGAGTCCAGAGACCCCGCCTCTCCCCCCCTCTCCCCAACAACAGCCTTTACCCCTCCGCGGGTATTTTTCATCTGATTTGAATTCTTTTTTCTTGAGGATATTTTTGCAGTCATTTCATTCTGCTTCTCAAAATGTGACTTCCTAGGTGTTGGAACACAAACACAATCTTTTCAGTGACCTGAAACCTTCAGAATCAAAAGCAGAAAGGGAAGTGCCAGCAGCCATCGTCCCAGGGGCAGGCAGCAGTGGAAGAAGGCAGCCGGCCATCCCAATGGCAAACTCCAACATTCGCAGCCACATGGGTGCAGCTGCAAGGGGTCAGCTCAGGGGAATGCGCCAGAAGGGGAGAGAGAAATGGCCAGTGGTTTCACTCACAGGAGGAATGTAGGGGAACCAAGGAAGAGACCAGAAGGAGAAAATAACAACAGCAACTGCAGACAAAAACAAAAAGTAGCCGGCAACCAGAAATCAGAGACAGTCGGCGAGGGAGGGGGAGGTTAAGGGCTCAAAATGGGGAGAAAAGAGCACAAGGTGTAAGAGGGGGGTCCTCAGGAAAGGGGAGTGTCCCAGGCTCCCTGCCCCACCCAAGGGAGGTGGAGCTGAGCAGGAGAGATGAGCAACTGGAGAGGAGAGAGAAGACCTGAAGAAGGAGGGGAGCAGGAGGGGCCAGAAGAGCCCCAAGGAGCAGAGAGACCGTGAGGAAGGGACGCTGGCCTGGCTGTTGCAGCAGACGTGGGGGAGAGGCCCGAGGGGAGGGGAGGAGGGCAATGTTCCCCTGGGGTTTGATCCCGCTCCTTCACTCCCAGACTCGTCTGGCTGTCTCTGCCCCTTTCCTAAGGGTCCCTGCGAAAGGCGCTTTAGACTCGGCGCAGGCTTTCGGGCCCTGCCTCGGGCCAGTCCCATTGGGGTGGACTTTTGCCCACGAGGCGATGGGTAACTCCAGGGGCTTCGTTTAGAGACTATATTCTTTGTCTTTTCTGTATTATCACACTCATTGTATTAAAGTTTCTTTTCCACTTAAGGTCTTATATGTTTTGTCAGATGCGGCGGATGGCAGAACCTATTAAGAACGGGCAGGTTTGGGGGTCCTGGGGTGCCCCTCTCCCTGCCCTGTAACAAAGGGACTATGGTGACAGTTCACGGGGTGAATCGTTGGTGAGTAACCTACGGGGAGTACACTATAATGTAAAAGATATAAATAAAAATATATATATTTTAAAAAAAAAGCAAGCAAGCACAGAGGGCCCTCCCTGGTGGCGCAGGGGTTAAGGCTCAGCGCTATGGAGCTGTCGCCTGCACAGCCTAGGTGGAGGGGCTCGCCTGGCCCCGGGGGACATTCCTGGACGGTGGTCTATACAAGACGTGTTTGTAGCAATGGCCTGAGTGCTGCTGAACCGCTTCTACTTGGAGCACACGCAAACACACAGATTTTATGCAGAGCTCCACAAAAATACGTGCGCTTTTCTAGCCAACCTAAGCTGGTGGCGCCCTGGCCCTGGGCGATGCGATCCACGCACATTCCCACCTGCGGGCGCCTCCCAAGGTCAGGCCGGGCTGGGTTTCACCCGCATCCAGCAGAGACAGCACAGCGGGGATAAGCGCTCCCAGCAAGGTGGCAGCGGAAAAAGCGCTAACCCAGGCAAGTGTTTGCATACCTGTTCCTCAGTTCCTCACTCAGTAAACAAAGTATTGACTCTCATGCAAAGAGAATAAAATTAAGTGCTGCAATAAGACATTCAAGGCAGTGGCTGCATTAGCTTGGTCCGTAAGGGCGAGCGGTCAGCACTACCAGCCTCACTGCTGGATGAGACGAGCACTGCCAGTGAACAAGAGCGCTGTGTGAGGGCCCAGCCCGCCTGCTCTGCCCCAGGATTCCGAGATGGCCAAAATCTCCTGAGAAGGTGGAGGTACACAGGGGAGTGTAGGGAGAAAAGCTCTCCTGCTTAAGCAGTTTCATTTCCCTGGCCCCATCTCCATGAAAATGTATGGCAATTAATCCAGCCAGGCTTTCAGGCCTTCCATGCACTTCCACAGAGATCCCAAATAAAGCATCTTCCCTCCAGTTTGAATGGTCTTGCGTACCTTTGCTGATTTAAGTACAGGCAACAAACGCCAAACAAAGGGGCTTTGCCATCGTTCTGATAACAGATACAATGGCCCTTCCCAGAAAGGCCTCCCTCCCCTGCTTTGTCTACAAGCATCAAGTATGGAAAACATTCTTCTATAAAAGACATTAATTTGATGCTTTCTAGACACAGTGAGCACAGAAAGCAAAAATCCTTTTAATCACTTCTACCTTCAATGCCCAAACACAATAAAAATGTAGCGGCCCAGGGAATCAAGCCCCAGAAAAAATGATTACGTGAAGACAACATCGACTTTTATCTGCTTATTCCCTAATCGACGGTATTGAGCAAACAATTCGATAGCATCAGGCGTTCAGGGGAACCTCTCACAAAGGCTCACGTGTAAACGGCGCTGCTGGCCCCATTTGTAAGTGACAGACATGCTGCTATGTTGTATCTGCCTTTCCGGGCCTTACCTGACTCTCAGGGATGTGTGTACATGGAGAACCAATAGAACGACTCACCCGCCGGGGAGGCACTAAACACGGGGTCCATCGGCTGTATAGTCGCTGGTGCTGAGGGTTGCTTAAACGTTTGTCAGCCGTCTTTAAGTTTGACCTCCTTCTAATATTTTGTTGTTGAATGACACGTGAGCGCCAGCATCTTCTGCCTCCACCTTATCACGAGAGGACATCAGTGTTCATTTGTGTATAGGGGTCACCAGACATATTTCTGGTTTGGTTCTGAAATGAAGCAAACCTGGGAATAAAGCAAAGCAACTTATTTTTTTTGTTTACCAGTAGATATAAAAGTTAAGTGTACACTAAACTCTGGTCAATTTAGTGTGCAATAGCATTCCTTCTGAAAGAACAATGCACAAACCTTAATGTAAAAATACTTTATGCTAAAAATGATCACCTGAGCTTTTAGCAGATAACGGTTTTGCTGGTGGTGACGATGCTGATGACGGTGGACCTGTCAGGGTGGGGGTGCTGAAGGCTGAGGTGACTGACAGTTTCTTAAGACCGCAGTGAAATTGCAAATTGATGACTCTTCTTTCAGGAAAGATTTTCTATAGCACGCGCTGCTGTTTAAACACATCTGACCTACTACAGTAGAACCGCTTTCAAAATTGACATCAATCCTCTCAAAACTGCAGTTTTATCAGCTAAGTTCATGTCACATTCTAAACCCTCTGCTGCTGTTCCAACCGCGTTCACGGCATCTTCCCC
Source organism: Scalopus aquaticus (assembly GCA_004024925.1). Taxonomy (NCBI): domain Eukaryota; kingdom Metazoa; phylum Chordata; class Mammalia; order Eulipotyphla; family Talpidae; genus Scalopus; species Scalopus aquaticus. The sequence goes on along the minus strand of PVIJ01000575.1, from coordinate 185,256 downwards.
AGGACCAGATGACAACTCAACAAACTCCATTTTTGCTCACCCGTAAGTTAGTCATTTAGTGATTCAGACATGCACATTCGGCTCCACGTCTAGGGCTAGTTCTCCTGCTATTTTCGCCACATCTGCAGTTCTTTCCTGTGCTGCAGTCCTGACCCCCTCAAAGTCACTCAGGAGGCTTAGAATAAACTTTTTCCAAACTCACGTGAATGCTGACATTTTGACCTCCTCCCACGAATCACAAGTGTTCTAGCGACCCCTAAAGTGGGGAATCCCTTCTGGGGGTTTTCAGTTGATTCGCTGAGCTCCATCAGAGGCATCATTGTCTGCAGCAGCAGTAGCCTTAGGAAATGTATTTCTTAAACAGTAAGACTGAAAATAAAAATTCCTCCTTGATGTAAGAACAAAATGATATCGTGTTAACAGGCATGAAAACAACACTCACCTTGTATATCTCCAGAGGGAGCTGGATAGAGAAAATCGGGAGGAGCCTTTCTGAGCAGTAGGTCTCAGCACTGGGCTGAAAATTTTTAGTAAGTCATGTTGCAACCTGTTGTGCTGTCATTCTCTGTCGTCCCACTCACAGGGCACAGGAAGAGCAGACTGAGCTACGGCACCGAGGATTCCTGGAACGGCAAATGCTCACTGACGTCACCTTAGAGCCGCCAGCTGCATCAGCCCCGCACAAGAGCGTCAGCCTGTCCTCTGAGATTGGACGTGAGGCCCGGGCTTGTCCTCCCTCGATAAGAAAGCCCCTGAGGGCCTCTTCTTCCAACGGGTTCATCAGACTGCGCAGGTACCGCACTGCTCACAAATCAAAGGATGGCGACCGCCTTGCATGGACAGGTCCATCAGCACCGTTTCTCCAAAAGGGTGTGCTCATTGGTGTCTCTGTGTCACATCTTGATGATTCCTAAACTTTTTCCAACTTGTTCGTTTCATACCTGCTGTGGTGATCTGCACATCGTGATCTCGGATGTTACTATCAATTGCCTTGCTGTGCTACAAACTGTACCCGGTGGGATTGTGAACTTACTGGATAAAAGGCCACCAAGTCTTCCCCCCATCTCTTCCTCTCCTCTGGGCCTTCCTACTCCCTGAGATGCAACTCTATTTAAATTAGACCAATAAACAACCCTACAACAGCCCCTGAGTGTTCAAGAGGAAGGGAGAGAGATCGTCTCTCACTTGAAGTCAAAAGCTAGAATTGCTTAAGCTTAGCGCGGAAGCCATCTTGAAAGTCAGGTCTCTTGCACCAAGGAGTGAGCCAAGTTGGGATACAAAGGCAAAGCTCTCAACAAGTGCCACTGCAGTGGACACATGAATGACAGGGAGGTGATATGCCAAAAAGGATTGGTCTGGATAGGCCCTTAAGACAAAGCAGACTAATTCAGAGCAAAGTCTTCAATTCTATGAAGCCTGAGAGAGGAGAGAGGGCTGTAGAAGATAAGTCTAGAGCTGGCAGAGGTTGGGTGATGGGGCTGAAGAAGCTGTCTCCACAACATAAAAGTGCAAGATAAAACAGCGTGTTATGTAGATGATCTAGCTAAGATCATTGATGAAGGTAACTCCATTAAATAACAGCTTTTCAATGCAGACAAAACAGCCACGTATAGGAGGAAGATGCTAACTTGAGCTTTCAAAGCTAGAGAGAAGAGCTCAACTCCTGGCTTCAAAGAACAGGTTGATCTGGGGAGAGGCTAATCCAACTGTCTATGCTAAGAAGTGCAATAGAATAAGGTATACCTGGATTTTTATGTACTAAGAATTTTGAGGCAAAAAACTGATCAATTGGTTAAATGGTTATTGGTTCATTGACAAGAAGAATACATATTCTATAAATTCTTTGAATAAACACCTGAATTGCAATGAAGTAGAAAATTTCAGCATAGAAATAACCAGGTGTTTCATATTTAATAGTCATGATATTTCTTCCCCAGTGAAACCATAAAATTGCCTTCCACCCCCTTTTCTGAAATATTAATAATTCCCTGACATTGCATCAAACAATGGCTTACAGTGAGAATTATTCAGAATTAGATATTTTTCAATAAATTATATATAGACAGTATTTTTTTCATCAGTTGAAAATGGGGGAATCATGGTCAAGAACAACTGGTATTTCCTGTAGCCACTTCTATCTTCTTTTTCAAAAAAAGATTTATTTTTATTTATTTATGCATATAAGAACTGGGGTGTAGGCCAGAGGTGTGGTGGTGAGAGGATTCACCAGAGACAGAGTGGGGAGCAGAGCAGGCAGATCTACTGAAATCCACTGCTGAGGGGAGCAGCGGGGAGACAGGAGAGGTCTGCTGCGCCATGTGGGAAGCTCCTTGGCTAGGGATCGAACTTGTGCTGCAATGGCTGCCAATAGCTTCATAGTGCTGAGACTTAACCCCTGTGCCACCAGCGAGGCCTCCCAAGTCTATCTTTTGTGACTTGATCGTGAGTGCGATTTATGAAAATGCTTTCCAGTATATATTAAAATTACCTTATACATGATCACAGTACAGGAGCGAGAAAATGATAAAGGTCCTTGCAGTGTAGAAGGCTTAGCCGCCACACCACCCGCAGCCATGTCTGATATGATGACAGTTCGGAAAATTGGCATGTGGCAGCCTCCACAGCCCAACACGATGTCCATTCAGCTGCCAGGAAGAAAGGACTAATTTATGCTTAATATTTCTAATTTTTGACAGTATCACTAAAAATTATTAACCTTTACCATTTAATTATCCAAAATACTCATTCTCATTTCATTTGGGGGTGAAATGAGTATAAAGCTTTATGACTCTTTGATCAATCATACATTAAAACAATCACGAGTGAGAAAGACATGTTTGCCTTTATTACAAAATACTTAAAGCCAGATTCTCATTATCTGCCAAAGCTAAATTAGGTCATTTCAAGCAGCATTTTCTGTTTTCATATCTGTTTTCTTGCTATAAACTTGTCCCTCCTATTTTGGCATTGCCAGTTGTGATCTAAAATTACTTAAACTAATACTTTTGCCTAACTGAGTCTTCAGTTTATTCTACACATATTTGATTGTATCACTCACTTCCCATGCTTTTTTCTCTCCTCCTGCCTTCTTCCTTCCCTCTCTTCTCTCTCACTTCTTTCCTTCATGGCATTCTGTTATTTGACATCCTTTTCGCCCGACTACCACTTTTTTCTCCCTTGTTTTATTGCTTTCCTTTCTTTTATAGTCGATACACATTTAATGATTTTTCATCACGTTCTATGTGAGATGCGGTAGAGACAACAGGTAGAGCTTTGCCCAATGTGGTTCTTACAAATTCAATTGCTAAACTTAAAAAAAAAAAAAATTCATGTCAGGTAATGTCACATCAGTAGCCAGAAATCAGCTCCAGCAAGGAATTCTGTGAAATACTGCATTTCTAAGTCTTTTCCTTTGCAGATTCTGAGTTCTTAAGCTCCGGCCAGCACACTGCCTACTAGATGTCACTTTAAGCAGAGTGTAGGAATCACAACAGCAGAAATACAGTTTTAAATGAACAAGTGAAAGAAAAGTCCCCATTTTTGCTCTGTTGAAGAATGTTCTCTGCACAGCCACAGCTGCCTCAAGGGGCTGGAGTGGGTGGAAGTGATTCTTGTTCTCTGTGAAGAGCCGGGCGCAGAAACAGAGCGACTTCGGGAAAGTTCACAGAGCAGCTGCCATCACGTTTGTGAGCTGCCAGACGAAGGCGGAGGGGCGCCCGGCTGTGCCCTCCTGTCCAAACAGGCGCTTTTAAGAAAAGAGATTCAAGTAACCTTTGGTCCACACATCTTCCCAAACACAGGCAGCTCCAGCTAAATTAGCTCTGTGAGCTCTGCTGCCTTTGCTGAAGAGTTTCTCGTTTCTCAATAGCTAAGTTGGTTAGAAACCAACCTCTTTGATTTCACTGAAAATGTGAGACGTGACGAGATGTCTTCTTCCCTTCCTTAGGGATAAACAAGTGTGCATGTAACATGCCTCTATAACCTGAGGCTAAACGCTGCAGGGTGGGATCAGTCCCTCAAAGCAGGCAAATCTCGGGTCCCCAGACCGGGTCCTCAAGTTAGCTCCGAATAACCTCTGCAATATGTTTTTCTTTCGCTGAACTTGGAGTTCTCTTCACAGTGCTGATTCTTTCAGTCCACAGCATGGAGGAGAGAGACTCAGCCAAGTCAAAAAGAAGCATGAATGCTTCTCCGGGACTAACACTGGCATGGATGGCCCGACAGGTAAGAAGAAGGTGGCTAGCGAGGGCCAGCAGCTGAGGCTGGGACTCTAAACAAGGTGATGGCGGAGACAGAACTTAATCAAAGGGACATCCCAGGACTAGACGCCGACTCACACAAGGAGGTGGCGGGGAGAGAATTGGCACAGAGTAACCCAGAATCCTCAGGAGCCAGGGCCTCTGGCTGAGCAAAGGTGAGGATGTGGAGATGGAACCCATTGTGGGATCTCTGGTTCCCTTTCCGGTTCCGCTTGGTTGTTCAGGGTCAGCCACAGACAAGCCGTCCACGGGACAAGCCTCTCCCGAGAGGACTGTATCTCGGCTGTCCCCGCAGGGGCAGACTGCACTCGCCGAGTGTGTGAGTCCCACAGGGAGGCTCTACACGGAACCCGAGACTTACTAGCGGGGCGCAACCGAGGGCACCGTGTCGGATTTGATCTGGGGAGAGTTTGAGTCTGTTTAGTTCAGACAGACACCAGGTGGCAGGCGTGAAGGACTGTGGCGCCTCATCGCGCCTGGAGCTAAGACCCAGGAAAGGCAGGGGTCAAGGAAGTTCAGTCCCCAGCGCTGAGCGTGGCCGCCAATCCCTGAGACAACCCATCGCGACCTGCCCGGTCCAGTGTATGTGTAGGAGCCTGGAGCTCAAAAGAATCATTTAGGCTAACGATTGACTAAAGAACTTTTAACATATTGCTGACCGCCTAAGAGTGCGTCTAGGTATTTTGTGTGTTGTAGGTTCTTCAGACGTTGATGGAACTTTCCAGAATACATCAAAAACTTGCCTACATATTTTTGGAATTGAAGAATATTCTAAAAGTTGTCTGTATTGCCTAGTCTATGAGCTGCAGATGTATTTTGAGAAGAATTAAGTGGTGATGGGAATAGGCCTAAGAAAGAAAATTCCAAATTTTTTTTTAAGATTTCTTTTTTTATGCATACAAGAGCTGGGGTGGAGGCCAGAGGTGAGGGGGTGAGAGGATTCCCCAGAGACAGAGCAGGGAGCAGAACAGGCAGATCGGAAATCCACTGCTGAGGGGAGCAGCGGGGAGGCAGGAGGGGTCTGCTGCGCCCTGGGGGAAGCTCCCTGGCTGGAGATTGAACTCGTGCTGCAGTGGCTACGGACAGCTTCATAGTGCCGAGACTTAACCTGTTGTGCCACCTGGGAGGCCCCCCCAGAAATGTTTTTTTTTTTTTTGGAAAAAAATCTGCTCAAAATTTAATGGGTGTTTTCCTTAGAGTGAGAAATAGTGGTTGAATTATAATCTATATGAAGTCGTTATCAGGATTTTGGCAGGTCATTTTTCTAAGTCTATTAACCAACTTTAAAACTTTCTTAGGGACATGGTGTTTCTCTTTAAATTTTTTTTTGACATTCTTGGATTGAAAAAAATCACCTAATCAACTGCAATATAATTTAGAAAGATGAAATGATTTTGATTTATGTATCTCCTACTATGGGGCACCTTGATTGCTCATGAATGAAGTAAACATTAATTTATGTTGGCATTTTAGTTACAAAATAAATCACATTCACCATTTTTGATTCAAACCACCATGAGAGAACGACGCAGGCATTTCTCATGTGCTACTCAGTCGGTAATAATATTTCATCTCAGATCGCCAACCTATTTTATAATCTTGCAAAATATACCCAATAGAAAACATTTACAAAATAGAATATGTAGAGTCCTATTCAAAGAACATATTCAAGTTTGTCAGAGTATTATTAAACTAGACCATGGAGGGATTCCAAAGAAAACATATTTTGTAGTTATAGACAATTGAAATATTCGCCCATATTGAAAATAGCTTATTAAGGGCCTCCCTGGTGGTGCAGGGGTTGAGTCTCAGCCCTATGAAGCTATCAGCAGCCACTGTGGCACGAGTTCGAGCCCCGGCCGGGGAGCTTCCCACAGGGCGCAGCAGACCTCTCCTGTCTCCCCGCTGCTCCCCTCAGCAGTGTACTTCAGTGGATCCACCTGTTCTGCTCCCCACTCTCTCTCTGGTGAATCCCTTCACCACCCCACACCTCTGGCCTAGACCCCAGCTCTTGTATGCATATATAAATAAATTAAAATAAAAAGAGGGGATGGGAAGAGGAGGAACCAGGGAGGCAGTGGGAATACGGGCTGTGTCCCCAAGCTGCCTTCGTGAATCATCGCAAGGCTTCCTGAGAGGAAGGGAAGAAGCGTGTGCAAGAATTACCTGATACTGCCCCATCAATCATCTCCTCACCTTGCCACAAGGTGGTAGTTTTAGAAAAGCACCAGGAAGAACTCAGAAGAAACTGAATTCCTGGGTCTGCAACCTGCTGTGATAATCCGCAACTTCCACAAGAACAAGTTATTTTTGACAGGTTTCTTCTAAGCACACAGATGCAAACCATAAAAATTCCATGTGGTGATAAAGATTAACAATAGGCAAATAGAACATAAAGACAATAATTGATTATTGGCACTGAGATATTGCAAGCTGGAGATAATGATCTTAAAGATATTCTGGAAGAGGTAAGCCATTTTCCAAATGAACTATTTGTTCTGAAACTATTTGCCTCGATTTGAATTTTAGGGAACATGTCAAAGGCAGTCACATAAAATAAGAGACCTCACAGCATGAAATCCTGTTTTTCTGAGGCCTAAGATTGCAATTTCTAAGCAGACACATTCTGTGCCTATGAAAAAATAAGTACCAGGCTACTTAAGGGAGATTAAATTGTGCGGTTATTACTTGCAAATATAGAAAAGGTCTCAAGGTTCATTTTTTTCAGACACTAAAATTGAAAACGATGGAGTCTAATTTTGGTATGGGTGGTTGTTTTAAGAATAAATATTTCTTTAACCTGACCCATTCCAACCTCCTGACAGATAATTTCTGAAGCAAATCCAAATCTGTCCAAAAAACGGTATTTATCTACATTGATGTCAGCTTTGGCAAGTACAAATTGTCTAAACATTGAGGCAGAGAATTCATGAGCTTGAATCTTTTCTTATCCACAAACCATTAAGGTAATGACTAGAAAGTAAGGTGAGTGGTTAATTCTTGGTGCATTTATCACGCCTGGTGAGCATGCTGGAAGTATTTTAAGGTGCATTGTTTCTAACATTCGTTGAAAAGCCTGCCAAAGTGCTTTCTTTTTTTAATTTTTAAGTTCAGAAACTTGGTGTGGGTAGAAGTAAAAATTTAAAGTAACATATCAAAAGAAAGAGACAAGAAACCTGGGTTGACAAAGGGTTTACAGAGTTTTATGTGCAAGCAGCCTTTCCTACAGCAGCACTTAAAACTGCCTGTGTTGAGATAGCAAACTTTGTTTTATTGCGCGCACACTTATTCTCAGGATACTCTAGTTTCAGTTATTTATTACTAAAACACTTCTCATCTGAATGATGTAGGAATACTTTGCTTGAAAGGAATCACACAAAATAAGTATGCAGCAATGCACTGTTTAATGTCTCCTCAGAAAGATAGTTTTCCTTTTCTCTAGAATATTCATTAATATAGAGTCACTTAAGAACTCCATTAGGATGAACATAACAATGTCATTTTACTTATTTTATTCAATTCATGCAATAATATTTCCCCAATAACAAAACATTACAGGAATTCTCTCCTTAAAATATTTGGAACATTCTCAGAATGAGAGGTCACTTGCAGTTTGTCTATGCGAGACCCTAGACTTTCCTCAGTGATGAATTAATTTGTATTTGTAAAGCAAAAGAGAATGAAGGTTTTCAGAAGAACATCTTCTCAGTTGAAAAGCATTGCTGTCATTTCCAACACTAAATATGCATCATGCCTTCTTGATTTCCCTCTCAGTCCCTTCTGAATTTGGAATTCCTTACCACGTTTGAACCATTTGAAAAATTTTTACCAATTCTTCAAGATGATTCTTGAGAACGATACTTCACAGACAAGCCACTTAGGTCCATGAAGCTTGGTCTAGTTTTTCTCACAGTCACATACAGAGAGCGTTAATTATCTCTCCTCTGTGCTAGAATATCCTCATTTATGCCTTGATGTTATATGAGACCATGGTACAAATAGTTATTTTTTTTAAAGATTTACTATTTATGCATATAAGAGTTGCGGTGTAGGCCAGAGGTGCAGGGGGTGTGAGAGGACTCCCCAGACACAGAGTGGGGAGCAGAACAGGTGGATCCACTGAAATCCACTGCTGAGGGGAGCAGCGGGGAGACAGGAGAGGTCTGCTGCGCCCTGTGGGAAGTTCCCTGGCTGGGGATTGAACTCGTGCTGCAGTGACTGCTGGTTGCCTGAGAGTGCTGAGACTTAACACTTGTGCCACCAGGGAGGCCTGGTACAAATAGTTACTACTCGTATTTCTGTCTTACATTTGGTATTTCCCCTAGGGTTGAAAGAGTAATATCGAACTTTCTTTTTCTAGTAGCTATAACAGTACATAGAGAGTAGGAGATGATGAAGAGGGTGTTAATTTTTTTGATCATTTTTATTACAGTTTATCTACTCCTTCCTTCTTTCATGCAGAAAAGATACCTTTTGTTCAAAGAAGTTCCTTCCTCCACACACGCCTTTCTTCTTTAGTCTGAGTGACTGTCATATTCTGTGGAAACAGAAGAAAAAGGTGTTTCATAAGCAATTTTCCTCATTTTCATCAAGTAAAATATTTTCTTATAAGCTGATAATACATTCACAATGATATTAATAGTTTTATAGTATACACTGCCCCATATACATTTTATACATTGGGACCTAAAATCTGTTGAAGGGAGGCAGAAACCATTTCTACATTACTGATAAGATGGATTCGAGCTTTTACATTAAACTGACTCAAAACATTTACAGATGTTGTGTAAATCCTACTTGACAACTCCAGAGAGTTTTTTTTCTCATTTTTATTATTACAATGTTTATATCAGTTTAGACCAAATAAACAATGAGCTCGTATAAAAATGACAACCTGCAGGCCACTGTCACTGTGGCCCTCATTCTCACGCTTCCCCTTGAGATGACAATTCTTATCCGATATTAACACAGATACTAGGAATTTCTTTGAGCATTATGGTGAAAGACATCTGATAATACTGGGAAAATTTATTTATTCAAATAAGCACATTTTATACAAACATTACAGCGATTCGTGTATCTTAAAAATCTGGAATTTGGCACAAAAAGGAATTCTAATTTGATTTTTAAAATTAAGTAATGTGTGGCCAGAGGAAATTCTTGAGGGACAATTGGCCGGCTGATTCATCCTTTTACCAACTCTGGAGTCTTTTTATTCAGGGAGTTATTTCCTCATGAATAGTATGTCTCCAACACGTGCAGAGACGCAGGGAATTCGGAAACCGAGGCAAGAGCGCACTCCTCACCCCCGTTTCCCGCCTCTGGTCTCTCCTCCCAAGCGAGCTTTGGCTTTCAGTTTCAGAGAACAATGCACCTGCTCATCTACTGTTGAGAAACCCCTTGGCTCAATCACCACAGGGCTGCTTTGAACAATTAAGACAGAGGACCAGAGGACGTTACAGTGTGGAAGAGCTATTTGCAAAGTTAGCTGTGGTGCCAGCTACAGGGCAATAAAGACCTTCGCTGGGTCATGAGTTCTGAAGTGAAAGGATTTCTGCCTCGGGAAGGATCAGGGAGTGTTTGTGTAGAAGCCAGCACATCTGCTGGGTCTGGGGGAGATGGATGGGGCCACCCATAAGACATGTAAACACAATCCTGAAAGATAAGTGAGTGCGACTTATGACTTAAAGCAAGGGGCCCCTAAAATTAAAGGGATGGACAGACTGGGGAAAGTGAGTTTAGGAAGCATGTTGCATCCAAAGTCCATAATCTGGAGCAAAGGGCTTAATTTTTTTTAAAGATTTATTTATTTATGCATACAAGAGTAGGAGTATAGGCCAGAAGTGTGAAAGGGTGGGAGGATTCACCAGACACAGAGTGGGGAGCAGAACAGGTGGATCTACTGAAATCCACTGCTGAGGGAGCAGCGGGGAGACGGGAGAGGTCTGCTGCGCCCTGTGGGAAGCTCCCCGGCCGGGGGTTGAACGTGTGCTGCAGAGGCTGCGGACAGCTTCACAGGCTGAGACTTAACCCGCTGTGCCACCTGGGAGGCCCAAATGGCTTAATTTTTGATGACTAATTCCTCTATGGGGAAAAGCACATTGTTAAGTAAGAAGATTAAAGATGATACTTTGTAGAAAGCCCCTGGTGGAAAATACTCGCTTTATAGAAAATACTTCCCGAAGACCATAAGGGCGGTGACGGTCTGCTCCCCAAAAGGAGAGAAGGGGTCACAGATGTGTCTGGCGCCTCTGTCTTACATTCTTCCTCCTCCCTTTTCTCTGGGACCCTCCTTCTCTCCCCTCCCTCCTCCTTTCCCACCCCCTCCTCCTCTTCTCTGTTTTCTGCTTTTGTCATTTTATGATTTTTGAAAAAATCAAAGACTCAAACCTAATCCTTTCTGAGCTATTATTTAGAAGTTATTTTTAGCACTGTAATGAACAATAGGCGACTTCTGATCCCTGCTTTTAAGCAGCAATGTGCCTGCTGGGAAGTATTTGTAGACGGTAAAGGCACTTCTTTGAAAGGAAACAAGAAACACCACATATTCATCTGTCTAAATAAAAAGATAGACCAGCATCACACTTATTTCCTATAATCAACTTATCAGTGCTTTTCTCCTGGATACTTAAATTTTCTTTCAGGAGATTTTGTTGGAAAACAACCTTCAGTGAGATATGGGGAAAATTTTTAAATGAACTTGCAGCATATTGAGAGACTGAATTAGATCGAAAGGTTGCATGAACCATTTCACATACAAAAATAGATGCCCTTTTAAAGAGACACATTTTTGTCCTTGAATAATTGTGAGCCCTTCGAGTGGAACAAAAGTTTACAAGAAAACCAATTTTGGCCACCTCAAATAGATATATCAAACAGCCTCAAACTTAACATTTTACAGAAGTCCAGTTTCAGAACATGCGTATTTTAAAGAATGGTAATCTTCAAAATACTAATTTACTGTGTTCTACCTTGGATGTTCATACATATGCTGACAGGAAAAAAGCCTGAGAAATTCATACTTGATAACCTGGGTACAGTTTATTTAATTCAGTGATCAAATCTTATTTTGTTCTATATTTATTATGTTGTTTTTAATCCACAAAATATGTCTAACAAATGACTATTATTCATAGTTTTTGAGGTTAAATAATGCTTATGCCACTGAATGTTGCTCAAGATTATTTTAAGGAATGTTTAGTGTATTTTGAAAGTATCAATCTAGATACATGAATAATCAAGTTCTTTGTATTTTTACATAATATATGCTATTTAAGAAAAGAGTGGCGTAAAGTGATTTTGGTTAAACAGAGATAAGATCAATAATTCATGAACATCTGCATAGCGTGATCACTAAATGATTTTCATGTCATGAAAACATTGATGCAAAACCATAATAAATTATGTTAATTGTACCACATTATAAGATTTTTATCCAGCTAAAAATGCTTTAACCTGTTTTTATTTGAAATTTACCCTTAATCGCTAATCTAAAAGTCATTTTCTCCTTAACATCTGGTATTTCATTTGAAACAAATATAAGGTAGACAGAACAATATTTTTCAAGATAACCATGGCATCGTAATAGTATGAAAATAAGTTATTAAGGGGTAATCATTTATGTGAAAGGACCTTATAATACACGGACACATACGCAGAGTAAACAAAACATGGTGGTTTTAAACAAAGACTTTCCATTTAGCCTCGTGTAACTGGCGGGCTGGCTCTCCCTGCCCCCGTCCTTGGCACCCTGCTCTCTTGGTTCTGTTTTCTTCTACTGTAACACGAGTGTAGTAATGTCTACCCTATGCGGATTTACTGAAGAAAGATGTGTGACTTCCTTCCTTCCTTTATTCATTCACCCAAGAACTGGGGTGTAGGCCAGAGGTGTGGATGGTGGGAGGATCCCCCAGAGACAGAGTGGGGAGCAGAATAGGTGGATCCACTGAAGTACACTGCTGAGGGGAGTAGCGGGGAGACAGGAGAGGTCTACTGCGCCCTGTGGGAAGCTCCCTGGCCGGGGATGGAACTCAATCTTCAGCGGTGATAACGCTGCACCTTAACCAGGCTACCAGGGAGACCCCAGAAGTTGAGTGCACAAAATAAAAATTGCATAGCGTTGGCTTGAGATGGACGCCACAACTCATACAAGTTTCCTCTACTCCGAACTCAGTCCCTTGGCGAGACGGATGGTATTGGTTAAGACAACAGATGTCAGTGAAGGCACGGGCTGTCTGGAGAGAGTTGCGCCGACGGAAACGTCAACGTGACTATATCAATAGAGTTTACTTTCATCATTCCAGTGAGAAAGGCATGTATGGAGATAACTGGGAAATTATTAATAAACTGTAAAACTGTTGATGTCTAATGATATATATATATATATATATAATTATTTATTTTTGCATATAAGCTGGGGTGCAGGCCAGAGGTGTGGGTGGGGAGAGGGTTCAGTAGAGACAGAAAGTGGGAACACAACAGGTAGATCAGCTGAAATCCACTGCTGAGGGGAGCAGCGGGCAAGGCAGGAGAGGTCTGCTGCGCCCTGTGGGAAGCTCCCCAGCCAGGCATCGAACTCACGCTGCAGCCGCCGACAGCTCCACAGCGCTGCGCTTAACACGCTGCGCCACCAGGGAAGCCCTCTAATGATACATTTTTCTATTTTACCAGTATCAACATAGCGGACTGCTTCAAACGAATAGTTTAAATCTTTTGGATATTCATCAGAGCTTTAATCTGGAAAGGGGACTTACCTCTTTGCCTATTTTCATCACATATAAAGTAAGCATGATAACCAAACATACCTCATAGGGTTATCTTAAACACTAAAAAACTAATATACAAGAAATACATGCTGGTTATATGCAAATTAACATGCTCATTTATTAAGTATAACAAGGGTTAAAATAATAACAAGCGTGATCATTTCCTTTGCTTAATTATATATAATATTATAAAATACATATGGAAATGTATAATGTATTCATTTGTGAACATGTAATTATGTAATATAATTGTAATTTATAATTCTAAAACATAAATATGTAATTGCATACATTATATATGTAAATATATAATTTATTTTGCACTTCAGCCTCTTCTACTTAGATTAGTCTTCATCTTGTTGCCTCAAAGAAGAGAGGGAGAGAATTGAAACTAAATCAGTCTGATGTCAGCTTCTGATCTCAACACCGTATTAGGAAATTGCATACCAACTCAAGGATATCTCTCAAAGCCCTTTCCTTCCTCTTCTCGGGCAAATGAAAGTATCTCAACCGCAGCAGTGGGAGAACCATTAGCACACGCTGATTTGGGAGTCTGAGATCAGGCAGGGTCCGTGTGCAGGCAGAGAGAAAGCAGGGAACTGACGACTAGGAATCCTGAGTCCCAGCTCATCTCAGGGCCAGGACAGCGGCTTGGATGTACACAGGATTCAGTCAAGCAGTGTAGACAGTGAGTGTCTACCTAACCAAGATCACAGCCTGCCCCAGTGGGGGGTGGGGGAGTAGGATGGGTCATGAGTTAGGTTGCTGGATGGGGTGTCTGAGGTGATATAACCAGTCCCCCTTACTTCATACGGGGAGTGAATAGTTCCTATTAAAATTAGGAGACCTAAAGAAGGAATATTATCATGTATTCTGGGGGCATGAATATAAACACAAAATAAGCACATAAAGGAGATTTAGAAAGTCACCACCTGTGGTGGCAGCTACTGGAAGAGACTCAGAGGAGTGACTGCTTTCCATGAAAACCTTTGTAAAAATAATCAGCTCTAAATATGTCCTTGTAACTTTGTTAAAATTAGAACCTCAAAAGATTTAGAAGATCATAAAGATTGAAGACACACATGCTGGTTCTATCTGCTCGGAGAGCGCCACGATGCTGTTTTCTCAAAAGTGGAGGGAAGTTCTTTGAAGCCAATCTCACCTTTTGATCAATGAAAGCAACCTGTTTCAGACTAAAGGGTGCGGGGATGTATGGAAGCCAGACTTGGACTTCAGTTTCTAGACCGATGTGCGAGTCCATCTCAGGGAAGGGGCGAAAGCCAGCTCTACGCCCTGCACGGGGAAGGTGAGCGAGAAACACAGCCAGGTGCGCCTCCCCATTGGACTTCCTGTAGATGAAAATCACATAGGGGTACTGCCAAACTGACTGAGTGCCACAGCGCATACTAAAGAAAAGGGGACTCTTGTATTTGGTTCCCCTATATTCCTGTTATAAGTGAGATCATTCGATATTTTTCTTTTTCCTTTTGGCTTATTTCGCTGAGTATGATCCCTTCTAGTTCCATCCATGTTGCTGCAAATGGCATGTGTTTATCTTTTTTGAATGCTGAAGTGAGGGGGAGGATTGGGGCTCAGAACGGGGGAGAGAGGAGCACAGGGGACTGTGGTGACGGTACACGGGTGAATTGGTGGTGGGAAACCTCCGGGGAATATACGGTAATGTAAAAGACATAAATAAAAATAACAATTGACAAAAAAAAAAAAGGGGACTCAAAATTAAGACTAGGATGCAAAAAGAAAAACAATTAGAATTCGTTTCAGATGCGAGCTTCATTTTGTCAATGAATCTTAGGATGAGGGTGATAATAGGAACTATCTTGAACTTAAATTATCTCTTTGAAGTTTTTTGCTGGATAACCAGGTGTACTAATTATATAACTACTAGTTATATACTAGTTATGTAACTAATATATGTCGGTTGTGATCTAATAATATTGAGCGTGGCTATTTGATTAGGTGAAATCTTAGATGAAAACATGTTATACACTCATTCAAAGAGCCACACACACCCCATGCTTTTGCAGTCCTATTTATAACAGCCCCAAGTGGGAGTACCCTAAATGCACATGGGCGGATGAGGGCTAAAGATCTGGCGTATACACAATGGAATGCTACTTAGCCATAAAAAAGGACGAATTCCTGCCATTGACAACAGCGTGGATGGACCTAGAGCAGAGGCCATGCAGTGAAATAAGCCAGATGGAGAATGACCGGAGGCATATTGCTCCACTCAAGTGTGGTACACAGAGAAAACCAACAGACAGATGAACTAAACGAAACCCGTATCAACCTTTTGGCTACAAGACCAAGAGTGATCGGCAGCAGCGAAGCAGGAAGCAGGGAGGATACGCTGGGACAGAAGGGGCAATGCAGGTTAGGGATCTTGGCTTCTAAACACCTTTCCGATGAAAGTGGCTGGGACTTCGTGGGTAAAGAAAAAAAAGGATTAGTTCAAGACAGGTGCAAGAGAACTGCCAAGGTGAGCTGGGGCCCTCTTGTGTTGTGGAGGAAAGGAGGGCGCAGAAATCGGCAGAGACATGTGAAAAGAACACGGCACCCCGCAGTAGGGCCGCGTGGACCTCAGGCACTGCCTGGTTTCCTGACTGGCTGACCTGGCTCTCTGTGACCTCCTCTAAATGCTTTCCACAGGCCCTAGGGCCCATCGCCTTTGCTGCAGGGGTCTCTGAGGTAGGGTCGCTCTTCTCAGGTTGCTCAAACCCAGATGTCCTGGAGTGTTGAGTTGACCGACAGGAACTGGGCATGCACGTCACACCAACAAAGGCAGCGCAGGCAGTTCTCCCTCCTGCACGTCATGTTCAGCCCAAGACAGGGGCATCAACCATCCGCCCCGCTGACATGGCAGATTTTTCTTGGAGACCCTCTCCTTAGAGTTTCTAGAGAAAGGGGTATGGCCAATTTTACCAATTTTATGGCGTTCCCACTTCATAATTTCTGCAAATGGCCTTCTGAATGATAAGAATGCAATAAAATTACTGTTAATTAGGGGTCCATTTACTATTAAGGTATTCACATGCCAATTTTAGAAATGAAACATATGTAACAGTGACATATGGTTAACTTTGTAATTTTCTGATTTAGCATTTAATTTTTGGAGAAGAGGGTGACAACTATGGCCAAAAGTTTTATTAGCTGGCATCTTGTCAGAATAGTAAATGAAGAAAGAAAGAAGAAGACTCATAAATTTTGTCATTTATATCACATCAGGGAGAATTCCTTATTAGTTGCTCTTAAATTCCCTAATTTTTGTCATCTCTGCAAAAGTCTACGCAGCAGGTCTTTCTTTCTCTCTCTGGTTCCTTTGCAGACCCCAATACAGAGTCTTACACTAAAGAATATAAAATATTATGTAAGAATCCTTCCTAAATTTAAAGCGTTACAATGGAAAAGTTATTTGAAACTGGGACATTTTCTAAAGTCACATTATTGATTTAGTTACCGAATGAAGATAAAAGATCATTTGCAACGGTAATAAAGTTAAGGCATACATATAAAATAAATATCAGACTGTTTGGTTCAAGCAGATTATTTATACAGAGTATGTTGTTTTTTAATATTGCATAGAAAAGACTGAACTATTGTATTTTTCTTTGGTATCACCCAATGCTGAGGACAAATGAAAGCTATTTCCATGATCTTTAGCAATATCTCAGATGTAATGGAGATTAGCACCACACACATTAATGGTTTAAAAGTCTGAACTTAATTTGTAAACTTGTGATTTATTTCTTGCAGAATTCTATGCTGAAAACAGATGATTCTCTACAGATTGGTTTGTCAGGATTTTAAGTGCTTTTGTTTGAATGAATAATCTACATTTTCTTTATCTGTATCAATCTCTAGAAAAATTATATGAAATTAAACTGGAAAATGTTTTTGAATCTAGGGGATGCGTTTTCTTCCAGAAGATAATTTGGATATGCACATATGAGCAGTTAAACATCAGTCTTTTTATGTGGAGGTTATCCTAGAAGAAGCATCATCAATTTTGCTATTTATTAAGGTAATCTTTGGCTAATTAGGTGGTACACATTTTCCATTTTTTAATCTATTTTTTTATTAATATAAAGTGCCTCTCCTATAGATAACATCAAATTACGTTGGAGTCATAAGTTTAGTCTTCACACATCAAGGCTGACCTCACTCACCACCAGTTACTATGTTGAACTAATTACCCACATACCCATCAGAGCTCAAACTACTTCCATGAATGAGATTAAATGATATTAATGTTGGAGGCCTCAGAGGCTGAAGATATTGAAGATGCACCGGGTATAAATACTACTTGGAGAATGACCAGGAACAAATGTATTTTGAACTTTCATACAATTTGAAATGTATTTTGATATGACAGAGGTAAGAAATCACCTATGTCAGATATTTGAGTAATAAATTTCACTTGAAAAACTCGAGAGAACACAGTCTTAAAACTCTGACTTCTGAAATAATCGTTATCTACATATTCCAGTGAGGAAAAACCTCTGTGGTCTCTGCAGAGTTGCAGGTAAGGGCAGAATCTCTGCCTCCATTAGGTCTTCTTCGACGCTGGAGTTGGAGTTAGTGGTGGAAAGAGATCCCATTTTAACTCGGGTAAATTCAGGGATGAACAGACTCTCAGATAAACTTTATTCTGTTTTCTGAAGATTACCTTCAAAAAGTTACTTGGAGAAAGAAGAACTCGGAGCTATGAAAACCTTTGAAACAATGACCCGGAACAAGAAGGAAAGGAAGTTCAATGTAAGTTATTTCCTTTTATGAAAGAGAAGGAAAAGAAAAGAGAGATGGAGGGAGGGAGAGAACAGTGTTGGGTTAAGATGTGCGGGAGATACTTTGCTCAGCTCACGCAGGTAACTGTGTGTGTGTGTCATACAGGATGTATAATACGTCTGAGCAGTGACTCATTGAAACATTGAACTCTTATAACGCAAAGTTTTACACTTAGGAGTTCAGTGATGTCTGAAACTTATAGACAGATTCTGAATAACTTGCTTTCAGCTCGTCAATGTGTTCTTAAGAGTCAACAACATTGATTTTTTATGCCCTGCTAGAAGTATGAATTTTAAATGACATGTTTGGCCTAACGAATGCCACACCTTTTGAACTCCTGAGTCCTGTAGCTGCCCCTACTAAGCTCTACATGAGGGTTCTTTTTTCCACAAATCAAGCAGTATTTGGTTCGTGACAGAACTTTACATTGCAAATTCATTCCTGTTCAACATAATCAAACGTCAAGTAACTACAGCTTAGGGTTTATTTTGGAATCTGTCATTTGTTTATCTCTGCTCTTGTCTTCCTCAAACAGGCAGTCCCAAATGAGACAACGAAACATTTTCGAACCTGAAATTATTTTTGAAAATGACACTGATAGGACCCTGAGTTAAGAACAAAGAAGCATCATGGCCCATGAGCACTGCGCCTCAACCTCGCCATCTCTCAAAAACAAAACAAAGCCGAGCCAGGCCGTAGGGAGATCAGCAGGGAGGTCAGCTGGTCAGTTGAGAGACAGCTGCTGACCGTCACCTCCGGCCTCTGCGCCTTGGGGGACAGAGCTCCCGACCGGGGCGGCTGAGTCCTTCCCTGGACGCTGCCCACACGGGGCTGAGCTTCCTCTCAGTCTGCGGGGGTCTCTGGTCAGGCAGGACATTTCCATTTTGAACCTCTGTCCTCTCGCTTGTAAAGTGAGGATAAAAATAGAGCTCTAATTCACAGGATTGTTGCGAAAGTGAAATCAGATGAATTGTCTGAACAGAATTTCTTGGTGATGAGGTGGGCGTGGCGCCCCATCCTGACCCTCGAGGAAGTTGTCCCAAATGCAGCTTCAGTTCGACTCCTTCATGTGCTTGAGGAAAAAACTTACAACAGCTTTTGTAAATTGAAAAAGAATATTGGAAAAAATAGCTATTTCCAGAGGCAGGTGATCTGCACAGTGAATTAGGAGTTTTCACATATTGTCTTGTTACAAGAAACACATTTCCAGGAATTATAAACCTCCACGAGCCCTTGGAGACCAGTTGCCCGGGTCAGCTCCTGATATCATGGTAAGAGGAGGCCTGGAGGAGATTCGGCTTTTGCAATTTCTAAGAGAAGTAAAAACTAGCCATTCCAAAGGTTTCTCTCCAAAAAGCAGTTGAGTAGACAGACAGATAGTGCAGTTTGTCAAAGAACCCCCCAATTGAGGACAGAGGAGGGGCTGAGTATGCTCCTGCCGGCCAGGGCTGACACTCTTGGGCCCTCCAGGTTTAGGTAAACTGAGTTTGGAGCCTGCCTCCTCGTTCCTTGGAGTCACCCTCATCGACTTCCCTCTTCTCAGATCCTTGAATCCAGAAAAAACAGGCTACCACCGGCTGCACATATTGCACCTTTTTACACCAATGTTTTAAGAGTTTGCAATTTTCCTCAAGAATTTAAGGGCCCCGTGCAAAGCCCAAGGGCAGGCAAGTGGATTAAGAAGATGCGGGCTTTTTTTATAGGAAGGCTACTGATTTTTGTGCATTGATTTTGTATCCTACTGTACTGAACTGGTCTATTATTTTCAGTAGTTTTTCTATGGAGTTCTTAGGGTTTTGTATATATATTATCATATCATCTGCAAATAGAGACAGTTTAATTTCTTCTTTTCCTATTTGGATCCCTTGAATGTCTTTCTCTTGTCTAATTGCTCTGGCTAGGACTTCCAGTATTATATTCAAAAAAAAAAAAAAAAAGAAGATGCGGGCTACATACAAAATGGAATATATCGGCTATTAAAAAGAGGGGAGCTCTTGCCATTTGTGACAACATGGACAGAAGGATGTGAGTGAGAAAAGTCGGAAGGAGAAAGACAATACTGGACTGCTTTACTTCTATGTGGAATACAGTGAAATAAAACAAAGGGTCAGATGAAACCAAACCAATCACAGAGCCGAGGAGTCTGACCGTGGAACTGAGGCGACAAGGCAGTGAGGGGAGAAGACAAAGAGGAACGCGGGCGCAGTGGGCCGTGGGGGGCCGGCGGGGGCCTGGGGGGCGACCTGCACCCCAGACCTTTGGGCCCCCCTCCCCCCGAGGGCTCTTCTTACGCTGCTCTCATTTGATCCTAACAGTTTAACCCCCAGGGCATTCAGAAGGACGAACATTCCAGACACCAGCTAAGACCAGCGATTCTACACGAGGACTCATTCAGTCCGAACTATTACATTGTTTCCGTTTTATTCATGAAAAACTAGAGCTGGTAATTCTGAAAAGATCATACCATTATTTTTTTAAAAGATTTATTTATTTATACATACAAGCTGGGGTACAGGCCAGCGGTGTGGGGCGGCGAGAGGCTTCACCAGAGACAGAGCGGGGAGCAGAACAGGCAGATCAGAAACACACTGCTGAGGGGAGCAGCGGGCGAGGTAGGAGAGGTCCGCCGCACCAAGTGGGAATCTCCCCGGCTGGGCTTCGAACTCGCTGCTGACAGCTCCACAGCGCAGCGCTCAACTGCTGCACCACCAGGGAGGCCCAAGATCATACCATTATTAACTGGCCTCCCGTACAATTGGAATCTAGCCGACTCTAAGATGAATGTCCTTTGAAAATCACCTCGCTGCCTTGGCGAAACTGAAAATCTCTTAAGACATGAGCAAATAACCCTCAACTTTACATTTTTAGAAGGAATCCTTTGGGCAGCCCCCAGGATGAGCCTGAAAGGCATTATGCTAATTGAAATAAGCCGACACAGAAGACAAATACTACATGATTCTATTTAAATGAGGAATCTCAAATAATCAAGCAAAAAGCAGAGGGCTTTTTCCTCTGGTTTGAGGAAGGGGGTACAGGCATTGTTCCAAAGAGTATGAAGTTTCTGTTATGCAAGATGACTATGTTTTGGAGATCTGCTGCACAACTGTACACCCATAGCTAACACTACAGTATGGCACCCTTAAAAGTTGCTAAGAGGGTCTTCCCTGGTGGCGCAACGGGTTAAGCACAGCGCTGTGGAGCTGTGGGCGGCTGTGGCTCGAGTTCGAACCCCGACCAGGGAGATTCCCACATGGCGCAGCAGACCTCTCCTGCCTCGCCCGCTGCTCCCCTCAGCAGTGTGTTTCTGTCGACTTGTCTGTTCTGCTCCCCACTCCGTCTCTGGTGAACCCTCTCACCGCCCCATGCATCTGGCCTGCACCCCGACTTGTATGCGTAAGTAAATAAATCTTTTTTTAAAAGTTGCTAAGAGGATTTCATGGTAAGTTTTCTTACCACAACAAAAAATAAATTAATACATGAACATTGTAAAACTTGAAATCTTTATAGCAAAAATAAGAGTAAGATGAAGCAAAACAGTTCACATCGATAAATTCAAGCCTTTCAACATAACAGAGGAGAATGAAGAGAGGCGTTTAATAATTTGGTTTTATTTGCTCAGACATATTAAATCATTCTGAGGCACATTAAAAAGAATTCCAATTTCACCAACTTTTGGGGGTAAATATATCCAATGTTTTCATACCTCAAACTTGATTAAAACAGTAACTCAATCAAAAAGCACAAAGGAAGGAGGTTCTGCTTTGAGCTGAGGATTCATTGTTCCTGTGCAACATTCAAGGAAATCCCACTGTGGATCACCTCTGTGACTCCAAACCTTTCCACTTCCTCTGTGTCACTCCCCTCACCCCCATCTGCATTCTAACACCCCCACCCCAAACTCTCCTCTCAGCACCTTATTTTGCTGACGATCTGACAGCCAATTTCACTTTCTTAAGAAACAAATATTGAAGCAGCTTTGGTTGACAACTCTGTATATGACTGAGAGGTCCAAGATCAGACCCGTCAGGCATATGGCACCCCACCACACGCACCCCAAAGTGAGCCGCCGCAGTCCTCACTATAAGCCAATCTGCTGTCCTTTCTCCCTCCCAGCACACCACACATCACAAGGCAAGAAGATGCTGTGTCTCTTTGCATCGTGTTTCAGCCTCCAGAGCATGTGCCATTACTTCATAACCAAAGGTGCCTTCAAATCAACGTCATTAGACTTTTCTGTCCCCTCGCCCCACAGGAAGCTAAATCTACCAACATTTCTCATTCCTCTTCATGCTTCAATTCTCCTTATTTGTTCAAGTAGTTCACCTAGTTTACCACTTTGACCGACATCACCATGTTTTCCTTAATCTTGACATGGTCTAAATTGACATTGATGATCTATTCAGTTGCTTGAGCCTTATGTCTGTGGCAATCTATTTCTCCATTCCACTTTGTTTATTTCTCATATCCTAGACATTTTCATTCTCAATTACTGTATCAAGTCTCAAATGCCAACTTAGTACATTCAACTCTCATCAGATCTATGATTTCTGCTACTTAACTCCAGTATGATGACTACACGTATATCTTCTGCTTCATCAACAACTGTAGTTGTTTCCTTTGTCAACATCATGTGTGGCCACTTTCCTTCTTTGGTGCTTAGATTTCATGCCTCTGCACCAGCCACTCAGGCCATACACTCCTGGATCTTTTCACTTCCATCCCTCTACCATCACCTTGCACAGAAATTTTCAAATGCCCAAGGGGAACACAAAATGTAAAAGATGTAAATAACAATAAAAAAAGAGAAATTTTCAAATGCCAACTAAGCACAGATTTTACCTCATCTGCATCCTCATGGCTGCAACTGAACAGTTATGAAAACCACAGATTCCTGCTGACTGGGGTCCATTTCAAACTCAAGTGTGAACTCAGTTCCACTTGGAAAAAGTGCTAATTTCCTGAGGAAGGCACGCTTCCATGTCCCCAGAGGACGAGTTCATACCTACCCCTCTAAAGCTTCTAGTAATAGCTTAGCTTACTCTTTTTTCCCTTGTATCGTTGAGATAGTTCTCCTACCACCATCCTTGCAGCCCATGTCCCATTCTCACTTTGAGTAGATGAACACATTTCTCCTCTTCTATCATTGAACAAATAAAAAAATAAAATAAAATAAAAAAACTACTCTCTGTCACTATTCTATTAGTACTCTACCATAATGTTAGAAGGGATTAGTTTGCCTGTTAGAATGTGCGTATCTTACAAGCTATTTTTTATTCCACATTATGTTTTGAAATGCATTTATATTGACATCATAAAGTTGGCTTATTGATTTTAGCTAAATACACTTTTCTGCAGAATAAATATTTATTTTTCTGTACTCCTGTTGGAAGATGCTTGCATCCTTTGTACTTTTTTCTAACTTTGTTAAGACTAATGTAGTGAACATTCATGAAATTAACTCCTTGTCCACCTGAGGAAATTTTTCTCAGTGTGTATTTCTAGAAAAGGAATTACTGGATATCAAATAATATATGTTCTCAGCATTTTAATGAAAAAGAGTTAAATAGCTGGCGATAGTGATGGAGCTTGAGGTGACTATATAAATATTCAAAGAAAACAATCGAGCAAAGCAAAGCACAAGTAATTCTTAGACTCTGTGAAAGATACCCTGGTTACCAGAGAGAGTTGGGAGAAGAGGAAGGAGAAAGGAGGAAGGAAGAGGGTAAGATATTGGCCTGGGAGTTTTGGTGGAAAGTGAGTGAACGTGTCACATATAGAGGTATGAAAATGAACACCGAAAGTTTTGTAAATCACTCACAATAAATTAGGAGAATAGAGAAAATAACCCTTTAAAAATAGGATATGTTCTCATTAAAAAACAAAGTACTTTTATCAATTTGCACACTCAACAGCAATGCAGATGAATTCTATTGTCTGCATGTTAGAGTCAATCCTGGTCAAAGAAATAAGTCACCAGAATAAATCTTGCAAACATGACAGGTGTGTTTAATGCTGCAGTTGTTTATGGTGTTCAAAATCAAAATAAAGATTCTGACCTAGACATGCTGATAGTACTAAACTCTTCCCAACTTGGTATTGTTAGACTTTGTTTTTTTCTGCATTTCAGTTTTGTATTTACAGTGGATATAAAACTGTGGTTTGGGTTTGAATTTTATTAATTACTAATTAGATGTGCCATCTCTCAAATTTACTTAAAAGTTCCTTCCTTCATTTCTCCCTCTTTTTCTCCTCCCCTCCTCTCCCTCTGTCTGTCTCTGTTTCTGTCTCTGTCTGTCTCTCTCTCTCCTTCCCAACCCTAAAATACATCCTATTGAGTTATCTGACTTCTTTTACTAACAGATTTGTACTCTGAAAAATATAACGACTATAATCCTTTTTCACTTCTATGCGTGGCAAATGTCCTCCTGCTACATGATTTGCTTGTTACTTTCTTAATGATTTTACTGAAGGTCTAATACAGTTTTTAGTAGTAAAGTTTACATGCCTTTTCATTTATATATATATTCTTGTCATTGTACATTTAAGAGATTTATCTCTACCCAGATATGATGAAGACAGTCTTTTATATTATCTAGTAAGGACATTATATTTTCCCTTTAACATTATTTATAAGAGCCACACACAATTGTGAGTGTGTGAGGGGGGATGTATATGTGTGTTTATGACATGAGAGGGTGGTGGCTGGTGTGTTAGCCAAATCTTGCCTATTCTCAGTCTAGCCTTAATGTAGTAAAATCCTTTGTAATAACTACAACTGCATAATAAATCTTACCATTTGGGAAAGCATTACTATCCTCATCATTTTGGTCTTCTTCAAAGCTTTTTGTATTTCACTTTAAAATTGCCAGTCAAGTGTGTCCATCAACTCTTTGAAATTCTTGTGGAGATTTTCAAAAGGATTTGTAATGTATTTGTATTTTCATTTAGTGCAAATTGACATCTTGAGTTTTACAATTCATGAACATGGTATATCCATGCTTACTTGATATACTTGAGTTGTTTTGGGGAATAACTTTCATTCGAGTTTAATCCATTGATGCCTGGTATATTTTTTCTTAGATGGACTTAGAAGCACTGGACATGCTGATGATAATTTAAGATTGTTTTATTTTCTAACACTTACAGTTGAAAACAAATACTACCGATTAATAATAGAAATCTGGAGTGATATTTTATTATATATTAATCTCTATTATTTTACTACTTTTCAATTATATTTTACCATTAGCAAATGAAAAAAAAAATAACTACCCCTTTCTTGTTAACCACAAAGTTCTGTGTGCCTTTCCTTATTCCTGGAATATAGCAGATTCTCACTAAATACTTACTGAATGAATACACTGGAAATTGATAATAAATCTAAAGCAAAATAATGATCATTATATAATGAGTGTTTACTAGAAATATTGCAAAGAAAATAAAAAATAATTTTATCTAAAAATTTTAAGTCTATAAAGCTGTATTTCTTTAAATGCTATCTGAGGACAACCTCCTTCAAAATTACTCAGAGGATTACTGAGATTCTGATTCCTATGTCCCATCCTTGAAGAAACTTATTTAGAATCTGCTATTGTAAGACTCATCACCTAATTTGCAAAAGCCAAATAAGCCTCCATTTATTGTAATTTATCTGCAAGCAACGAAGCACATTTTTTGAGTTCATAAACTTGACATATTTAATTAAATTTTATTAGATGGATACTAACAAAATGCAAAGGTCACATGTGTAAATATATAATTTCTCAGCCCCAGGAAATGGTGTGATGCTTTACCATTCTATCACAAATTCTTTAAGAAAATGCAGTATTTCTCTTCAAGTCACACTGATCCAAGTATCTAATTTGAAGTTGGAGGCTTGGCTTTTAAAAAAAATATTATCATTATTATTATTATTATTATTGCATAGAAGAACTGGGGTATAGGCCAGAGGTGCAGGGGTGAGAGGGTTCACCAGAGACAGAGTGGAGAGCAGAACAGGTGGATCCACTGAAATCCACTGCTGAGGGGAGCAGCGGGGAGATGGGAGGGGTCTGCTGCACCCTGTGGGAAGCTCCCTGGCTGGGGATCGAACTCAGGCCATGGCGGTGACAGTGCTGAGACTTAACCCTAGGCCCCCAGGGAGGCCCAGAGACTTGGCTTTTCAAAATAATTTTGTAAATTGGCTTAATTGAATTGAACTAAATTGAAATATTACTGTTCAGAAATTACAGCTCCATTCAGATCCCCCCACCCCGTGCTGTTCGGCACTTCTATGTGACTTGCAAAAAAAGTCGTGATATTTCAGATACTTTCTGCTTCCATTTTCGGAATGGCGGCAGGCTTAGCTGTCCAGCTCAATCTCAACAATGAATGATGCCCTGTGACTTCGTTCCTTGAAGCTTCTTTTGTTTAGAAATACATAAAAAAGAAATCTGACGTTTTCTCTTATAGCTTTGCTCAAATTTCCAACTGATGGTTTGTCTTAGTTACCCCAATTTCATAGTGAATTTCTTAAGCAAGATACACTGGATGACTTAGCTGTCTGCAATGGCATTCCACTGAAGCAGCTTCCCTCAGAAGAGTATTTTATTGACATGAATAGAATGATTCGAGGGATTAAGTCTCTATGAACCTGATGTCTGTGCTTCTCTCTCTGCAGACAGAATGAACAGGTGAGGCTGAGGGTCATTATCACTTTATTTTAAAATTATCTATTTGCTCTCGGCCACTGATGATTAAAGCATATGCTAGTTTATTTCTCAGAGTTTAGGATGGGCATCAAATTAATAATGCCCCAGTGCTCTGGCAAATTCTACAATTTCATCAGTAGTTGAGCCCAATTTAGAACAGGAAACATTTATTGATTTAATTATAAACTATTCCCCCAACCCCCTGCGGCCAACGCTACAGAGAAGGATAAGCTCCTCTCAGTGGAGACCCTGCCTCACCATCCCGAAAGTGAGAGAAAATGGCAATGAGCACTGAAAACTTGCAGCGCAGAGAAGGTGCTTAATAAAATCAAAATCACCAGGCCTCCCTGGTGGTGCAATGGGTTAAGCGCAGCTCTGTGAGGCTGTCTGCAGCCTCCGCAGCACGAGTTCGATCCCCGGCCGGGGAGCTTCCCACAGGGCACAGCAGACCCCTCCTGCCTCCCCGCTGCCCCCTCAGCAGTATACTTCAGTCGATCTGCCTGTTGTGCTTCCCACTCTGTCTCTGGTGAATCCTCTCACCCTCCACACCTCTGGCCTGTACCCCAGCTCTTGTGTGGATAAAGAAATAAAAAAATCTTTTAAAAAATCTTTAAAAAAATCACCAAAAGCATAATCACCAGGAACAAGGAGTGTGTGAGATGCTGACTCCTGGGGGGCACAGCCGCTGACTCTGGAGAAATAGGGGCTGCTGCCTCCTCCCGCCATCAGAAATGACCGAGTTGGCTCAGGAAGGAAACAAATACAAATGGCAATAAAATTACTGTTTGCTATTTTATTCCCTAGCGTGTGTGTGTGTGTGTGTGTGTGTGTGTGTGTGTGTGTATAGATGTGTGTGTATATACACATATGCATGTGTATATATATATATGTTACTATGAAAAGTATTCTAAAATAATATATATAACATTTCTTATATTACTCATAATTCCAAATTATCTCATGCTGTCTACACAAAATCATTAATATCCAGGTCTTTCTTTCTATGTCTTTCTCTCAAGTCTTAATCTCCTTTCTCTTTCTCCCTCTCCACAGAGGGATAATTTAGCATTCCCATGTTATACAGCCACATAACTTATGAATTGAAGGGACAAGAAAAGCCATCTGCAAATCTGAACACGTCTGAAGATCATTTAAAACATAATTCATAAAAAAAATCTCAGGAGCTAATTGCTCTCACCTTAAACATGTCTGTATTATTTTTCATCCCAAATGTGTTCTTTTTTTATCCTTATTTTGCATCTGCTATTCCCACAACCCACATCCACCAGATAAAAGTGATTAACAACCAACAATGGCAGGTTGTCACACTGATTAAATGTCTTTTGTGATTTTCACCATAAAATTAATTTTAAAATCTCATATCCTACAGACAACTTAATGGTTTCTGGAGAATAAATGTACCCATCAGATTTCAAATATTGCTTAACAAAATCCTAATTTTCTGTCCCTGGCTTGTAAGGTTTATAAAAACTTATGACATTTGATCAGTTGCCTTTGTCAGTTTCCTGATATTCTATTCAAACAGTCTAGGATGGACAGAAATACAATCTGAAGCTGACCTGATGATAAAAAAAATATAGCACTCATGATTTTTCATTATTCTATTGGTATGAAATTACAGGGTTCATAAATACATTTCTTACTGAATGTTTTAGGAATGCTTATCCAAAACCATTTTGAATTTTTCTTTAATCTGAAAAGTAGAGTAGGTGTGCCACTATCATCATTTCAAAATAATAAATCAAATATTTCATTTTCCTCTCTCTCCAGCAGAGTGTCTATGTCCTATTTCAAATAAAACCACCTACAAGATTTCGTTTCCAACAATCAAAAATGAGCCCATTCATCATTTTGTTTTAATACAGTCCTTTATCCAGGTGTCAATTCAAATGACAATTTCACAGATAATGTCATTTTTTAAAAAAATGTTGCCCTATGGGAAGTATGGGTGCAAGAGAAGGAATATGAAGCCTGTCATCACCAAACTTTATACATTTTCACAGCCCAGCAGTTGCACTATACATGCTTAATTCCCACTGATTTCAGAAAGAGGTCAGTTTATGGAAATGCTCTGCAGGACGCAGAGGCTGAATGAGTGCAAAATGCCTCTGAAATGGTCAATTTAAGAAAGCAAATGTTAGAAAAAGGTATTTAGGGGAACCATAGAAATGTAGCATTTTTGAACATTTCCTAAAAGTCAAAAAATAAAACAAAAGCAAGCAACCGACCAAATAAAGTTAAAACCCCGCAATAACAAAAGAGCGCTCCCTGCAAGGCTTGAGCATATAAAGCGCTTCCGTAAGTGATTATTTTTTTGATACAATAAAATCAGTCCTACCAAGGTCTCTTCGATTGGAATTAAAAAAGCAACATCTTTTCATAGATAAGTTTTGTATATTTTGCATAGGCTTTTGGGTAGAAACGATATCTAGCTCATGTCACACATCAGAAATAACTTCTATAAGGTTTTCCTTACAATCTCCCTTGTCTGCGATATCCCTGTAACCTGGCTACTCCTTCAATGGATGGTAGACCATTTTGCCTATTGGTCACCTCAAGATTTAGTACAGAAAAAGGAACTGGTATGTCTGACAGCTGCAAGGAGGACAGGACCATCTTCCCACCCGAAACTGATTCAGACGTCCAGACTATGGCGTCACAGACCAGGAGAGTCCGGAAAGACCTTTCAGACATTCTAGCGGAGCTCAGAAGACTCCTCTGGCTTGACTAGAGGGGAGCCAGTCCCTTCAGTTTTCACTGTGGCAGTCGTGGCCGTTAGAATTTTGGCTCCCAGAGGGGGTGGAATCTTTGGGGGCTGAACTCCTCCACGACACCATGAGCAGTGGGGCGGCCCTACTGGGTTATCCAGATGTGGGGCTGGTGGAGAAGAGGGAAGGAGCAAGGCCTCGAAGCCACCGGTACTCAGTCATCAAACACAGCGTCACACACTTGCCCTGCTAAGACAGCATTCTCGGTGGAAACGACAGTCCTCGTTATTCCTCCAGGACACCCCGGTCTGAGAACCGTGGGGTGTGTCTGCAGGCAATGGTGGAAGAACCAGGGTAATCGGTGACTACACGTACTCAAGGGCTGGAAGCAGCAGAGATGGGAGGAAAACAGGGATTACGAGGAGGAACGGGTGGGCGGTTATAGACATGGCAGACGGCGAGTGATCCTCCAGCAGCCTCCTATGCTTCCCTAACGGGGATTCCAAGGCTGCTCGTGGCACCTGACTCCAATCTGCCCTCTTAAAAATAAGAATTTTTAGGGCCTCCCTGGTGGCGCAGCGGTTAAGCGCTGCGCTGTGGAGCTGTCGGCAGCAGCGATACGAGTTCGATGCCCGGCCAGGGAGAATCCCACATGGTGCGGCAGACCTCTCCTGCCTCGCCCACTGCTCCCCTCAGCAGTGTATTTCTGATCTGCCTATTCTGCTCCCCACTCTGTCTCTGGTGAACCCTCTCGCCACCCCACACCTCTGGCCTGTACCCCAGCTGTATGTATAAATAAATAAATCTTAAAAAAATATATTAAAAAAAAAAAGAATCTTTAGCGGCTACCTTGTATCTTCAGAAAGACGGCCACAGACAGGAGGCAGAGGGTTGCTGTAAGCAGTGAGCTCTGTTAATAAATCACACATTTGTCCTGTCAGCCCCAAACTGCCTACCTTCAGATGATTACATTAGAGACAAATAATTTCTCATTTATAAACGTCACTTTTACTTTGGGATTTTCTGTTTTAAGTGCCAATGCTAATCATAATTAATACAGTAGGCAGAAGTTTGAAATAGTTCGGTAGGCTGTATTCAGGAGGTTAGATTTTACTGTTGGTAAAGTGGATTACTATTGAAGAATTTTAAAGTGGGTGTTTGAGGTGCTATTCTTAAATACCTTTAACATTTTTGAAAAATCAGCATGATACCAACTAGAGTCCCCAGAGTGTG
Organism: Scalopus aquaticus; assembly: GCA_004024925.1. Lineage (NCBI taxonomy): Eukaryota > Metazoa > Chordata > Mammalia > Eulipotyphla > Talpidae > Scalopus > Scalopus aquaticus. The sequence goes on along the minus strand of PVIJ01000575.1, from coordinate 154,774 downwards.
AAGAAATACATAATTACAACATGGTAAAATGTCTAAATTTATATTCCAAATCTTCCCCCAAAAGGTAGTATTCATGATTTCTGATTATCACTTAAAAAATATTAGCAGGGCTACATGATCCATTATCAATAAAAAACACAATGAAATACCACCTCACACCTGTGAGGATGGCACACATTAAAAATACAGGCAACAACAAATGCTGGAAAGGATGTGGAGAAAAAGGAACTCTCCTACACTGCTGGTGGGAATGTGAACTGGTCCAACCACTATGGAAAGCTGTATGGAGGTTCCTCAAACTGCTCAACATGGAGCTTCCATATGACCCAGCAATCCCACTTTTGGGAATCTACCCAAAGGACACAAAAACACTAATCCGAAAGGATACATGCACCCATATGTTCACTGCAGCACTGTTCACAATAGCAAAGGTATAGAAGCAACCCAGATGTCCAAAAATAGATGACTGGATCAAGAAGATGTGGTACATACACACAATGGAATACTATTCATCATGGGAAGAAGATAAACACATGCAATTTGCAGTGACATGGATGGAATTAGAGGGGATCATACTCAGTGAAATAAGCCAGAAAGAAAGAGAAAAATATCAATGGTTTCACTTATAACAGGACTATAAGGAAACCAATTAGGAGAGAAACACTCAGCGGTGGGGGGTGAGGGGAAAAGGGGAGGTTAAGGGCACAAAATGCGGTAGAAAAGGACACAAGGGACCACAGAGATGGATCACGGGTGAACTGGCGGTAGGTTACCCAAGGGAAATACAAAATGTAAAAGATATAAATAACAATTAATATATATATATATATAAATAAATAAATAAATAAATAAATAAATAAATAAATAAATAAATAAATAAAAGTGTAAAGTAAGAAGCTAACTATAGTCACACTTTCAGCTACCCATCAACTCTGTGGTGGATTCTCAAGCCTAGATGTCCAATATTGGTGTCACCATTCATTACCAAGGAGGATATGGCTGGTTCTTCACATTTACTGGCTCACCATGTGCACATCTTTTTAAAAAAGATAAAAATATCCAACCACTGTGCAAGGATATTGTGACATTACGTGTTTGAAAATGCTCTCTATAATTCAAGGCTCTATACCAATGACCTACTTCACATGTAAATGTGGCTAGAAAACAGATTAAATATTATCCTTTAAATTTTGTCCTTTCCAATGGTTTACTCTGAAAAATCAGTGAATTCAGAGATTATGGTAACCATTTCACAAGAATATATGGGTAAGAAATTGAATGAAGGGCCTCCCTGGTGGCACAACGGGTTAAGTCGCAGCACGATGAAGCTATCCAGAGCCACTGCAGCACAAGTTTGATACCCGGCCAGGGAGCTTCCCACAGGGTGCAGCAGACCTCTCCTGTCTCCCCGCTGCTCCCCTCAGCAGTGGATTTCAGTGGATCCACTTGTTCTGCTCTCCACTCTATCTCTGGGGAATCCTCTCACCCCCTCACCTCTGGCCTACAGCCCAGTTTGTGTATGCATAAATAAATAAATCTTAAAAAAAAAGAAATGGAATGAATTAAATTTCCTACCAGTTTAACAAATGATAAAGTTTTTGATAAGTGCCACAAACTTCAACAGTGATTATTAGGAGACGCCATTACAATTTATTCTGTTAACAACATATTGTCTAGATGAATTTTACTCTTCGAATATAACAAAAGTGAACATAAATTAATGGTCTGAGTGGCCAACTGTTTTGAATTGTGTCTTGTGTTCCTGAACATATGTCCAAATACGATTACACTGGAAGTCAATGTCCTTCATGTGTGTATTTTCTGACAGAACACGGTCAGTGTTGCAGGTATCATTGCAGGATCTGTCACTGCAAAAGGGAAGGAGCTTCTCCATGGCCTTGAGAACAAAGGCCATGCCCCCACCCCCACCTCCATGCCGTAAACCTCTCAGACACCTTGGACTACAACTCCCAGTGTGCCATGAATCAGACTTCCTGCGTGAGGGCAGCTGGGAAGGAGGAAGCGGGGAGGCAGAGAGCTATATGTCTATCTACGTGTCTCTACCTGTAACTGTATCTACAGACAGAAACGAAGACTGAAGGAGGGAGGGGAGGCACATGGAAAGGAGCCTCCTGGGACTTGAATCTGACAGGTGCGTGGGATGAGGGCGCATTGTCTTGACCTCTTGGTGGATTATATGGCCCACTGAGATGTGCCTACCACATTTCTTGTGGTTTCCTGGCAGGAGGTGCCCTGGACCCGTGGCAAGATTTCGAGTCTCAGCCACCCCACTCTATGCCCAACCTGTTGGCTGGGCATTTGCCCATGAGGGGATAGGTGATTTCTGGAGTTGGATCCAGAAGTCTGTGATTTGCAACCTAAACTTCTCTCTCTCTCCTCTCTTCCCTCTTCCCTCTGCCCTCTTCCCTCTACCCTCTTCCCTCTTCCCTCTTCCCTCTGCCTTCTCCCTCTCCCTGCCTCTCCCACTCTCTCTCCCTCACCCTCTCTCTCTCTGGAATCCCTCATCAATTAAAGACATTGGAGCACACTAAGAGTCTGCTTTCTTGCCACTGTGCATGCAGATGACTTTGCTCTTAGAATAGACAAAATGTACCTTTTTCCTTTAACAGTTTGGGGGCCCTGGGTACCTGTCCATTTTGCCCAGTTTCATTTTGGTTCCCAGTTGCAGTACAAAATGAGTCAGTGACAGTAAATGTGAGGTACTGGAGAGGAAAACGACAGGATAATAAAAGCCACTGAGGAAGGGAGGAGTTTGCTGGAGGGCTAGACGGCTGCCAGAATGTGATTTAAGTGGGTTCAAATCTTCTCTCACTGGTCCTCAACTAAAACCTAAAATAACCGGTAGAATCAGTAATTTCATATTTTTTCTTTTAAAATGGGAATTTTATTAAGAAATCAAATGATGCATCCATGAAGCCATGCTAAAATTCACTGATTTAATTTTCTCTATTGGCAGCTTTACAACATCCCTTATCCCTTCTCCATCCTGTATTGTGAACATTTTTCCTTTTCCAGCTGATGGAGCTCACATCATCCAGCATTTCCAGAGCTGATCTCTTCTAGGTGTCTGGCGTAAGCCCAGGAAGAAGAGAACATCACTAGCTGAGCCCTTGACCTTCCCAAATCCAGGGGAACTGCTCCTCCCCAAGACTCTTCTCTAATGTGGGTCCCCTTCCCCTCTCTGCACCCAGACCCTTTACTCCATCCTTTAACTCAGGATATAAACCCTTTTCTTCCCCAGTGATGGCAGGGCATGCAGACCATTAGCTGCTCCCACACACCTGTTATTAAACCTTTTCCTTTGCTGCCCCCTGTGGCACTGTTCTGATTACTGGACCAGCCCAGGGACAACCAGCGAGGTGGGACATTTCCCCTCTACCGTGAGCAGCCTTTCAGTCATTACTTGCAAGTGAATTTTTCCAACTACTTACAGGGTTAAGAGGACTCCGCTCACCTAGCTTTTCTCTTTCCTCACTTCACAGATTTACACTGAACCAGTCAAAAACAAAGTGAAGAGGGTCTTCTAAACCCTCGCTCTCCCTAACGGCTGCGCTTAAATAAAAAGACCAAAGATCCGTCAGTCTTGGCAGCAATCCTGCCCTCCTGTGATGACGTGAGGGCCTCTCTTTTTCTTTCTCATTTTCCTAATAAACCTGTTTCCCTAATGCAGGAGGACTCCTTTTCAAATGTAAGAAAAAAAGGACAAAATAAATCGTCGGTCTTGATTACCTCAACTCCCTCAAAGTGGTTAGTGCAGCCTGAATCTGCCATTGCTCCACGTGACTGCCTCTTGCTAAGGGCACCACGTCCAGAGATAGCTCAGCAAGCCTCTTGTGGCACTGAGCCTGCTGAGCCATCCTCTCTCCTCAGAGCTCCCTTCCACTGATTTCTGTTTCCTTTTCTTACATCCCCAGAAGTTTTGCTGACTCTTCTCTGTTTTAAATGTTTGCCTTTTGGTCCTGTGACCCATTTACTTTTTTTTTTTGTATTTATATCCTTTACATTGTTATGTATCCCTGTAGGTTTCCCACCACCAATTCACTCGTGAACCATCACCATAGACCATTGTGTTTTCCTCCCCCACATTTTGATCCCATTTTCTTCCCCCTCCCTTGTAGAATGTCTCTTATTTAAGGTTGCCTGTTAGATTTTTGTTGTTGTTTTATTATTGTTATTTGTTCCTCCTGATTCCTTATTTGATTGCTCTATATTCCTCCTATAAGTGAAACCATTTGATATTTTTCTTTTTCCTTCTGGCTTATTTCACTGAGCAAAATCCCTTCTAACTCCATCCCTGTTGCTGCGAATGTCATGAGTCTATCTTTTTGATTGCTGCATAGTATTCCATGAGAGTCCTAAATGGGATCTGCTTGCCTTCTTACATAACCGTAACATTAGTTTAATATTTCCATCCCAGGGCTCATCCAGGAGAACCCACATCAGGTCCAACTTTCTACTGAATACTTTAACCTACAGGTCTCACATGACACAAACAGAACCCAAATCAAGATTCCGTCCAAACCACATTCCTTTTCAGAGCATTCACATCCATCCCCTTTGCTAGACGGCATCCCCAGTAGCTCCTTTTTCTCGTGGCCCACACCCAATTCAACTTCAATTTCTGTTGATTTTACCTCCCAAATACCTCTCCTATATCCTCACGTTACCACAATTAGAGACTCTGAAATGGATCAGAACATTAAACATTAATTAAGTCAGCTCCATTGCCACTGTGTACCTAGTCTGAAAACCCATTTCTTATTCTACATTCCAATCCAAATTATATTTGGCTACATTGTATAAAATAACTTAGTAGAGGTTTTGTGATGAGATTAAATAGCAACATTAAGATATCCCAACACAATTAATATAGAGATACTTCCAAAGTGATTGTAAATTTTACCCATTATTAATTTCCTGGGGAGCCATTGACATTCAAAAAGAATCCAAATAAATTAAAATTCCAAACAGAATTATCCTGCTTACATTAACTAAAAGCCTTTTCACATCCTTCCCATTTTCTTGCTGCTCATACACAGCCACGGTGCATCTCTGTGTTTCGGAATAATCAGAGTACACTGGCAGGGAATGTCGACAGAGTCGTCTTCCTCCAGAGCGGACAGTCTACGGACAAAGTCCAGTGTGCTTGACAGGGTCAGCAAAACTGACGACCTGCAGGATCGCCAGACCTCTAGGCCTGCAGCTAACAGACTGATAAAAAGTCAAGCCCCAACCCCTACAATTGTCCCCTAAGGATAATTACACTTAGCAGAAGTCAACACTTAATGTTGACAAGACAGAACAGGAATTCAAAGACTTCTAAACAAAGGAGTTTGGATGAAAAAAAAAAAAACATTCTGATTTACTCTCACCAGTTAGGTGAAGCCACTGTACAATTTTTATAATCTTTAAACTTAAATGAAATTGACTTCAAAAGATGTTAGTATTGTCATGGTTTTCCAAATGGGGGAGAGGAGACATCTAGAAGTATTGTTTTGCTCTCAAATGGTGATTGCCACTTAATCAGAGGTTTTGTACTTAACAAAAAGAGGCAAAGGTGGCGAGATGACTTGAGTTGCCCATCTTTTTCATGTATCATATGTAAAATCTCCCAATTTTCATTAACCTTTCAACCCTACATGTTGGGTACACAAATGGTATTTTGAGTATGGACTGTTATCCGGTGTCTTCTGCAATTAAAACATTTTAAAATTCTGTGCCACTTTGGGAATTTTTGCTATGGAATTGCTTAAACCACAGACACTTGCATCGGTTAAATCTTCCCGTCCCTGAGACCCAAGGAGACTGGCACTATAGTTAGTGTCCCCGAAACCAATGTATCTCCAATTCTATTTAATATCAACTGTCTTATCAAACCATCCTGAAGATATCATGTGTCCTGAGGTTTTTAACTTCCAGTTCTTAAAGAAAAATTTCTGTCATCCTTTTACATCAGTAGTAAATAAAATTCCACCGGCGTATTCACTTACTTGGATCATTTTTTCTTTTTAAATAGGGCTCTGTTAAGTCTGTTCCGCCAGTTACACTAACTTCCATCTATAAGGTGTCAGGTAATGTTGCTATGTCTTCTGCTATCCTCTTCAATTTCATTAGCTTTCTAACCCACACATTTGTCTTTTGAACATAATCTCTTGACTTCTCTTGTTTTTTTCTCATAATGAGAAGCATCAAAGGAATAAATTGTGCGTTTCTCTGTTGGGTCCCAGATGCAGCGGCCCAAGAAGTCTCAACGTGACTTATCGATTGTTTCGTATTAAAGACACTGATGAACTCCTGAAAGCAGGAATTTCTCTAACCCTCCTGCTCTCCGCTCTCCATGAAAGCAGGAAATAAATTTCTACCTCAAGGACGCCCTCCGCTCACAGAGATGGAGAGGCACCAGTATCACCTGGGAAAGACAGGAGCTATGTGAGCCAGCTCTGCGGGCTCGCTAAGTTAGTCGTCCAGATGGAAACTTTCAAAAATGCGTTTGTTCTGTCTTTCTTTCACAGACGCTTGTTTCGGTGCCTAAAACCTATATAAACTTGCTCCTTTGGTCACACTCTAGGTTCACTATTCATAAAAGCCATGGAATTAAGTTGTTTCTTCATTTGCTGTTCCTGTGTTCTATTTACAGCATTATTTCCACTCCGCACAGAGAAAAGCTTTTCTCTCCCCCACATCACCAAAGTCTTCTTAAAAATAGCATCCACCCTCCCCACTGTGTTGAATAATCCCATCTGAACAATGTTTTTCCATTAACTGTGCACTAAATTCAATTTCCTCTAATTGACCTCTTTTTTTTGTTTTTAGAGCCTCAATTCTATCGACTCTGAGATGTGTCATTTCATAAGCACAGTCTGCCAGGTGGGGTCCGTCTCCCCAAACAGCCAGACAGGCGGCCCCAGGACGTCCGCGGCAGCCAGCTCCGAGACGAGTCGCCTCGGCCCCCAGCCAGGCCAAGCGGACCCTCACCTGAGAACGCAGACTCCCTCTGCTCAGGGGTCGCAGGCAACCATCTTATCAGACAATCTATCTGCAGGCAGGGCAGGCCTCCAGACTGAGGTCTTGTCCCATGAAGTCACCCCTTCCTCATCCGGGACACCCCAGGGGCCGTGGCCCAGGAAATAGAGCCCTAGTCCACCCTGTTTACTTTGTAATCTAGAGTCCTGTACGTTCCCCAGATGTACACTGTTAACTTTTGACTTTTTCTCTGACTCTGTCTGAATCTTAAAGAGAAACAAAAACGAAGAAGAAATAAATTCAGTGAATCATCTTAAGTCCAAAGGAGGGGGATGGGATCTAATAAAATGCTTGTAGATGAGGCCATTATTTATAGGGAAAATGAGGATAATTTTGCCAGGGGTGAAAGAACTGGAGAGGCTCACGCCACTCTTCCAGAGCCAGCCTCCAACGAACTGGGGTGTGAGGTGCTTTTCCCCCATGTCAGACACTCATCTAGAGTAACTTACCCAGAAACCTGCTGCCGTATTTGATACTGGACTTCCAAGTACTTGGGTCTCAAACCCAACGGCATTGCTAGCATCTTCGAAGAGCTGTTTTAATCCGGACAGACGGTCACCTCAGCTGCACTCAGAATGGACACTGTCCACCATTTTAAAAGGTCACATTTAAAAAGTTTCCAGAATACTGACTTCCTCCAAGGGTCCTTCCAGTGTTCTATCTACAACTTTTGTCTGCAATGAGAGGGTTCACCAGAGATAGAGTGGGGAGCAGAACAGGCAGATCGACCAAAATCCACTGCTGAGGGGAGCAGCAGGCAGGCAGGAGAGTTCTGCCGCGCCATGTGGGAATCTCCCCGGCCGGGCGTCAAACCCGTGCCGCAGCTGCCGACAGCTCCACAGCGCAGCACTTAACTGCTGCGCCACCGGGGAGATCCAAATCTATGACTTTTGTCTGATTTCTATTAGTCCTCACTGTGGCCTACTATAACAATAGTGTTCCATCTCCTAAGACTGATTTTAAGAACCCTCAGACTTGGCAGATTTCTTTATACTTTCACATCTACTTTAGTCTGAATTTTAAGAACATTTCACTTTCATATATGTTCACTCTCTCTTGCAAGAGCTCAACTGTCCCTGGGGAAAATCACATCCTTATCCAATGAACAAGGTGACTTCTTTTATTCTGTTCCATTCACCAATGCTTCTCTAATGGTGAACTAGAGTTTACTATTTATTAAAGATTGATAAAGTTATCTAACAGTAAACTAACGTATGTTTCAAATCATTCCAGTTCTTTTACCCCTGGAGAAATTATCCTCATTTTCCCTATATATAATGGCCCAGTCCGCGAGCATTTTATTAGATCCCATTCCCCTCCTTTGGACTTAAGATAATTCATTGAATTTATTTCTTTTTGGTTTTTGTTTCTCTTTCAGGGCATACTTTTGTAAAACAAGTGCAGACTTTCTCATTTGATTGTTAAGAATTTTCTATATTCATTGCACAAGGTATCACAATTTTAAACTGAAATCTTAGTGTCTCTCTTGTGATGCAAGGGGTTAAGTCTCAGCACTATGAAGCTGTCCAGAGCCGCTGCAGCACGAGTTCAATCCCCAGCCAGGAGCTGACCCACAGGGCACGGCAGACCTCTCCTGTCTCCCTGCTGCTCCCCTCAGCAGTGGATTTCAGTAGATCCGCCTGTTCTGCTCCCCACTCTGTCTCTGGGGAGTCCTCTCACCCCCACACCTCTGGCCTGCACCCCAGCTCTTGTATGTATAGATAAATAAATAAAAAATCTTAGGCCAAGTTCAAAGATGACATATTAACACATTCTACTTTGTCTCCTTGTAACACTTATTTGGACCATTTATAAAAATACGTTGTATCCAAATACACTGTGGGCAAAAACCTGACGAACACGTGTTAGCCCTGCGCACTGACAACTCGCTTCTGCTGAACGGCGTGGAGCTCGGGAGGGCGCTGCACAGGCGGCCAGATGCTTCTGACACAGCTCCATGAGCAGCCAAGGGCAAAAGCCAAAGAGCCCCCACAACGGACTCAGGCCTGGTCCGACCAGCGGCCGCTGCGAGGAGCCAGCTCGGCACCGTCTCGCGGCCTTTCCCTGCTCTCACGCCACGGGCTGCCTGTCCTGCTTCTCATCTGATGGTAAGTAAACCTGACAATGGCGATCCCATTGTGCTGGGTGAGTCTGATTGGCAATTTGAAAACAAAATCGTCAGTGCCTCAGCGGAGTGGGGATTGCTATTCCAAGCACTTGGAAGGAAAACAGAATTGACGAAGATAGACTGGCTCTGCGCACCCCATAATCAGCTTTCACATCTTCAAACGAGGTACTTACAAGAGCCCTGGATCGCACAGGGAGAAGACAGCGGCCTTCGAAAGTCCTTGCTGGTTTGCAGTATTGACTGGAAAACAGAGTAAATGAAAACAATATCGTTACTGAATTTCTGCTTGGTTCCGTGGAGTCTTTATTAGAGAGCTGTCAGCCCCTGTCACAACCTGTCATTGTCTTCTCACCAAGTCCTGTGCAGGCTGTCCATTATGAAGGCCACGCAGGGTTTATCTGCCTTGGCAAATCAAGTGGCTAAAATTACCCAAACTGGCCTTTCTGCTTCTTCTTCCACAAGTTCTACTTTTAAACATCTTTTAAAGTTCATCACTGGTCAAAAGAAGTTGTGCGCTTAAAGCATTCGAATAACTTAGCAAGCTTTCCTCTCCCTGGTACAGAATCAATTGAGACATTACTGCAGGAGATGAGAGAGACGGACAGGAGATGGACAGGAGAAGAAGGTTAATACCGCATCTGATAAAAGACAGCTGGAGCAGAAGGATGTCTGTGGACAGGGGTTGTGCTAACATTTTGCTCCTAAATTAGATAAAACCATGCACAGTCATAGGCCACGCCAGCTGCCGGGGGCTTTCTGCATCAGAGACCCTTGCTAGACTGACTTATTGGAGAAGCAGAAATTCTGAGACGTTGTAAATAATCAAATCCCCAGAAGAAGAGAGACGAAACATCATCAGCTTTAACCCTAAAGTCAGCAATTATAAGACAAGGAACATGGATCTCATCCTAGGAAATAGGAAAAGCAGGAATAAACATTCCCCAGAGGGGCTTAAGGGGTTAATCTCAGCGCTATCACCCCTGTGTTCTGAGTGCATTACTGATCCGATTCCTATCTGATTCTATAAATTTACCCAGTTTTCAAATGCATGGATGGATGAGAAGTTGCTGGTTTTTCATGTTCTTTTTCTCCAAATGGAGCACATCACAATCACGTATGAAGTATTCTATTTCAACGATAACTAATGGGTTAAAATTTTCAAATGGGATTTAAGTATTTTGTTAGAAATATGTAATAATAATGAACTCCCTGGTGGTTCATGGGGTTAATATCTAGAGAAAAAAATGTTGTTGAAAATATTTGGAATAACTGAAAATGTGATATCCTGGATATAAATATTATCACAGTCGAATTTTCTGTTTTTCTGGTGGTCTGAAAGTTGGCAGAGTGACCTAAAGTGATTTTATTGAAGACAATTAAAAATAGTGATTTTAAAAATCAGTGTAAATCATGCGAAATGGTAATAATACAGATTTTAAGATTACCTAACTAGAGGAAAGTATAAGATAGTCGGGTTTTTGACTTTACTGAAAATACATTTAGCAGTTCTGTACAACTGAGCTTTAAAAAAGGAATAGGTATCTTAAATATTATAACTATAATATATAAAAATAAAATTTTTGAAAATGTCATTTGAAAATTCGGAAAATTTTGAGAGGCTTTGAAAATTTGGAGATTTTCCTATTCAGATTCTTTAAATAGACCAAGTTAAAAGGTATCATTTTTAATGTCATCCTCAAATTCACAACTAGAGAGTGAAGATGGGAGTGGACACTTGTCTCCTTTATTTTATCATGATCCTGATTGTACGTGATGTCAGGTTAGCTTCTTAATAAGAGTGTCATTTAAGTTAAAGGCTCCCTAGAACGTGGACAAAAGGTTATTTCTGATTGGCTGCCAGTCCTGGCCCAGATTCCATTATCCAAAGTGGTGGCTGAAGTTTGCACATTCTCAGAGGAGAGGGGTGATGTGGGGGAGACCCTGGGGGAAGGAGAAGCTCGTTCTTCTTGGAGAATTACAAAGTGGAAGACCAGGACCTACATCCCTGGCACACTTTGAGCTGACCCTCCCCTGCAGATTCTGCAACGAAGAAGTGGATGGACAACAACAAGGCAGCTTCCTGACCTACGTGCCACCTTCCTGGAAGTCCTTGTCTGATGCTAAACCCAAAACCTTCCCCATCAATACAGAAGCAGAACAGGGAGTGGTCACAGGAGGACTCATGCGGCCCTGTGCCAAGCAGAGGTGAAGGCTGCAGGGTGTCTCAGCACCCACCTGTCTGCACAGCTTCATGCAAAGACTTTCAATGACTTTGCAGCAACGTCTTTCTAAAAGACAGACGACATAACTTTTTGGATTCATCATATCTGTGTCGCCAGTTTAACCAGTCTGACTCGCCCATATGCATGAGTATGACTACTCTGATTATGCAAATAAGGAACATTGTTTATACTAGTTGGTAAAAAGCCACTGGCCTGATCTCTGCTCTCTTTCTTAGGTCAAATATGGATTCTTGAAAGTCTGTAGATTAAATCCTTAGTGTCTAGAAGACACTAAACCTAGAAGATCTCGATTAGCACCAGAGAATGACTCAGTTCTGACTCATATGTGGCTCTACCTTCCCAAGTGCTAAATATTTTGAGAATGACTTCTGACTGCAACCAACCCAAACTAAACTTCCTAAGTGTCACTCTCCCCTGACTATTCTTAACTGTGTGCTGCTCTTTCTATTTTGAAGCAAAACCCATGATTTCTCTCACTATCTTCATATCTTAGCATCCTGACTACAGCTTTCATGAAAAATGCATTCTTGAAATAAAAAAAGATCTTTAGTATATGACAACATGCTTTTAAGGAGAGAAATAAATTTCATGTAAAAAGTTATTCACATTAATACATAGCTGAAAACAAGTTATTTTATTTCAAATTATGCATATTCTAAAGGAGAACTTTCAGGGTAACAAAGTTAATAGCAAGAAAAAACACATTAAAAACAAAATGATTCCCTAATTGTTCTTGTTGTCTACAGAAGATTAAAATACAAAGCAATGTCTTGCCACACCTATTGGTACGAGTGAATTCATTGATTTAATAATCTGCTCCAATTTTTACTGGACAGCTGAAACGCATGAGGTGCTGTGGAAGGTGAATATTGAAGGTGTATTTTCTTCTTTTAATAAGCTTTCTATCAAGAAGATGAGAAAGCATAGAGTCAAAGGAAATCATTTATAGTGAGAATTTTCTAAAATGGAGGCTAGAGCGAAGGTAGGAGCTTTCTTGTGAGGAATGAGTAAAATCTCACTTGAAAGGAGAGATCTTTGAAGGGTGAAGAGCCTAAGAAAAGCATAGCACTTTCTAGCTATAGCTTGAAAATCTTGAATAATTTGAAAAAAGCAGCTTCCTGATTAGGCAATCTATTTATACATGTTTCCAAATCTCAGAGTTCATGAAACTGTTGAATGTACTTGATTAAACTGTGCATTCCTAGATGCCAGCCTCCACGTGGCTGAATGGGAATCTCTAGTGAGGGCCAGAGAGCTCCATCGCAGAGGAACACTTCAAGCCCCCAGCCTGTCCAGGCCCCTCTCCATCAGGACACACTCTCCTGCCTTTAGACTACATCTCACTGTGGCTCTATCCTTGAAACATACATGTTTTGATTTAACATTCTAATTTCAATAAATGAGGTCGTAGAACAAATGTTTTTCTTACTATTCTCGTGTAAGTCTGTTTTCTGAGCTTGCTTCCTGTTTTTGCTGTGTCATCTGGTCTTCATTTCTTCTGGCTTCTTAAAAGCCTTTGCAGTGGATGTCAGCACATTTCCCTTGAAGTAGATACTAAATCACACCCAGCAACGCACATATACAAACGATGTTGTGATAAATATCTTGAAGCGTGTGTCCTTTCATGGACTTTTGAAAGTTGCTCTAGACCGTTCTCGTTATCTGCGCTCCTAAGTAATAAATTATAAGTGTCCAAAGTGGTCTCAGACTGTTCCCCAGGACAGCTGTCCACGCTTAGACTGAACGAGCATCTGCAGAGCTCCCCGGTCCATGGGCAGCTCCCTCACCTTTCAATACACAGCTCAGGGATCTGGGGGATGTGGGAGGGAGGGAGTTGAAAAAATGGGATTCACTTTCCCTGCCTGATTTCTGAGTGAGCGCTTGGCAGTCAGAGTTCCCTTTCAGGACAAAAGAATCCCTGGGTTTTCCTGAGTCAGAGGCGCCGGCTGATACCCAGCAGGCCAAGCTGATAGACGTTGCTTCCATGAGGAAGCAGAGATGGAGACCTGGTTTCTGAGGAAGCCCACTGGGCAGAGGAAGAAGGCCAGGTGTGCATGTCCAGCAGCTGTGCCCCAGGCATCAGTAAGCCCCGTTACCAGAGGGATGAGAAAGGGACTAGAGAGTAGTCAGAGCACATTCAGTGAGACCTAGACACATAGACAGGGAAGGAATATTTTACGTTAAGATACACCTGTGTGCTTATCCTTTTATTATTTGAGGTTCAACCGTACACCCCCTGTTCACCTGGCCCCTTTGGAAAAGGTAAAGCGTTTATCTGGGTGGTGTGGCCCCACATTTGTGTCTTTCCTCAGTGGTGTTCAATGTGCTTTGAGTACCCTTTGGGATGACAGAAAGGTGTAATGGATTTTAGGCACACACAAATCTTCAGCTGTGTTAAACCAATACATTACTTGAATAAAGTCCAAGGATCTTGTATTAATCCCTTATTTGTTTTTCACTTCCTACTTTTACTGTCATTTATACAGCATGATATATCAGTAAGTGGTTAAATAAATGGCTCTGTGATAAAGGCATACAAACTCTAATAGCTAACACCAAAAATTCACATGAATGTCAAAATTTGAATATAAACTCCTTTGCATTATTAAAGTCTCAGAAAAATAAAGCTAAAATCTTAGATCTCTTAGAAACATAAGTCCAAGGATACTCATGTACATGCACATACAAAATTTAAGACACAAAAAACTATTTTATTCTTCTGAGTTTAAAGACTTTATTCAACATCAATCTTTACTAATGTCCTTACATGAAATTTAAAAACTTCCCCCAAATGTATTCTTCTTCCCGGTCTCAGTGAGAAATTCCTCTCAAAAGTTGTTACATGAGTTACTTCTAACCGAAAACACTTCCTCCACCGTCCTGTGTCATTTTAGCTTGACATCACAAGCTTCAAGAAGCCCACAACTGGGCCTCCCTGGTGGTGCAGTGGTAAAACGCTGCTCTGTGGAGCTGTTGGCAGCAGCGACGCGAGTTCGACTCCCAGCCGGGGAGATTCCCACATGGCGCGGCAGACCTCTCCTGCCTCGCCCACTGCTCCCCTCAGCAGTGTGTTTCCGTCCATCTGCCTATTCTGCTTCACACTCTGTCTCTGGTGAACCCTCTTGCCTCCCCACGCCTCTGGCCTGCACCCCAGCCTGTATGCATAAATAAATAAATCTTTATTTTTTTACTTATTTTTTTTATTTATACATACAAGCTGGGGTACAGGCCAGAGGCGTGGGGCGGCGAGAGGGTTCACCAGAGACGGAGCGGGGAGCAGAATAGGCAGATCAGAAATACACTGCTGAGGGGAGCAGTGGGCGAGGCAGGAGAGGTCTGCCGCGCCATGTGGGGTTCTCCCCGGTTGGGCGTCGAACCCGCATCGCGCGCTGCCGACAGCTCCACAGCGCAGCGCTCAACCGCTGCGCCACCGGGGAGGCCCAATAAATAAATCTTTAAAAACAAAAAAAAGCTCACAACTACTTTTCTCTGAAGAGGCTGCAAAGAGCTTCAAGGAGTTTAAAGGCAGATGCCTTTTTACCTACCAGTTTTCTAACCAGACCACAGAGTAGTCACACCAAGCAACATCTGTGCATTTAAAGGCTCCAAGTTTGCAGAAACTTGATAGTATCGGAGGTCGGCAGGGCAGGCGGTGAAAGGGTCTCCCAACTGTCAAATACGGAGATATGGGAGGCCAGCGGCCGGGACAGGTGATGTGTAGACTTGACAGACACTCCCAAGAAAGCAATTCATTTCTCCTAATTCTAGAGGTGGGTGCATTTGTTTCCCAGCATTATTATAACAAATGACTAGACATTTAGTGCCTAAAACAACACAAATTTATCCTACTGCAATTCTGGAGTTGTGTGTGCGGTGCGTTAGCCTGGCTCTGTCCCTCCTGGCGGGCCTGGGAGAAGTGCTGCCTTTTCCAGCTTCCCACGCATCCTGTGCTCCATTCAGCCTTTCCCGACAGTCTTAATAAAGATCCTCGCGATACACCGAGCCCGCTGCATAGCGCAGGAGACTCTGCCTCTCAGGATCCTTAAATAAATACATCCAAGTCCCTTCTACTATTTGAGGATAAGTAGCCACATGCGCCAAGCAATGAGATCGGGCGCCTTTGGGGCCTGTTCCTCGGCCTGTGGCCCACGCTCAGAAGTCCAGCAGGCCAGTCTTCCTCTCACCGACACTGCCACCACGTCCCGTCTGGGGACAGGAACAACACTCCTCTGTCACTTTCCAGGACCGGTCTCTGGGAACTTCAGTGCTGTTTGAAATGAGTTTTCTCAGATGACACAGATCATGTTAAGCACACACTCTTGTGCACACATATGGAGCCAGACAGAACTTTCTGTGTATGGAGAAAAGGAGCACCAACAACACACACAGCTAGACAGCACCTTTCCCCAGCTGATGCTGTGGCAAATGACAGTCTTGGGGTTTTAAAACCACACACACGATGACTGGATCAAGAAGATGTGGTACATATACACAATGGAATACTATTCAGCATCCAGAGAAGATAAACACATGCAATTTGCAGCGACATGGATGGAATCAGAGGGGATCATACTCAGTGAAATAAGCCAGAAAGAAAGAGAAAAATATCGAATGGTTTCACTTATAACAGGACTATAAGGAAACCAAATAGGAGAGAGACACAAATAGGGAGGATAAGGGCACAAAATGGAGTAGAAAAGGACACAAGGGACCACGGAGATGGATCACGGGTGAATTGGTGGTGGGCTACCCAAGGGGAATACAAAATGTAAAAGATATAAATAACAATAAAAATAAATATTTATACAAAAAAATAAAATAAAACCACACACACTCACGGCCTCACAATTCCGGAGGTCAGAAGTCAGAATTGCACCACCCTGTGCTAACGGGGTGTCAGCAGGGTCTGCCCCGAGAAACTGGCCACGTCCCTGTCTTCGTGCCCCTGCTCCGTGTTCAAAGCCAGCCGCGCGGGGCCGGCCCCGGATTCTGGGTCTCTTTTCTCCCCCTTCTGCCTCCCTCTTCTGCTGTGTGATCTCGTCTGCCCGCTCACCCGCCCAAGCACTCCACGGTAATATTTCCATATCAGGTCGGGGGACCAGTAACTTTACTTCATCTGTTAAATATACTTTCCCTTTGCCTCGACAGGAGCATGGACAGAGGAGTCCCGGAGCTGGGCACCTAAGTGGATGTGATGGGGGCAGCATTTTGCCGGCCGTGGGAGTGACCGGGCTAGTGCGCCTGAGAAGTCCTTAGCTGGGATCAAGAACAGTTCATCAGGCCTCCCCGGTGGCGCAGCGGTTAGGCGCTGCGCTGTGGAGCTGTCGGCAGCGGCGACGCGAGTTCGACGCCCAGCCGGGGAGAATCCCACATGGTGCGGCAGACCTCTCCTGCCTCGCCCGCTGCTCCCCTCAGCAGTGTATTTCTGATCTGCCTGTTCTCCTACCCGCTCCGTCTCTGGTGAGCCCTCTCGCCGCCCCACGCCTCTGGCCTGTACCCCAGCTTGTATGTATAAATAAAGAAAAAATAAATCTTTAAAAAAAAAAAAAAAGAACAGTTCATCAGCAGCAAACACAGCACCCACTGCCTCTCCCGCAGCATCTGCACCTCCCGCTCCCCAATGTAAACACTACCTTAAAGTTTTTAATTACAGACTAGTTTGTCGCTTTGGGGACTTTAAGAAATGGTTCCATATGGCGCGCATCCTTCTGCGGCTGGCTGTTATTCATTCACCACTTTGCACGTGACATTAACCCGAGTTCTTACTGGTCTATGTTTCTATTTATCATGATGTCATATTTCATTATATAAATAAAACACAATTAATTCATTCGGGCTTTGACGGGTCCTTGAATCGCTTCCAACTTGAGATTCTGTCAAATGGAACCAGTCGAGAACTTTTCAGACATGTCTTGTGTTGCTTTCGGGCATGCGCACTGAGTTAACACCTAGGAGGAAAAGTTCAAGGCCACTGGGTGAGCAAGATGCAAAGCTGACCAGGTCAATCGTGCTCAAAACTGAGGTTCTCCTCTTTAAATCTGTCATATTACATCAGCTTTTTACAATAAAGTAAGGCTATATGATGTTATAACACGGAACGTAATGTTTTTATTCTAATTTCTGGAAGTGGTTGCTTTTTCTTTTAAAAAATGTGAGTAGAGTTTACTGTTCCAATGATCAGCTTCTTGAAAAGAAAACAGTCCTGCATTCAGTGACTCTCTAGTTCTATTCAGCATCAGGATTTAGCAGGGCGGGATCAAGAGGGCAGGTTTTAATCCCATTGGGCTATTTTCTGGCAGGAAGCAAATTTATTTACAGATCACCTTGAACCTTTTCTGACTTGTGAGAAGCAGAATAATGTTTATGTCATGACTGGTTCGGTCCTATTACCAAGGCACAGTCCTTGCAGTTGCCCCAAGGGCACCTATAAGGGCGTACTCCCTGGGGTCAGAACCCGAGGGTCTCTGTGTCCTGTGGGGGGGCAGGCTTCTTCTACCCGCCAGCCTCGCGGAGTTTCGGACTACACATATATGCCTTGTATTCACCGACAGGGCAAAGGGCTTTTCAGATTTCTGGATCTTTTTATCTCTGTCTTTCTCTCCACGCCACTATCCTACCCCATAGATTTCAGCTGCCCACACCCCTAAAGCACTCTCTGTCTCCCCACCAGGCATTAGACAGTCACCCCCGATGACGTGGGGATGATGCCATACTGCCTACCCACACCTGGGACCGGACTAGTGATGGCTGACTTGATGCCAGCCATTGGTCAGTTATATAATTTTCATCCACAAAATAATTCCTTGTTAAGATTGTCATAGTCAGCCTTATACCTGTCAAAGTTTATAAAGCAAATGGTCTTTCTTAAACTGAATAGACATACTTACACAAGACAATATTTTGGGCAGTTAGTATGACATCACTCTATAAGGATTATCATTTCATATTTTTCTAAGTAATACAATAAACAATGCTTCAGACTCATTAGTGAGACATGCATATCAGACTCAAATAAAAAAAGATGGCCGGGTCTTCCATTATGGTGAATATTATAACTGTGTCTATTGATTTCTCCACTGCTGAAGGCTTACTGGGTACTTTGTCTTTTAAACCTCATTAAGCCAGGATAAAAAATTAAAATGGACAGTGTTAATCTTTTATCATCTGTTATTTCATGCCAAATGCATCTGCAGAACAAAGGGTGAAGCTGTCCGGAATCACGTGAGCAGGAAGAGAGATGGTTTCTGTCGCGGACGGGGAAATATTCTGCAGCAGCTGCAGACCACAGGTTCCGAAGGGAGCGCCACTGGGTAGGGCCCGGTGACCCAGTGACCAAACTGTGTCATTTTTTCACTGTTATTGAACTTGTCAGGCCCTCAGCTTCCTCACCTAAAAGGGGAACGATAGTTGCACTCAGTTGAGTGAGGCAATGGAGACAGAGAGGCAACATGGAAAGTCTCCATCCTGAGGAGGCCACAGGAACGAGTGCCGAGAAGGGCAGGGGGCCTGACAGTCTTTGGCACGGGAGAGACGAGAGAGGCAGAGGAGCCCACGCTCGTGCAAACTGCTGCAACGTGCCACGTTCCGTCTCTCGGGCCCACCAGCCATGATTCCCGCTCGCACGCTGTCACCTCGCGGCGGCCACCGCCTCTCCTCCAGGGAAGGACTTTTGACACACCGTCTTAAGTAGGGCGGAGATAAGATTTGGTGTCAACTCTCCCAGCAGAGTGGAGCCTGTCCTGGTGGGACGGGAACGCTCCGGTCACCGCCCATGCTTCAGCCGAATAGAGGTTCTCTGCCAGGTGACCCGGGTCTCTCCGCGGACCTAGTGCTCCCCGCCCTCGTGTGGGCCCCCCACCAGACACTGCCCCCCAACCGTGAGCTCCTGTGAGCATCTTCACCCACTCCCTGATGCGGGCTGCACATTATCCGAGCCTGCCAACCCGGCACATCCATTTACCAAGTATCTTCGGCTACTGCAGACATTTACTTTGCAAGCATCTATCGAGTCAATGAATAGAAATGGAAGGCGCTCCCAGACGATCAATTCTGGTTTTTTTTTTTTTTGGGGGGGGGTTGTAGGTTTTTCAAAAACAACCTTATCTAAGAATAACTCGCAGAGCTGTGTGTAAACACTGCCCTGACCCAGAGTAAATGGGGGAATCCTGGGTCCTCCTCCTCTTTTCAAATGCCTTAATTTTCATGTCGCTCATTCTTTTTAAAATAATCATCTTGAGAAACAATCCTTTGGAGAAAAATAATACAAAGATTAATTCAAGGAGTTAATGTTTTAAGGAACAGCGTTAGCGGGACTCTCGCTAATAGCTACCAAAAAACGCATCTCTCCGCCTCTTCACCATGAGCTCAGTCTCCCACAAAGGCCTGTTTCTGGGAGCATCTGTTTAGAGGATGTTTGTTTTACAAGGGCAATCAACAGTATTCTAAAAAATAATGAAGTGGAACTGCAAAAAGAATCAAAACTTTAATGGTGTTGGGCTGTAAATGCCTCTAGGTGGAGGAGGTAATAGGTGTCTGGGCATCTGTGTGTCTTTGGAGGTTTTAAATTAGACAAGGAAGTAAATTTAATATTTGTGAATTGAAAGCAAATTTAAATTCATTCGAATGGTCATTCTTGTGTCACCTGTGTGCGGACAGAGGCAGGACACCTGGGCGTGGGCACCTGGAGGCGACAGCTAGTTCTCCGACAAGCCGGCCCTATGGGGTCCCCAGAGCAGACTGGGAGGGCAGCGAAGGCAAGGGGAAGTCATCTCAGAATCATTTTCAGAGTCTTCTAATTGAAAGAGAGCTATTTACATATTTATTGGGGCTCTCAAATGTGCCAAAATACTGCATTGAATGCAATATCCATCTCTGTTACATTCCTGATTTCCCAGAAGTCAGTCATTTGGCTGGTGAAGAAGGTAGTTTAGTTTAAAATGACCGGGCAAAGAGTCACAAGTCCAGGTTGAAGTGCAAGATTTTTCAGTTTCTCACTGGGTGACCTCTGCATATTATTCATTTTCCACACTCTTTAAAGCACTTAAGAAAAAAAAAAAAAAAGGAATCTGCGTGGGGGAATTTGCGACAGAAAAGGTGGAAAATAAAGATCAGATCAAGAAAGCCAAAGCAGTCTCTCCTGATCGACTTGAAATAGGTTATTGCCCTAGTTTCAAATCACTGACGTTTACCCCAGAATCGTAGCAGAACACTGCTGTAATTCACTGTGTGTGTGTGTGTGTGTGTGTGTGTGTGTGTGTGTGCGCGCGGGCGCGCTCGCGTGCAAAGCTGCGCAGGTGTAACACAGTGCGCCCAGCGAGTTCAGCGCGCGGAGCCCCCTTTCCCCGACGGAGACGGCGGGAATCACCAAAGCCAGCTGCAGAAACAGACGCTGGGTGCACGGATGTAAAGGGGTTCCTGATTCGAGTCCCATAAAGGCGTAAAGACGACCACCCGCATCTAGGGCCACAGAGAAGTGGGGCTCGCCCACGTGCCGACCATGAGGCGACCCTGACGGGTGGCAAGGTGGGCGAAACGGAGAAGGGGGGACTCAAGTGACCCCCCTAAATGGAAACCACTTGTCCATGAGGCGTCGAGGCATGGGGGGAGACAGAGGGCTGGGGAGCCCTCAGCGCCTCTCTGACGCAGAACAGATGCGGGGCTGGGCCCGCAGGTGACTCGCTCTGATGCCACGCCCGGGGTCCCCGGGTCCCTCCGGGCAACCACTGCACCTGGCTCTGCCCTGCGCACAGCCCGCCCAGCTGGCACAGCCGACCCCAAGGCGCCCCACGGTGCACGTGCGCCCTGGTCCCCGGATGTGACCCCAGTGTTGCTTCCTTCCCCCCTTCACTGCCAGCTGAGTGATGCCTGCTGCTGCGGGCGCGCGGGCATCCTGCTGCCCCTCCGGACCGGACCGGCTGGGCTCTCCGTGAACCCCGGCTGGGCCGGGAGCGCGTCCGAGGTCAGCCCCCCAGCACGAGGTCTGACTTGGGGACCTGTCCGTTATGTGACATGCAGTGTTCTTTTGTTGTTATTGTTGTTTAGATTTTTTTATGTATGCATACAAGCTGGGGTGCTGGCCAGAGGCGTGGGGCAGCGAGAGGGTTCAGCAGAGACAGAGGGGGGACATGCAGTGTTCTTTAAACTTGCTGGAGGCCGTTTCCCCGCCATCTAAGGCGCACATCTAACTATTTTATCTTGGCACACGCTATCTTTGTTGATTTAGTTTGTGCTTTCCAGAACAAGAATTTTTAGTCCACGCTACACTTTTCCATGCTTAAATCTTAACTTCATCTCCCATTCTTTAAAATACAAATTCCGAATGACCATTTCGCAGTTATTGGAGATGTCAAACTTGCAACACTACAGAAGTACAGTAATGAAAGGCTCTAATTTTCCATATACATTGTAGAAATCAGATCCCCTTCAGAAGTCAGAAGCAGCAGGCTGCTTATCTCGCTATTTCAATCACAGGGCATGTTAATTGCTATTTATTTTCCTGAGCTTTTGTTAAAACAAAGAACAAGATTTTTTAGTCATTTTAGAGACAACAGAAAATAGTGAGATTTCATGGAAATTTCATGTGAAATAGAACAACAGACTATGTAACACTGACAATGATATCACCAAGTGAAGCAGCAGTAGCAGCCTTTCCTCCTGTCAACGACACCACACTGCAGTGGGGAACAAAACTGGCTCTTCGCCTGCCCTGTGCAGACGGTACTTAGACAAAATTTGGTAGGTGAATTAATTATAAGCATCTCATCATAGCTTCAATTCAGTAATGTATGCAGACTTTTAAGGTATAGTTAGAATCTGAAAAGTTACTATTTGAGTTTGGAACACAAGAAACACTCAAATTTTGTACAGATGGAGGATAATATTTCCCAGAAGAATCTAACATTCAAGTGCATGTATTTTTTTTTAAATGGATAAATGTTGGGCCTCCCAGGTGGTGCAAAGAGTTAAGTCTCAGCCTATGAAGCTATTAGCAGCCACTGCAGCACAGTTCGATCCCCAGCCGGGGAAGATTCCCACATGGCGCAGCAGACCTCTCCTGCCTCGCCCGCTGCTCCCCTCAGCAGTGTGTTTCTGTCCATCTGCCTGTTCTGCTCCCCACTCTGTCTCTGGGGACTCCTCTCACCAACCCCCACCTCTGGCCTACACCCCAGCTCTTGTATCCATAAATAATTTTTTAAAAATGGATGAATTCAGGGGGAAAAGCATTTGAAATACATATCTAAAAAGCATTAAATGTTTATTACAAAATAAACTTTAAAAAATAATGGGATAAATTTTAAAATATGAAAAGGTCTTTCTGCATAGCATGAATCATCACTTGTCATTGTCTACATCCATTTGCTGATTTGTTTTATATCTGACTTCCTTTAAAAACGTGAGTAGCAAGAGGAAAGAGACTTGCATTTTGGAGTCTCTACTACATGTTATACCCAGGACCATGTTCGACATAAATGCATGCTGAATGGGTTGGTTTCTTTTTTTTTTAAGATTTATTTATGCATGCAAGAACTGGGGTGCAGGCCAGATGTGAGGGGTGAGAGGATTCCCCAGAGACAGAGTGGGGAGCATAACAGGCAGATCCACCGAAATCCACTGCTGAGGGGAGCAGCGGGGAGACAGGAGAGGTCTGCTGCGCCCTCTGGGTCAGCTCCCAGGCTGGGGATCGAACTCATGCTACAGTGGCTGCAATAACTTTATATTGCTGAGACTTAACCCCTGAGCAACCAGGAAGGCCTGAATGGGGTGGTTTCAAGAATTTTTTAAAAGCTCTCCATCATTTACTTTGAATGTGACATTGCACTTTGCTTTTTCCTCATCTCCTAGCAGTAAAGAAAAATTATGTTTAGTTTATTATGAAGGCCAATTTTCTTTTTCTCTCAATCCTTGCTTCCCATGGCAGGTTCTAAAATGGCAATATTTGTTCATCAATGTTCTGGGGTGTGTGTGTTTGTGTGTGTGTGTGTGTGTGTGTGTAAAGATTAATGAAACCATGGATTATTTATCCAGGACAAACACGATGCCTCCTGCTTCCAAATGGGACCATTGACAGTTCTGTTTTTGTAAAAAGCATGACTAACCACTAATTGCTCTCATTCAGTCAGCAGGCCAGCCTGACTTACATTCCCCATCACCTCACTCTACCAAACGCCAAACCATCTCTGATAGAAAAAATAATGCTTGCAGAAGAAAGGGCCTTTACAGCACTCCATGTGATTCTGTCAACATACAGTGCGCACATAAATTAGCACTTAAAATCTCTTCAGAGCACGATACAAGGTTTGTAGATTGAACTCTCGCTCCTGTAGACCATGAAATCAATGTCAAATACTAGCTTCCCCAAATCTATGAAGAGAGTTCTGCTCATGATTTAAGAGGCCTCTTCAAAACAGATGTGCGCCATACTGCCTCCTGCTTTTAAGGTTATTAGAAAAAAAATTATATTCTTTAGACTACATGGGCTGTGAAAAAATGGTCTTTCTCAAATATTTATATATCTGCACACTGACATAACCCTGCCCCCATTCTACTTTGGAATCTTAATATTAAAGGGACAAATTCATGCATATAACCTTTCACTATAAACGTAGTTTGGTGAGGGCCAGACCTGATCTTACGTACCTTTAAGTACTTCACTCAGGGCCTGGCACACAGGAGCTCCAGAAGGCCATTTGTTGAGTGAATAAACCAACTACTAGCTTCAGCCTAGTTGCTTGGAACAGTTTGCTCTTCATTGGGAGCACGACCACTGAAAGACCACCTTATTGATTTTCTGCATTTGCTTTTTTTTTTTTTTTTTTTTGTAAATCATGCTTGACCATTGTTACATATATAGGAAATTAATGTTAGATTTTAATCGTTCAACATAAAGTAGAAAAAACTAGTTGATCAGATCTTACACTTTTTCTTTCTTTCCCCCACTTCTTAATATAACTAGATATATCTTAGCTACATAGCCAAGAGAGGTCTAAGGCTAACGAGGGTGTAGCGTGAGGATGCTGAAAGAGAGAAATGTTTCCAAATCTAACTTCAGCATCAAGTGAATACTGATTGTAAGTTAATAAATAAAATCTGAACTTCTAAATGACCTCCTGATTATATACAACAGCTAGGGGGTTTCAATACTCAAGTTGTTCAATAAGTCAAGGAAAATGCTATTTATGTTAATATGCAATAATTTTTATATTGTTTTTTTGAGTGAATTAACACATCTTTTAAACAAATAAAATGTAAATATATAAAATGTTTAATAAGCTATCAAAAATCTTAACCTAGTCAATCATTTACATTTAAAAATACTTTTACATTAAAAAACATTCTTCAAGCGACTTACTGCTTTAAACATTTATCCTAAATAAAGATGATATCTATTCAACATTCTTCAGTTTAAAGTTTAATCTCAGCTTAGTTATGTGGACGAACAAATTCCATCCCCTAGAAGCGAAGAGCTCTGTCTATATGATGGAAGAAGTAAGAATAAATGATACAACATTCTCCCGGAGTTGACAGTTTATTTACAGAGTTAGATGATTTTTCAGTAAGTTAAATTAGAAGCATCCCCGCCACTGAAGGCTTTCTTTGAAAGTAAGTGGAGCACAACTGAGATAACTGTCCTGGCAAAAGACTATTAACTGCTGCCTCTCTCTCCTGTCCACTCCTCTCCTGGCCAGGATGGACGGCTTCTACTCCAACATGTCCAGCCCTAGCCTCCGTGGTGCCCTAGCTGCACGAAGCAGGACACCGGCATTCTAAACACTTGCTGATGATTAGTTTAAGCCCCATGTCTCTCTGCCAAGCGTCCCTGAGCTTGAACAGACCAGTAGCCACACAGCACTCTGCCTGTCCAGCTTACCTGCGGGTCACCCCAGCACACCACCGGAAAGTACTTATGTTGCCGACTGTCAATCTTGCTGGTCACGAGACTCACGATGTACAGTCCCTGCTGTTCCTGCTCGTATGCATGTCTGTACAGCAACAACACTCCTGAGCATGGTCCACTCTTCCTGCTTGGAGTCTGTTTTGTTCCATTGACCTGTGTCTGGCTTTCTGTCAGTATTGTTTTGTCTGGCGGTACCATTCTGTTTTGATTACTATAGTTTGTTAGAAATCAGGGAATGCAGGGTCTCCCTGGGGGCGCAGAGTTTAAGTCTCAGCGCTACGAAGCTATTGCAGCCACTGCAGCACGAGTTCCATCTCTGGCCAGGGAGCTTCCCACAGGGCGCAGCAGACCTCTCCTGTCTCCCTGCGGCTCCCCTCAGCAGTGGATTTCAGTGGGTCCGCCTGTTCTGCTCCCCACTCTGTCTCTGTGGAGTCCTCTCATCTCCTGTACCTCTGGCCTACACCCCAGTTCTTGTATGTAGAAATAAAAAAACAAAAATCAGGGAATGTAATGCCTCTAGCTTTGTGTTTATTTCTAAAGAATGTTTTAGTTATTCAGGGTGTTTTGTGGTACCATACAAACTTTAGGATTTTTTTAAATTTCTATGAAAAATGTCATTGGAATTTTGATAGGGATTAAGCTGAATCTGCGGTTACTTTAAGTAATATGGCTACTTTAATAATATTATTTTTTCCAATCCATAAGCAGAGCATGTCTTCCATTTATTTATATCTTTTTTCAATTCCATCAATATCCATTCACACAACGTTAATGTGTGTATATATTCTTTTTAAGAGTACTTCCTTATTTTCCATATTGTTTTCCATTAGAAATATATTACATTAATTCTACGGGAAGACACTGAGATAAATGAATGAAGGGAAAGAGTGGAGAATAATAGCTATTATTCTAGTAATAACGGTGTCTTAAATTTGTGTTTCTTGAAAATACGAAGGAACTTCAAGTTCAAACCATTTATTTTGAGAAAAGGAAGGCGCGATCATAACGTTGAGAATCCGAGCAGACCAGAGTCATTAGTCTCTTGGCAAATTGGCTTGTGTTACATGCCAGGAACACTTTTATTTTTATTACTAGGTCACATGGAGCCAAGTGAGGCATTCGGGATATCACCACCAAATTATAAATGGTCCAGGTGCTCTACATGAAGTTTCACTCAAATACAGGTTGATTTTGATCATTTTAAAAAGAAGAGAGATTTCTAACTCAAGCTACTGCCTTCTTAGCTTTGGTAATTATATTTTATTTGAGAGAGAGATCTACTTTTCTCTGGAGTGAGCTATAATTTTTCAAGATATAGGAAAATAACCATAAGTAGTCCTTGGTAGAAAAGAAGAAAATTAATTAGTGGATAATTCTGTTAAAATTAACTACAGTATTCCATAGCCCAACTGTTTATTATATAGCTGCTCTTGTTTATCTGGCCATCAGATCTGCCTGCTATTCTCAGCAGATACTGGCTTCCCAGTATGTTCTCCTCATACGGGACTTTTGTCCCTGGGGAGAGGTCCCCTGCCTGACTCTACGTTGAACTGAGCAGAAAGAACTCTAGGGGCCAACGCAACATCCCTGAGACAGGGAGGACTGGAGAGCCACTGTGTTGTCTATTTATCGTCTATTTAAAATCTGCTAAGAGCAGATCCTTATTCACACGATAACACTATGTCAGTTTCAGGGGTGGTCATTACGGAGCAGCATGTGCCTATACCGCAGCAAGTTCACGGTTAAAGTCCAGCACTATTCTTCACCTTTTAGCTGTCCCCTTCCCCACTTCCTTTCTGTAACCACTAACTGGAGTGATAGTCCTAAATTTCATTTTGGCTTAATTTAGTTCATCTGTTTGCTTTCTTTATGAATGACACCATACAGTGTTTGTCTTTTGCTCTCTGACTTATTCTACTAGGCATGATTCCCTCTAGGTCCACCTATAAGATTGCAAATGGCAGGATTTCATTTTCTGTTAATAACTTCACAATACACTACATCTTCTTTACCTGATCATCTGTCAGTGTGAACTAAGGCTGTTCCCAGCTCTTGGCTACTGTAATCAATGCTTCAGTAAACATGAGAGTACATATTACTTCATATTAGGGGGATTTTCTTCTAAATACCCAGAAAGAGGATGCCAGGATAGTATGAAATCTCTATTAAAATTTTTGAGGCAGGGCCTCCCTGGTGGCGCAGGGGTTAAATCTCAGCACTATGAAGCTGTCCACAGCCCCTGCAGCACGAGTTTGATCCCCGGCCAGGGAGCTTCCCACAGGGCGCAGCAGACCTCTCCTGCCTCACCTGCTGCTCCCCTCAGCAGTGGATTTCAGTGGATCCGCCTGTTCCCCACTCTGTCTCTGGGGAGTCCTCTCACCCCCCACACCTCTGCCCTTACTCAGTTTATATGTGTAAGTAAATGAATCTTTAAAAAAAATAAATAAAATAAAAAATTTGAGGCATCTTCATACTCTTCCCACAGTGACTATAGCAAGTTATATTCCCAACAGCAGTGTGCAAGAACTTGACTTCAATGGCAAGGTAAACAAAAGCAAAAATAAGCAAATGGGACTATATGAGACTAAAAAGCTTCTACTCAGTAAAAGAAACTTGTATCTAAACAAAACAACATCCTAGCAAATGGGAGATGCGATTTGCAGATACTGGCTTCTGATATTAACAAGGAGTTAATATCAGAGGTACGCAAAGAGCACATGCAATTCAACACTACTAATAAAACAATGTGATTAAAATGGACAGAGGGCCTGGAGAGACAGTTCTTTGAAGACACACTGTGTGATTAAGAGCACATGAAAAGATGCTCACCATCACTTATTGTTGGAGAAATGCAAACCAAGCAACAGTGAAATATCACTTCAGGCCTGCAAGAATGGCTATTACCCAAAAAACAAGAAACAATAAGTGCTGTGGACGATGTAAAGAAAAGGAAATCTTCAGACAGTGTTGGTGAAAGAGCT
Organism: Scalopus aquaticus; assembly: GCA_004024925.1. NCBI lineage: Eukaryota > Metazoa > Chordata > Mammalia > Eulipotyphla > Talpidae > Scalopus > Scalopus aquaticus. The sequence continues at coordinate 126,484 of PVIJ01000575.1, read as the reverse complement.
GAGAGTAAAAGTTATCTTCACAAGAAAGACATTGTAACTGTGTGAGATAATGGATGTTATCAAAACTTATCGTGGTGATTATTTGTAATATACACATAGATGAAAGTATTATACTGTACACGTTAAGCTAATACAATGTTATATGTCAAACATAACTCATAAAACTGGGGAAAAAGAATTATCAGTTAGAGCTCAATATATGTGACCGGATTTTAAAATTAAAGAAAATGCTCACTGTGAAAATCGACATAAATAAAAAACCTTAAGGGGCCTCCCTGGTGGCGCAGCGGTTAAGAGCTGTGCTGTGGAGCTGTCGGCAGCGGTGATGTGAGTTCGATGCCCGGCTGGGGAGATTCCCACATGGCGCGGCAGACCTCTCCTGCCTCGCCACTGCTCCCCTCAGCAGTGTGTTTCTGATCTGCCTGTTCTGCTCCCTGCTCTGTCTCTGGTGAGCCCTCTCACCACCCCAAGCCTCTGGCCTGCACCCCAGCTTGTATGCATAAATTTTTTTTTAAAAAATTAAAAAAAATAAACATAAAAATAAAAAACCCTTAAAACCCTGTGTGGTTTGACCTCAGACCCGTCGGGACATCACTAGTGTCCACTGCTGAGTTAGGTCAAGGTTTCTCTTTGGAAATGGAGAAACTGAAACTTAAAAGTGGTTGAAGAAAGCGCGACTTAACAGAGGATACACAACACTACTGCCAGGGATTTGTTGAAAACCTTGGTATAATAACTTTGCACACATTCTCTCTCTGCAGGAATCCATACAACAGAGGTTTATACCAAAACACACATGTTTCAAATTAGTGAAATTTTTTACAGAAAAAAAAAAAGATGTTAAGAATAAAACAAGAACTGTTCTGTTTCAGGTCTCATACACAAATGTAACCTAGTTTCTCTAATGTACAGAGTCAAAATTTTTTCTCACGTATTTAGACTGGGCGTGTGGGTCATTATGGAATAACCCTTCCAGCACTGGGGCTTTCTCATAAGGTCCAAGCCCCCAGAGGATGCTGAGTTTTCTGCACAGGTATCAGCCAAAGAGTAATTGCAGGGCGGACGGCACTTCACTTTATGTCTATTCTAATTATTTTTCAAATCCTCCATGAAAGACTTCAAAAGATTATCAAACATTACTTAACTGTCTGAGTTCAAAGCAATGCAAATAACTTAGACCTGACTGTTGACTCCCGAGAAGGACCTCTTCTTACGCTCCCTGCCCACCTTCCTCTGCACCATCGGCTCCTGGGGTCTCTGTCCTGCCTCCTGCTTCTCTCCTGGTCTTCACTTACCTTCATCTCTCCCCTTTCTCACTGTTTTTAATGCCTTAGCCAGAGTTTTCTCCGCACTGCTCTCTCCCCCACTCCGCCACCATCATCCTTCCCCTTCTCTCTCTTGGTCATTTTTTTTTACTCTCATTTTGTCACTCTTATTTCCACTCACATCATCATATACATTTTTATACTATGTCTTCCTCAATAAAAGCAGCCCAGGAAGGTATTTCTTCTTAATTAAATATAAATCCTTCTGAAAGGAAACTCTAGTTCTAGCTCGTAAAATAATAATTCCTTCAACCCAATGCACAAGAAATCATTTCATATATAATGCAAGGAAATCTGGTGTGGCATGTGGGTAAGTCTCCTTTTCATGAATATGAGAATACTGTTGATTGTTTTTCCTTTTAATCACATCAATCAATTTGTGGGTAAGGTATATAGTTTGGATGTTTCTTGTGTTCTTAAAAAATGTTAAATAGCTTGGAAAATTATGTATTATATTTGGAATCTTGTATATACAAGTAAAACTATTTGACTGGAAAATTAGAACAGAGCACACACACTGTGCTTTGATTATTACAATTATTAAGAAATTCTGAAGATGTATAAAAACATACAGAATTAAGTACACAAGCATCCCATATCAATTATTTAGCTTTAAAAATGACTGCAGCAAAGGGCCATTCTATACCTTATATGAGTGTCTGTGATCTTATATATCCATGAAGGTGACGACCATCTCCTCTCTCATCTCTCTATCTTTCTCTCTCTCTCTCTCTCTCTCTCTCTCTCCCGCTCTGACACAGAGTAGAGAAGAAAGAGGTAGGACAGATAGGTACTGACAGGTTGATAGGTAGGTAGGTAGGTAAGCAGGTAGATAGGTATTGATAGTAAATAGGATTAATTTGTATAAACCAATCACAATTTACTATTAATTACTCTATATAAAGATATAAATATAACCAGCAATATGTAATTACACTTCTAATATTTTTGCTTTACCTATGTCACATGCTATGTTTTCTTACAGATACTTTTAATTCAATGTTACACATTTCTAGTACAAAGGCAAATTTATCATAATTCTATTTCAAGGAATTTTTGTGGACAAATTTTTGTGACTAGTTAGTGTTATTTTACTAAAATACTTCATAAAAATGTTCTCCTTGCATACACTTTGATCTATTTCAGGGGATGGTAATGGCAAACGCAACACATACTCATACATTAACTTTAGGAGTCAAATAGAAAAAATAAGAGTCACTGCACCTAAACGGTAATGTATTTTCACTATACTTTTCAAATAAAGACTTTCAAGTTTTGTGATCTTATGAACCCTTTGGAGTCCTGTGTTCCATTAAGTGAAACAAATGAAAGTATAGATTTATTTATCAACAAAACAAAATTACCCGTTAACAAAACATTTAGGTTGATTGTGTTTTTTATTAAATACAAGGGACATGACGAAGCCAGCCCAACGTATTTTCTCAGGAGTACGTTGTCCTTTCAAAATAAATAAATCAATAGTAACTTAATAACATACATGATCTTGCAGCCAAGAAAAATGAGTTGGGATAGCAGGTATTTGAAAACTGGATAGTACTTAAAAATCCTCCACTCGAATTATTTGTACTGCTATTATTGTACTGCTAATTATTTGTACTGCTAATTATTTGCACTGCATCAAGCCCCACTTCCACATGAGAACAAAGACAAAAACAGGAGGAAGGGTAGCGACAGAGAACTGTGTGGCATTTTATTGGCCTATGCTGTATTTTCTCATGAATCATGTTTTTAAACCCTGCGAATAAACTGTTGTTTCAATTGTCTTAATTTTAAAAACCCTGTCATGCAATTAATATTTCATTAATTACTGAACATTCAGTTTCGTTTTAAAATGTGAATGGTCAGAACAACTCAGTGTTAATGATTATGATCCTTTAGCTTTTTCCCTGTGCTGGACAATAAAAAAACAACTCTTGATTGATTTAGCAGGTTTCACGGAGCTTCATAAAGTCGTGCATTCAGTAAGGACTCTATAATCAAGCATTTATTTCTCAATAGAAGTCACATCATCAGCACTTTCTGTGAAATGTGTTTATGTGGTGAAAAGGATTTAAACAAGATGAGTTTCCAGTGGAAGGCTAAGTATCCTGTGGGTGTACAGTAAATGATATTTAAGGGTATGACTGGCAGCAAGTTCCATTTAATCCAATCGACTTTTATTGAGAGTCTAAGCTATTATAAATGCTAAGAGTATGAAAGAGGATGAAAAAGATTGCTTCCAATCTAAAGAAGTTAAGGTCTTCTGCTAGAGATCGACATTTTCACAACTATTGGAAAGGCTTTATGGTTTTTTCTAAATCATCAAATATTAGTCAAGTTTAAGTAATGTAAGGCTCTGAATAATAAAAAAAAGTCCTGATCCTCTTATTCTAAAACCGCAAAATGAATTTTCAGGTATATCAAGACTTACTCTTTCAATAAAAATCCATTTTGAGAGCAACAAATTTATTCTTGAGAGATGAATGCAGGAACAGGATTGTGTGAATGTGTGTGTCTGTGGTCTGTGTGCTTCAGGGAGACGCTGTTGGAGACAGTGACTGCTGTTCTGTGCCATCCTGTATGAGCAGCACTTCGATGGGGTCAGAAGGTGGAAAGAAGCTGACATTCAAGGAGGGTGAGCCACCAGCAGCTAAGGCTTGGTGCTTGAATGTAAATTCACCCCAGGAAGGGACAAAACTTGAGACTCACACACTCTAACCAAGTACTTATTTTTATCTGTTTATCTAGATCATTTTTCAAAAATTTTTAAAGATTTATTTATTTATGCATACAAGAACTGGGGTGTAGGCCAGAGGTGTGGGGTGGGGCAGTGAGAGGATTCACCAGAGACAAAGTGGGGAGCAGAATAGGCGGATCCACTTAAGTACACTGCTGAGGGGAGCAGCAGGGAGATAGGAGGGGTCTGCTGCACCCTGTGGGAAGCTCCCTGGCCGGGGATTGAACTCGTGCTGCAGTGGCTGCAGACAGCTTCACAGTGCTGAGACTTAACCCCTGCGCCACCAGGGAGGCCCCTATCTAGATGACTTTAGATGACAGCATGTACATTGTATAAATATCTCCCTTCTGGATGTGTAGGGAGCCCAAGAGCTCAAAAACCTGAAGGGCCTCCCATGGATAGCTGTAGTTTCAGCAGGGTCGTGATGGATGAGACCAATTTTAAAAACCAGGAAGAGGTCAAAATTCAAGAGGGACGTCTATAGATGAAATAGAGAGACCGACACCAAAACACAAGTCAGCAAACCAATCAACCCCCAGTTTTCTTATTCCGTGTCTCTACGGAAAGCAGAATGCGTACCACTCAAAGGAGCCTGTCCTTGAAATGCTCACGGCCTGGTTCTAGAAACTTCTCTTCTGCCTATGTGTCAACACAAAGACTTTGATGGCCACGATGCTCTGAGTCCTTGGCCCGTGCTAGGTCCATGGAACAATGGCTGTGTCTTATAGAGTTAGGAAGCGCTCTGCCCACCCAAACATTAGGAATGCTTCTCTCCCATGGCTGGAGAGGGATGAGGGTGTCGGGGTGGGAGCAGAGTTGTAAGTCTGGTAAATAATTCTACTTCGGGCCTGCAGACTGCTTCAGGACTAAAAAGAAAGAAAAGCTCATGGAGCATGAGACTGTCAACCGCCTAAGGGCCCTGAGAAGACAGATGTCCTCAGCATTCTCCCAAGCTCTCTTCCACCTGCATTTCAGCATTTGGGTTTTCGCTTGGTCTGAGCACTGATGATTATAAGCCTCGCTAAAGTCCCACCAGCTTGCCAAGTCCCTGATATTTTCTAGTGACTTTTCCAGCACCATTTACTGTAGCTGGGGCATTAGATATTTGTGATGGAAACAGTCTATCTCTCCACTGATCCTTTGTCATCTTTACAGAGCACCTGAGAAGCTGCCCCCCCATCATACTTGGTTCGGCTCGTTCCCTCTTGAGCGTGATGTGAGATTTCCACTGGCTTTTCTTCCTTCAACCTGCTTACTTTGGACACAGTTACCTCCAAGAGATTCTCTTGTTCGGATGGGCTCCTTTTGTTTAGGCTTAGTCTTACTCGCTTCTTGAATACAGTAAAGGCAGCTTTATATTCTTGTTTATATGAACCCCTTCCTTTAAAAGTTGAGAGCAATGACAGTGAGGACCCAAGCTATTTTTCTGAATAAATATTGCCTCAATAACTATTTTAAAAATGCCTTTTAGGATCTAGAATAATTCTATCACAGAACATGTCCACAGGGTGATTAAAATTTTATGATCTTCAAAGTAATTTTGCAATGTTTTCCTCTTAAGCCTGTCACTAATATTTTTTTCCCAATATACTGGTACTCTGATATAAATTTTCTCTCAATATTGTTAATAAAGTTTAGGGAAAAATTAAGGGTATAACTATCAGCTCTTTTTAGTGTATTTTATTTTTTCTCTCTTTTTTAAGCTTTCCATCTTATGTCTAATGCTAAGTATACCTGAAATAGTTCTTCATGCAGAAACTATCTCAACACTATTTCAAGGACTTGTTTTAGGGGCTACTGCTGAGCAATGTTATGTTTCTGACTAAATGCTGTTTCTGATTAAGTGAATTTAACCATTACCATAAAAGGCACGAGCTGTAGCCATTGGTACCACCCAATACTACCCTCTTGCTGCTTCTCTGAGGAAGCAGCACACTGGCTAAACCATCTATGTAAAATATTCAGATTAATATTTTTAGCATAAATTTCCTTACAAGAGAAAAGAAATCAACCTGCCTCTGAACACTTTGTTTTCTGCAACAGTGGTAGCCAGATATCACAAGTCCTTAAGGAGTTTAATGTACTCTATCGAAGGGTATCAATCTTCACTGACAACAAGTGTAGCATGAGGGCAAAATACAAAATGTTTAAGACTATCAGCTTCTTTCTAGAGACTATCAAGAAAAAGAAAGGGGAATGTTTCATGGGTTTATGAATTGAAGTATTAGGGATGTGGGAATACCTGAATATATAACATAAGCCATATATATTAATTTAATTATTTATATGTGTATATATATAATATATATAGAATTAGGTGTTTAAAATGAACAGCATTACATATCTAGGAAAGCATATTCTGTGGGTTCTGATTGTACTGTGGAACTTGAAGTGGTTAAGAGATAGGTGGTTAACGAGTGACATTTCAGCGCTGAACACTGACTTATAATAGTGTGTTTGGAATATGTTGTAGTTGCTTTCAGCTCTTAGCTTTGCCATGTTCCTACTGAGGGACCAAGATAAACTTATTTAACTGTATTAACTCCAACTTTCTAATATGTGAAGCATGAAACGTCCTTGGGTACATTAAATCTGAAAACATATATAAAATAGTAAGATCCAGGTACCCTGAAAGGCATCCACAATATGAACCCCTTTCTCTATTCTGGCCAACCTCCCCCATCACTGCTGCGAGTAGACTGAGCATTTTGGGAACAGTCTCTGTCTTACTGGTCTGTGTATTCCTTAGGAGAGTAAAAGACTGATTTGTAGGGGGTGTGAAATGCTGTCACGGGTTCAAGGAAAACAATAATCAATTGATAGATGGAAGGAGAAAGAAGGAGAGGAGGAAGGGAGACAGCCAGGGAAGGACAGACAGAAGAAGAAGGTGAGGCAGAGAAGGAAGAAGAAAGAAATCACCACAGTGAGAGCGGTTTTGCAGCTTCTTAAAAACAGAAATGAATGTGATCTAATGTTTAAATAAGAGGCACAAACTGACGCTTTATAAAATGAGGATCAAAAATAAACTGATGTTGCCCCTGCTATTTTCATTTCTCTCAAAAATATTTTTTGATTGTTTGTTCATTTACAAATAGGTCTTAGGAGACATTTTGGTGGAAACATCAGCCTAGGGTAAAATGTCTTTCACTTGAGATCTGGACTTGATAATAAACAAATAATTTTTCCAATTCCGGTTCATGAATTTCTGGAAGTCATTTGTTTAGGGGTGTGTGACCAGACACACCTTATTTGATGTAGGCATTGTGTGAAAAGGACACATATTATCATTTTTAATTCATACTCTGAAAATGATGTTCTATTATCTCCACGAAAAGGTAAAGGAACTGAGGGTACAGTTTTCATTCAGGGTCATGCAGTGACTAGTTATGGATCTGGGGCCGAAACTATGTCTGCCAAGCTTCGAGATTCTCTGCCAATTACAGCTTTTCCTTGTGCGAGTGTAAAATCTGACTCCAAAGTTACTGTTTTATTTTTTTAAATACTTTCTATGATAATTGACAACAAGGGATGTTCAACTTTGAATCATTTTGGATTACACTGATCAACAGTGAGATTGTTATTGACTTAAAAAGACCCTAATCTGTAGTATCTTGGTGTGCTGAACATGAATATAGCCCTGAAAATATTTTATTAGCTCTCGTTTTGAAGCTATTTCATGTAATTCACTTTATATGTTTCACCGTGCAAATTTATCCAGTAGGACTGCAGCAACATCCTAAATCATCCTAGAATGATGTCATATTGCACTGCATTGCATAATACCATCATACACACATCATCCAGAGTTGACTGCATCATTTTCTGATGTAATGCAATACGACTGCCAGGCGGCTACTGAAGTAAGCTGATGTCAGCAGTGCACTAGATAAAGCCTTCTCGGAAAGGTTGAGCACTGAAAATATTTCAGACTTTGTGCGAGACAGTTTAAGCTACTGTCCCATAGAACTGTTATGATTTTATCCATTTAGGCACAATACAGAACAGGAATGCCTAGAATGTGCGTTAATAGCATGGACAATTTCTGCTCTATTTGTGGGGAAGTGACATTTGCCAACCAGAAGAAAAGTATCACTTTTCAAGTAAAGAAGGCTTCTCATCTTTACTTCGGATGCAAGGTTGGTGACCAAGACAATCCTTGGGCCCTGCACACATGCTGTGCTACATGGACAACACAGCTTTCACAGTGGTTCAATGGCAAAAGACCATCAATGCCATTTGCAGTCCCCATGGTGTGGAGAGAGCCAAGTAATCACATAAAAGCTGTGACTTCTGCTTGGTTTTCCTCTTCCCGGCAGAATAACAAAGCAAACGAAATCGAGAATAGTCTACCCAAATATTCCATCTGCACTGAGACCAGTTCCACATGGTGAGGGACGTCCTGTTCCAGAACCTCCCACAGAATATTCTCTTGATTAATCTGATGAGGACAAGGGTGAGCTGACCTGTTTCAGCAGGTAGTGATCCATATTTTCACTTTGGTGCATCATCAACCCCACACACACTAAGACAGGAAGAACTCAATGACCTGGTTCGTGATTTGGACTTATCCAAAAACAAGGCAGAATTGCTAGGATCAAGACTCCAACAATGGAATCTTCTAGAAGAAGATGTCACAATTACTTTATATTGAAAGTGCCACCAGCAGTTGGAGCCTTTCTTCAGAAAGGAAAGTACTCTGGTATTCTGTTCCAATATCGAGGGCCTAATAAATGCCTTAGAAATCACTCATGACCCACAAGAATGGAGACTATTCTAAACTCTTCAAAACTGAGTCTTAAGGCTGTGCTTTTGCACAATGGAAACCATCTTCCATCTATTCCAGTAGCGCATTCTGTCCACATGAAAGAGACATATTATGACTTAAAGCAGCTACTGAATTCCATTGAGTATAACAAGCACAGCTGGCACGTCTGTGGTGATTTGAAGCTAGCTGTCCTTTTAATGGGACTGCAGAAGGGATATACAAAATACATGTGTTTCTTATGTGAGTGGGATAGCCGAGCAAGTGAACTGCACTACTTGCGGAAGGAATGGACTGGCAGACAAAATGTAGCAGTTGGAGAGAAGAATATCTAGCACCCAGCTCTGGCTGAGGTTCAGAAAATCCTGCTACCACCCCTTCACATCAAATTAGGTTTGATGAAGAATTTCGTGAAAGCCCTGGACAGGACCTCGCCAGCTTTCCGACACCTGCATAAAAATTTCCTCGACTCAGCAAAGCAAAGATTAACGAGGGAGTTTTTGTGAGTCCTCAGTCGAGAGCTCTTCAAAGATGACCGGTTCAACAACTTGCCGCAGCGTGATGCGAAACAAGCATGGAATGCTTTCGCCTAGTGTCTACAAACTTTCTTGGGAATGTTAGGGCAGAAAACTACAAGGAACTAGTAGAAGCCATGCAGATGCAGTATCAGAAACTTGGCTGCAATACGTCTCTAAAGATCCACTTCCTTCATTCCCAGCTGGATTTCTTCCCTGAAAACTGTGCTATGGTTAGTGATGAACATGGCGAACGTTTTCATCAAGATATCGCATCCATGGAACAAAGATCCCAGGGAAAATGGTCCACTGCAATGCTGGCTGACTACTGCTGGACACTCCCCAGAGATGTTCCTGAACAGCTGTACAAGAGACCAGTGAAGAAATCTAAGAAGTAGTCTATGACTTGATTTTTTACAGGTATTAACCATAGGCCTATTACTATTGGCATGCATTTCGAGATGTAAACATCAATTTATTGAAGATTACAAAAAAAAAAAGCCTAGAGCTAAAATTTGATTTTGTCTAATTTGTGTTGAGCACACACAAATTGATAGGAAATGACTAACTTTATTTCAGTAACATGAGTTTTGTAAAAATTTGTTGACCAGTGTTATTTGCAAAGTTATAAATTCTTAGACCAAAAGGAATCCATTCCAGTTAAGAACAGCTGCAAATACAGTGAGGCTAAGAGAGCTCCCTTGTAGAACTCCTGCCTGCAGCTTGCTTTCTATTTCAAAGAGGGCATTTTGATGCTTTTCATGATATTTAACTGAACACAAAAAATAAACTGGTTTGGAGAGCCCTCAAATGACGTTTCTGCTCTGCACAGTGGTTTTCTTCACAAGGAAAGAGAAAAAGCGGGGAATTCTTTTTAGGAAACAGTGTGGGTTAAAGAAAAACAGCTAACATTTAAGCAGCTTCACAGGGTCTGGTCCCTCAGTATGGCACGGTGGGTGAGAATTCTCTCTGAGGCTGCTTTCGTCCACTGGACTGAAACATGTCAAAAGCAATCACAAAGGTGATCCTTTAGTCCCTTTACAATTGACTGGGTGAAGCTTTCCTTCCTGATGTGAGTGGAATAAAAGCATGAACTTCTAACAAGACTGGTAGGCTAGCTCTCAGGGGATGATCTAAAAGAAAGTCTGAAAAAAGCTGCAGGTTTCTGGAGAGGTTATATATTCTAGACTTATATCCCTGAGCCATTTGTAGCATGCAAGGTGAAATGCCAGGATTTGATAAGTTAAAAACAAATTCAAGGGGTCACCTGGAGAACCTGCTGTGCATGAAGAATTATTTTCCACTTTTTCGGGATTTAAAGTATCATGAGGATGCTTACCTAAAAAAAAAGTAATAATTTCCCTTTGAATGGTGTCTGTCCTGTTGGATAATAATCGAGGAAACAGAGCAGAGGATATACTAATTGTTCACTTATATCTGAACCAGCACTGAAACGATAATGAAGCCAAGAGAAGCTAGAGGACGTTGATGTTCAAGCCATGAGGTCTGTATAAAGGGCATTTGGAGAAAATAGCTCCCTGTATGGGCCTCCCTGCAGGTACAGGGGTTAAGTCTCAGCACTACGAAGCTACCTGCAGCCACTGCAGCATAAGTTCGATCCCAGCCAGGGAGCTTCCCCCAGGGCGCAGCAGACCTCTCCTGTCTCCCTGCTGCTCCCCTCAGCAGTGGATTTCAGTAGATCCGCCTGTTCTGCTCCCTAATCTGTCTCTGGTGAATCCTCTCACCACCCCACACCTCTGGCCTGTACCCCAGCTTGTATGCATAAATAAATAAATCTTTATAAAAAGAAAGAACACTCTGGAAGGCATCTCGGGAGTATCCTGGTGGATGGAGCTAAGTCTGGGTCACAATTTCGCCAAGAGTCGTCGTGTGAGCCTGGCCACACTATTTAACATCTCAGAGTTCCTGTTTTGTTTTTTTCCTGTGCAACACTCTAGTGATGTCATATGATTTGTGGTGGCACTGGAAGGGTAGTAGATCACGCACACAGTCCACTCAGCGTCCAGTTAATAATCAGCAAGTGCATGCTCAGGCGAGCTCTATCAGGCGGCGTAGTTTATTCTGTTCCGTCCTTCCAGGCTGCTTATGTTCTGGCATAGAGGCAAGACCCCTGTTCTCCAGCATTGCTATCAGTTACTACAGGGCGGTGGCCGCGATGCTAGCCTTACAGAGTAGGGGCTGGGATCATCACAGAGAAAACACGCACATGAAAAGGGAGTGGAACAGGTTCCCCAGGGGATGCGCCAGCTAAGACACATGTGCTTTGGCGATGAATGTTGCTTAACACACAGTATTCTCGTGTAACTGCATGGCAACAATTGGCAAGATGCAACTGTAAGACAGATATCTGGGAAACTGACAGGGTTCTGGAGCCAATATGTATAGAGAGGTAAAAGTGCATCATTATTATAAATATTAATGTTAGATAGCCACCCAGATTCATTAGCAGAGTGTGACTTTCCATTTTATGCTTTTATGCCTTCTACTTTAAAACCAAAGACTTCTTTATGTCTACGCTTAATAATTTAAATTGATAGGATGCCATAACCACATTGTTTATTACAAATTTTCCATTGAAGAGAGGGCAGATCTCCAAGATAATTCGATGTCAACAGATATTATCTTCTTGTGAAATTTGATTACAATGGATGACTGGCGTCAACAACATAAAGAGACTGTCGATGGGGAGAAAGCACAGTGTACAAGGGCAAGGCTGAGGTCCACATTCCGGGTCTGAACCAGCCTTTGGTACTCTGTGTCACGCTGGGCATGTGGTCCAAGCTCTCCGTGCCTGGCCGTCCTACATTCCCTGCCTTCGCAGCAGGGTGTGCTGGGCTGGGTGCCTTGCTTAGTGTCTGGCACAAAAGCACCGTCTATCTGCTTTATCTTAAGCAAATATTCTGGAGAGAGTTGTGATTTGTCAGTTTTTTGAGATTCTAAAGAGAATATGATAAGCTTTAGTTGGGTATGCCGGCAAAGAAAGGGCCACTTTCTTCCTATTTTTTTAAAAAAAGATTTATTTATTTCTGCATACAAGCTGGGGTGCAGGCCAGAGGTGTGGGGCGGTGAGAGGACTCCCCAGAGACAGAGCGGGGAGCAGAACAGGCAGATCGACTGAAATCCACTGCTGAAGGGAGCAGCAGGGAGACAGGAGAGGTCTGCTGCGCCATGTGGGAAGCTCCCTGGCCGGGGATCAAACTCGTGCCGCAGTGGCTGCGGACAGCTTCACAGGCTGAGACTTAACCTCTGTGCCCCCAGGGAGGCCCTTTCTTCTGATTCTAGATGAGGTTGTTCTAAAAAAGAGAGGGGCTTCTCCAGCAACAGCAGCCCTTGTCTTTCTCAAGACCCTGCTCCCCACTTCAAGGGCAGCAATCGTCCTGTGCACCGGAAGGAGCTAGTGGGAGAGCATCCCGCAGCCCGTGATCTCTCTTGGTGTGAACTTCTCCCAGGAGTTAGCACTGCTCTCTGCCTGGTGTTCGGGCTACGGGAATGTTTCCAACAGGGAAGCAGCAGAGCGTCACCTTCTTAGAGCCCAAGATGCCAGGGTGGGCTGTCAGGATGCTGAGGTACACACACACACACACACACACACACACACACGTGTGCGCGCGCACGCACACACACATACACTGCTTATTTTCCAACATAGATATTCTGGATTCCATCTGCCTAATTCACCTGTGTATCTTTTCATTCATTTTCCACTCAAGTAAAAGGCGGGGGTGCTGATTTTCAGGCTCTCAAATCCTAGTCAATTATACAATAGATTAAACAAATTACAAAAATACAAGTTACCGGAAGACCGTACCCACACTTACGTTTTTATAGAGGCATCTATTATACAAAGAAAAAGCTAGATAAACAGGTTCATGTCAGGTGTATGATCAAGCAGGAGCTCGTAAGGAGATGGGGTGACCTTTATCATAATAAACACAGCCCGCGCCGGGGTGAATTTCTGTCAAGATGCTCGTGGAGTTTAACAAAAGTCCTTATTTTAAAGCTGAGACCAAATTGCTTGTTCCCATTAAGAAAGACCTTTAATGGCCTTTCTACATTTCTTTCTTCAAAACTAAAAGCAGACAGAGCATGGGAGACAGCACTTGGTAAAAGTGATTGTAGTGACATTTCAGATCTGTCAAGTCTTTCTGTAACTACTGCACCGTAGGTAGCCTAATGAGACACGGAGCACAGAGACAGAGGGAGAAAAACCCTTTAGAACTCTTGTTACAGCCATTCGGAGGGTGCTGTAACTCTGAAGGCCATCATTTCCTGCTGGGCACTGGGAGCTTCTGGGAGCTACTGAATTGCAGCAAAATGTCTGGAAAGCAATTCCCTTTTAGTCATAATTACGCAAAGATTTAGACATGCTGGTTTTCTGTTAATGATGGATAAAAACTGAGCCTCTCTAGAACTGAAATTCATATCTAGATCGTGCTTCTAAAAATTCAAAGATTTACACAGAGGGTTCCTACCTCCTAGGCATACAAAGTATAAACCTGCAGTGAATGGACTTGGGCTATTTAAAGAATTGTTTAGCCTTTTTCACATAGAACTTTGTATTTTTTTTTTGAGTGACAATAATGATATTGTAACTGTTGAGAATGGTGATGTTTGGACATTTCCTATGGAAAGATGATTGCAAAACAATTTATATGCAGAAAAACTGAATACATTAAATTTCAGATTCGGGAAATGCTTGGAAAATAAAAATTACGTATGCCACCTTCAATAAATATTTATTGAAAATCTGCTTTAGGTAATGAAGTTATTCCAGGCACTGTGGTAAGAACTATGATGAAGGTAGGAATACTGTACCAAAATAGCTCAAACTATAGAGACGAAGTAAAGCATCACATGGGCTACTTACAGCACAAGGCAGATGAAATAAGTGTGAAAGTTTAGCTTGCATATTTATTTGTTCATCTATTATTTGGTATTCATTCTTCTATTTGTAGTAGTCTCTCAACTTTAAAAATAAGTTATTTGAGAAATTTCACTATGTGTGAGTGTGTATGTGTGTATATGACTTCTTATAAGCCTGAAATAAAAGGAAATGTGAGGTATAAATAATTCAGTTTATCCTATATAAACACAGTTTCCTGCACTTTGGTTCTAACAGAAAACAACCATGTAATCATGTAAGATGCTATAATGGAATTGATTACTGGGGTTCTTCTACATCTTTGAGTCTAATTTATTTTCTTACGTGTTTTTATTTCCAAAAAAGTCAATGCATATCATTAATTGTAATCAGTCTGTATGAATGAACTTAAGAACAATAAATGAATTTGTTAATGACTTGTGTATGTTGGGAAATTACAGCGGTGATAAAAATTGTTATACATAAAGAGAGCAAATGAATACATCATGTTTGCAATGAAAAGTTAAGGCATTAATGTAGATCTGATTTCAACATTAGAAAAAACAGAAAAAATGTTTTTATCTGGCACTGGCAATTAGTAAAAGCTGGGGTTAGAAAATAGACTGCATTTTCCATTATACGTTTATAATACTATTAAGCTTTGTAAAACACGGTACAGATAATAAATTTCAAAAAATGTATTTATTGAGGGGTGCACATCTCTTCAAACTAGTGTTTTCATATTCTTTGGACAAACACCCAAGTGGAACAGTTGTATCATGTGGTTTTTCCCTTCTCAATTTCTGGAGGGACCTCCATGGTGTACCCATAAGACTGTGTTAACTCACTTTCCAATCAAAAAAGCAGGAGGTTCCCTTTTCTGCCACACCCTTACCAAACACCAATGCTGCTTCTTTCCTACAATGGACATTCTCACAGGTCTGAGCAAACATTGTGGGTTTTATTTGTCTTTTTCTAATAAATGTTATGAACATCATTGCAGTACTATTTATAATAGCCAAGATTTGGAAACAATCTAAACGCTGGTCAATGGATAAAGGACATGTGGTACATTTCACAATGGAAAATTATTTGTTACCAAAAAAAAAAACAACAAAAAACAGAAAAGAAACCCTACCATCTGCAGCAGCATGGATGACGCTGAGTGTATTATGCTAAAGATGAATCAGATGGAGACAATACAAATAACATATCTCTTCACTCATACGCAGAAGATAAACAAATGAAACAAAGCAAAGCAAAACAATGACAGATGATAAGAACAAAAGGGTGGCACTGGAAGGAAAAGGGGAAGAGGAGCGGAGCGAGTAAAAGAGGTCAGCTGCAGAGAATGGGAAGTAGACTCCTAGAGCCAATCACAATGTGATCTGCCCATCCTTCTGTCCATCCTTCCGTCTGTCTGTCCGTCCATCCGTCCGTTCATCCATCCATCCATCCATCATCCATCACCATCCATCATCCACCACTCTCCATCCATCCATCCATCCTCCATCCTCCATCCATCCATCCTCCATCCATCTGCCACCCATCCATCCATCCATCCATCCATCTATCCGCCATCCATCCAGCCATCCTCCATCCATCCATCCACCATCCTCCATCCATCCATCCACCATCCATCCTCCATCCTCCATCCATCCATCCACCATCCATCATCTACCATCCATCCTCCATCCACCCATCCATCCATCCACCATCCTCCATCCATCCATCCAACATCCATCCATCCACCCATCCATCCATCCACCATCCTCATCCATCTGCCATCCATCCATCCACCATCCATCATCCATCCTCCATCCATCCACCATCCACCATCCATCATCCATCCACCATCCATCATCCATCCTCCATCCATCCACCATCCACCATCCATCATCCATCCACCATCCATCATCCATCCTCCATCCATCCGCCATCCATCCATCATCCATCCATCCATCCATCCACCCATCCATCATC